>JANAVB010022800.1:162500-667500 GCA_029216955.1 Iris pallida
GACAGTTTTCGGTTATTGAAGGCCATCTGTCCTGCCGAACCGCCTTGATCACATCATTAAAAGTACACGTAGTGGATTAAGCACCTACGTGTCTTGCTGCTTTATTTCACATCTTCTTTTTCATTTTAAAAGAAGATTCCTTCTTATCTGCTATGCGGCCTGATAATAGATTGTAGGCTCCACCATCATTATTGATATTTGTGGCTGTCATTTTCCATTCCTTCTTTATTCTAGCTCCGCACAGCTGTCTTCTACTTTCCATCTTCACTATTTCTGGACTTCCTTCGTGGAGCATGGCTAGTAGACGATTCTACCACCACTTATTGTCTTCATTATTTCCTGAGGAAAATTCATCCTCATCCTCATGAGCTGCAACTGACGCTGCTGATGACTTCATTGAATCATCATCTTCAATGTCTAGGATATTAGTATCACCAAATATTTCTTTCATCTGAGAATAAATATATTTCCGACAATGATTTTTTAATTCTTTTCGTGATATTTTAGGATTCTTCCTGAGTATAGAATCCTTGAATTTTTTCAAGTAATTATCTTCAAAATCCATTATTTTTTCTTCTTACAGTCGTTCTAATTCTTTAGTTTCCACTGCAAAGGATGCTTTGATTTCAGCTATTTTATCCATCTCATCAATTCTATTCCACCATTTGATAGAAAAATTCTTTTTAACCTGTAGATTTCCAATTCTCCTACTTCACATTTTAGGGACCACTTCATTATTGTGGAATATTATTAGCGATGAAGAAATAAATCGTCGTTTCGTCATCATAATAATTTTGTCGTTTTTGGCAAATTTTTGCCTTCTCGACTCATTCGTCAAACATATTCAGTAAGGATCCTGACAATATTTCAAGATTGGCTCCAAAGTAAGACCACCATTTATTGAACCAAGCAGGGATGTCCTGCTCCAATATTTTCGGACATATTTTGATAAACCAGGAGTGCTTCCTTCTATCATTTTCATAATAGAATACATAAATGAAAGCGTCAATTTAATCCCAGTATGTGAACTTCATTGAAGTCGTCTTATCTCTAGAGAACATTGCTCTGTCAAAATTCGGGTGTAAACCCCATGATTGAGGGGTAAAGATTTTATATATAGTAATTTTACTATATATAATCTCTGATAAAGAATCTTTAGGATTTAGCCTAAAGTGCGCAATTTCTGCCGAATTTGTGGATAGCAACATACCCTCATAGTGGCTTCTCGCCCTCATTTTTATTGGATAAAAATTTTGCTCAAAATATTTTTCCCTGAGCTTCCATGGTTCATTAATTAAGGGGATATCATGTCTATCTAGACAAATGATATATTCTTCAGCTGATTTGTGAGTATATATTGATTCTACCTCTTCGAGTGCAGCTGTCTTCGAGTGCAGCTGCCTCTCGGTAGGAAAATTTATCCTTATTCTGTTCTGCAGTATTTGCTGCAGTTGTAGCTGATACAATAATATTTATCCTAACAGGAATTTGGTCCTGTCGTCGATGCGTCTTTCGGCTTCTGGGTTGCTCCCATTTAGGGGGCTCCCAGGGTTATTTTCCCTTGTCCCGCCTATCCATTCTGCAAAAATTCACGGGTTAGAAAATCAGGAAGACTATTTTCTTCACCTTTAATTATTCAATATCAAAATAAAAAATAGCTAATTCAGCTTGCCATCTAACAAATATTTGTTTTGATGCTAGATTTTTAACATATTTTTCCAAGACTATTTTGCAGAACTACAATCTATTCGAAGCAAAAACTTCTGATTAAGCATATCATCTCGGAACTTATGAATACATTTTATTATAGAAAGGATTTCTTTCTTGATTGTGGAATAATTAATTTGGGTATCATTCCATTTATCCGAGCAGAACCTGACAAGGACTTCCTTATTAGTTTCAGGATTTCTCTACTTTAAGATGCCACCATAGCCAATATCACTGGCATCTGTTTCTACTATTTTAAAACATTCAACATTGGCTAAATGTAAGCAGGGTAAATTTTTTACCTTCTGCTTTATTATTCTTACTGCCTTGGTATGATCTTCTGACCAAGCAGGAGGATTCCTTTTCAATCTTTGATATAAAATTTTTGTATCTTGAGCTATGTTCTTATAAAATTCAGAAACATAGTTCAACGCCCCAAGAAATCTTTGTAACTGCTTATTATCAGTTATTTCATCAGGGAACTTAGAAGCAAATTCAATACTTCTGTCAATAGGAATTATTGTCCTATTTGCTATATTATGTCCCAAAAATCTTATTTCTGTTTGGAATAATTTTATTTTTGGTGCTGATATCACCAGCCCATTCTTGATGACTAGGTGTTTGAAAATTTTCAAAATACTTGAAATGTTCATCAAGAGAATTAGAAAATATTAATATATCATCAATATATGATAAAATAAATTCAGAATAATTGTTGAATATTTTATTCATTATATTCTGGAATTCGGACGGAGCATTTTTCAGTCCGAAGGGCATAACTTTCCATTCATAGTGCCCAAATGGTACTGTAAAAGCAGTCTTGTACCTATCCTGCTCAGCTATCTGGATTTGCCAGTAGCCTGATTTTAAATCAAATTTAGAAAAAATTCTTGCTCTAACAATTCTATTGAGCAAATCCCTCTTATTAGGGATTGTATATCTAATCCATTTTAAAATCTTATTGAGAGGTTTATAATTAATCACCAATCTTGGTACACCTCTCTCTCTCTCTCAGCATTATTCTTAATTGAATCATTATCACTCGATTCATCTGATGAATCTAATTCTTCATCAGAATTTATCAATATTTTATACAGGGTTTTCTTCAGCCCTTCGTCCTCTATTTCTTGAATTTTCTTTTTGGTATAACATCTATTAGCATAATGACCAATTTTTTCTACATTTATAGCATTTTATTTCTTTAGAGGATTTTCTCCTTTGAGAAGATTTCTTCTCCTTCCCCTTTTCTCTCTCTTTGTATTGTTGGGAATATTTTTTTGTTATTTTTCTTTTATAATAGGGCTTATTTCCCTTTTCTCTATATTCCTTTTTAGCCTTTCCTTTCTTATCATAAGGCTTATAATCATCTATAGCAAATTGACTGCAAAATTCACCCAATTGCTTTCTCTCTGAAAGTCTTTGAGATTTTAATTGATTTCTTAGCTTTAAGTCATTTCATAAAGCTAAGCCTTCTTGAACACAAGCATTAATTAATGCTCCATAAGTTTAATTCTGATATGGAATTTCTCTATTATTCTTCTCTTTCAATTTTTTCCTTAGTTTTTCAGCAAAAAGATTAGGTAATCCATCAATAAATTTGGATTTCCAATGTGATGCATTGGCATCATCCAGCGCCATGACTCTACTCAGAAAGGTATCTTTATACCATCTGAAATGAGTTAAAGTTGGACATGTTAAATTCTGTAATAGGGTTCTAATTCTTCCCCCATCAGAAATGTGTCCTGTGAAATGCTCTAATATATTATAGATTAGAGTATAAACAGCATCAGATTTTTGTTGCCCATCTTCTGTCTTAGTGACATTTATTATTTCTATTCGTTGCTCATTACTCAGACAATGATCCCACCATCCTCGTAGGATGCCTGTGAATCCACTGGCAACAAATAAAGGAATTTGTCGATCATTATTACCAGCAGCTTTAGCAACATTAGAGTACATCAATATTCGATAAAATTGATCATGAATTTGTTATCTGAAAGACCATCTATGTTTCATTCATAGATTTCTCCAGCACAATAATGATTCTGAATTATAGAATCATTCTCCTCATAAAGAACATCCATTGGAGAAGGTCTTTTGTAATAATATTTAATTAAATTAGATTTGTCATATTTGACAGTATTAACTCTTTCTCGATCTATATCATTTTGGACCGAATTAAAAGAAATATATATTTTCTCTAATTCAATAGGATTAACTTGTTCATCATTAACAGAACAAGTTTCTTCAGGGTCAGATTCTGAATCTTGACCACCCTAGGTAGAGGATTCGCCTTGTAACACATTGAGGTTCTTAGGTGTATCCTTAGTCTTATTAGGATCATAATTCAGAAATTCCTCTTTAAGAGGCGTTCGTACTCTAATTCTTCTTCAGAGAATACATTAACGCTTTGATTTCTGAATTGTTCGACTAACTCTTTCAGATCTTCCTTTGTAAATTCTGATTTAGATCTGAACTTGTAGTCAGTAACTTCCATTTAAGGTCTAATTGGAATCCTATTTGTTTCCATTTTGGGTTTAATAATAGGACTCTCATGGAGTTCTACTCCTTTTATCATATTGAATTTATTATTCAACTTTTGAATATTTTCCTCTATTCAGGTCAACTGTTTTACCCATAATTTGGATAAAAGTATTAGTATAGTTATTTTGTAAGATTATTTTTTGCATTTCTTTTATCTAAGCTTTCTCATGTTCTATAGCCTTATCGAAGGAATTAGCCTCAATATTTGCATGGAATGGAGCAGAGATTTTAAGAGATTCATTAGGAGGATATAATAATTTTATTTTCTGTCCTCCTTTGGTAGTCCATGTTTTATATTGCTCTTCTAGGTCATTTATTTGTTTTAATTCTCCGTTAAGGTATCCTTCCAAGAACCATTCTCGGAACCATTGAACCTTCGGTGTATTCTGAAGGTGTTCATGATAAATTTTTCTATATTCTCTGCGCTGATTATCATTCAATTTCCTACGGAACCATTCTCTAAACTCTCTATTTTCTTCACTGTAATATTTTTTTTTACAGTATTCAATCATAAACGGTGAGAATCTATAATCCATTAAATATTGAATGTCATTTCCGACATTGTCGGTTCTTCATCTAATTTAGATGAATGGGAATCTGATTGGGAAGCATATATTAGGTGTACCACGTTTGATTCATTTATTTGAATCTTTTTTATTCTATTTTCTTCTATATTGGAAGATTCTGCTTCTGATTTCCTGTCTGAGTCCGATTTCTCAGTTATAAATCTCTTAGAACTTGAGGTGGAGATTTTGGCTTTTTTTGTGGAGTAAATCTAACTTCCACATCTCCATCTGGAGTCTGAATTATTTGGTCTATTTTTGAATCCATTATGGCTAAAGTAGTCTGTCCTAGTTTCGTAAGGTGTTTAGCCTTTGGGGCTAAAGTATTTAACACCTTAAAATGAACTATATAGATTATTGCTATAGTTTCAGATCCATGAAGGAAATTATAACCGAATGTCTTTAGATTCAAAGACACGACTTCTAACCGATTGGCATCTGTTAGTGATAAAGTCAAATTAGGATAAACATTGAAATATACTAGAACATGGCAGAGACTTGTCTGCATAACTCCCATTAGGGATTGTGCCCAGTCTAAGCATCTTCCATCTCGTAGAGATGTCAATAAAGATGCATTTAAACCTTGAAGAGTTAAAGGTTTTAATGCAACCTGTATTAATCCAATATGGATGAAATTGTATTTATCTCTGTAATTAGAGATATCATTTTCAGATAATAACTTAATTATTTGTTCATTATCTGAGACTTGAATTGTTCTTTCCATTGTCTTAATGGCAATAGAAGACTTGAAATCAAAAGTACCAATTTGGTATATTTCTTTAGGTTGAAATTTTGAAATTGTCCATTTGTTCAACTCTTCTAATTTTGTAGGGAATTCATACAGATTAGTATTATTTACTAATTTACCCTTATTAAGGGTCTTCTTATTTGAGCCTATTATGTTGGCCAATTGTTCACTCATCTGAGAAGGATCTTTCTTGCTACTTTCTTCATATAAACTATTAACCTGTATCCTGCTGTTAGTAACAATACTACTAATGATAATATCTAAACGACTTAGGTTTAGTAAAAATGTTGCACGGCTGTCAACGATTTACGGTAAAGCAAGGCCCTCTCGGCCATCAAAAGCCTACGCAACTTTGATGCCATCCCACAACACGTAGACACACCATACAAACTATCCCTAAGCATTCAGATATAGCAATAAGTAGTAGTAAAACAACAACATATTACATTTTAATAGTCACATAAAGAACTTAGCAAGATAGAACGCACCTACTCCTGAGCCATCATGGCTCTGATACCAACTGTAAGCAGGATCTTTAAACAAGGCCAAGAGAGAAGAAGAAGAGAATAGCAAACTTCAAACTTTATTGATAATATGAAAGTAGTAGTACAAGAGCACACCAAGCACACACTCTTAAAAGAAGTAGTAGAAAACTTAAGAACAGACCGACAGTTTTCGGTTATTGAAGGCCATCTGTCCTGCCGAACTGCCTCGATCACATCATTAAAAGTACACGTAGTGGATTAAGCACCTACGTGTCTTGCTACTTTATTTCACATATTTTTTCTTTTTAAAAGAATTCGGACGGAGCATTTTTCAGTCCGAAGGGCATAACATTTCATTCATAGTACCCAAATAGTACTGTAAAAGCAGTCTTGTACCTATCCTGCTCAGCTATCTGGATTTGCCAGTAGCCTGATTTTAAATCAAATTTAGAAAAAATTCTTGCTCTAACAATTCTATTGAGCAAATCCCTCTTATTAGGGATTGGATATCTAATCCATTTTAAAACCTTATTAAGAGGTTATAATTAATCACCAATCTTGGTACACCTCTCTCTCTCTCTCTCAGCATTATTCATTACATACAATGTTGTACAACTCCAAGGAGAGTAGAATTTTCTTATCAATTTTTTATCTATTAAATTATGTATTTCCTTTTTACATATTTCCAGATATTGCTGGTTCATTTGGCAAGGTCTTGCCTTAGTAGGGATATCCTTTTCATTAAAGTTATCCACATATGAAAGTGAAACAATATGTTGTTTCCTATCCCAGCAAGCATTAGGAAGATTGCTGCAAGTCTGAAGTTTTAAATTCTTCTTCGACTTGTTTTATTTTATCTTTAATCTCTGGTTTATTTAATTGATCAGAGATTTGTATTTGCCTTATTTTCTCTCGAAGAAAATTGATTTGATTTTCTTTAAAATCAATTTCTCTTATTTCATTTAGTATTTTGATTATTGGATCACGAATAAATTCAAAGGTTACTTCTCTGCCCTTACAGGTAGTAGAGATACCCTTTAAACTAATTTGTTTTATTGGCATAAATTTTTCTAGGAAAGGAGTTCCCAGAATTACATGCTGAGTTATTTCCTTGACTACCACAAATTACAGTGGTATAGTCACAGAATTTTTACAGACATTAACATCTGTAACCTTGTAAGGTGTTGTTAATGCTTTATTGTTTGCAGCACTAAGTGTTTGAGTTATGCGTTCACAATATTTGATTGGAATCACACCCTTTTTAACACAATTTAGATCTGCACCACTATCTACTAGTACGATTAAATGCTTTATATAATACTCATTATTAATGAGTAAATCTATTTGAATGTACCATTTTTGAGTAACATAAAGATCTATTTTTTCTACTTTCTGATGAGGTTCAGTTTCCTCATCAGACACTCCAGGGGTAGAAGTATTACTTCTTTTTGAACTTTCTCCCTGTTCTATGGTATAAATTATCATATTCTTTGCTACTGTCTCAAGATTAGACAGTCTTATTTGAGTCATCTCATCTTGAGATCTAAACTCTTTTATTTCTTTTTTCAATACTTTAATCTCATTTAGAGATCTTGTATTGTTACAGCTTTTGCCTCCTTACTTCTATATCGTCGGAGGACTTCATCCATACTATAGAATTCCTCTTTCTTATTAGTCGCTTCTTCATTCAAGGGATTATTATTCGATTTCTCTTCGATATTAGGAAATCTATCAATTTTTCTCTGGCATCTCTACTAATTCCAGTAGATAATAGGGATTTTATTATTTCTCCCTTATCTTGAGCAGTCAATACATTAATTGACAACCCATTCATTTTAAATATTGACTTATAATATTCAAGATCATGTTCATTGGAACATTCCTCACAACTACATTCACTATCGCATTCGCACATATTAATTGAATCATTATCACTCGATTCATCTGATGAATCTAATTCTTCATCAGAATTTATTAATATTTTATACAAGATTTTCTTCAGCCCTTCATCCTCTATTTCTTGAATTTTTTTTTTGGTATAATATCTATTAGCATAATGACCAATTTTTCCACATTTATAGCATTTTATTTCTTTAGAGGATTTTCTCCTTTGAGAAGATTTCTTCTCCTTCCCCTTTTCTCTCTCTTTGTATTGTTGGGGATATTTCTTCTTTCTTTTTCTTCTATAATAGGGCTTATTTCCCTTTTCTCTACATTCCTTTTTAGCCTTTCCTTTCTTATCATAAGGCTTATAATCATCTACAGCAAATTGACTGCAAAATTCATCCAATTGCTTTCTCTCTGAAAGTCTTTGAGATTTTAATTGATTTCTTAGCTTTAAGTCATTACATAAAGCTAAGCCTTCTTGAACACAAGCATTAATTAATGCCCCATAAGTATAATTCTGATATGGAATTTCTCCATTATTCTTCTTTTTCAATTTTTGCCTTATTTTTTCAGCAAAAAGATTAGGTAATCCATCAATAAATTTGGATTTCTAATGTGATGCATTGGCATCATCCAACGCCATGACTCTACTCAGAAAGGTATCTTTATACCATCTGAAATGAGTTAAATCGGACTCAGACAGGAAATCCAAAGCAGAATCTTCCAATATAGAAGAAAATAGAATAAAAAAAGATTCAAATAAATGAATCAAATGTCGTACACCCAATATATGCTTCCCAATCAGATTCCAGTCATCTAAATTTGATGAAGAACTGACAATGTCGAAAATGACATTCAATATTTAATAGATTATAGACTCTCATCGTTTATGATTGAATACTGTAAAATAGAATATTACAGTGAAGAAAATAGAGAGTTTAGAGAATGGTTCCGTGAGAAATTTAATGATAATCAGCGCAGAGAATATAGAAAAATTTATCATGAACACCTTCAGAATACACCGAAGGTTCAATGGTTCCGAGAATGGTTCTTGAAAGGATACCTTAGCGGAGAATTAAAACAAATAAATGTCCTAGAAGAGCACTATAAAATATAGACTACCAAAGGAGGACAGAAAATAAAATCATTATATCCTCCTAATGAATCTCTTAAAATCTCTGCTCCATTCCATGCAAATATTGAGGCTAATTCCTTCTATAAGGCTATAGAACATGAGAAAGCTTCGATAAAAGAAATGCAAAGGATAATCTTGCAAAATAACTATACTAATACTTTTATCCAAATTATGGGTAAGCAGTTGACCCGAATAGAGAAAAATATTCAAAAGTTGAATATTTTCAACTCTTTCTCGATGGACGATTCGACCACCACTGTAGGAACGAAATCGTAAAGCAGAATACTCTAGGGGGGTGAATAGAGTTGGCAGCGGAATAATGCTAATTAAAAAATATTAGCAGCAAGATCACAGAATAATAATCACAACTAAATAATATAAAGGCAGAGATAAGAAAGCAAACGCAAAGACAGCGATGTATACTGGTTTTCCTCTGTTGAGGACTAGTCCAGTCGGTAGAACTCTTGCTACCAGTTGAATCCATTATTGGCAAAACCGCAAGTTTCCTTACGAAGTCCTTACAACTTCTACAACGCGAGCTTTGATACGAAGAACCCGTCCAACTTCAATTGTGAAGAGGTATTCTTCTATCAAGCCTTCTGATTACAATCACTCTGAAACTTCTAGACCGTACCGCACTGGCAAATCGACTAGAGGATTGTAACTGGCTTGGGATCTGAAAATTTAAAGCTCGAGAAAAATACTTTGGAAGACTGAAAGCTTTAAGTAGAGAGAAGATTGAAAGTGAATGAGTGAGTTAAAATGATCAAAATCCTTCTCTATTTATAGGAGTTCCAAAGACAGAATTCTGGCAGAATTCGGGCAGAATTCGATGAGCAAATCTCGATCAAATTTGCAACTGCAGGAGGACCAAGTTCCAAGGAATTCAAAAACAAAACGGCCACTAACCGAACTCTGGCCGAACTGTGGCTGAACTCTGGCCGAGTTCTGTCAGGGTTAGATTATGGTTTTAAAATTAGTTTTTGGGGGAATTTTGAAAACCTTTTTGGAGCTTTTGTAAATAAGAATGTTTTCAAAAACTAAGGACATTTTAAAAACATTTTGAAATCATTTTGGAATAGCCTATTTGCCAGTACCACTCGGTGTACAAAGTATTCCTAGACTCAAATAAAATGAAAAATACATTATTCAAAGAAATACAGACTCGAACAGGCAAACAGCGCTTCGGTCTTGAACTGAGTAGATAGCTGTTCTTGATCATATCCAAGAGTCCGAGATATCCTGACTAGTTCCATATATCGAGACAGAGTTTGATCAATTATTAAAATCAGTTTGACCATATGACAATAGGCCAACAATCTCCCCCATTTTGATAATTGATAAACTATGAATGATATAACATCTTTTGAGTAAGATACCAAAAATAGTTCAACATTGTTCAAAATTGTTCAATCCCTGTATTATTCTCAAAAACAAAAAATGTTAGATCATATTTTCTCCCCCGTTGTCACTTAGTAAAATAATTGCAAAAGAGAAAACTCCCCCGCAATTAATGCATAAGAAACAAACACTGAAGAAACACAAGAAAATAATGTATCATACAGTGAGAATATACAAGATATAACATAGATTTATTTCACAGGCAGTTTATAATATAGAAGCAGATAAAGATGCTATATATAAATAAATAAACTGACGTGAAAGATAAACTACGCATCCCATAAAGATAAATGATGTGCAAGAGACAAAAAAATATCCAGTACAAGTTTGATAATAAAAAGCTAAAAAGACAGAAACTTGGAATGTCGGAGCATTTCCAAGTGTACAATAGATAATATCTACGTCTCAAAAATCAGCTAATATATCACATCTCCTCATCATCATCATCATCATCAGCATGACCGGCATGTCCAGAGGGACCAGCTCCATAAGTACCAGCGCCAGTGTAAAACTTACCGACATAATCTCGAGGAGGAGCACGGTCAGAACGGTACCAATCATATGCGTTACCGGGCTGAAAGTAGGCATGAACAGTCTCATCCTCACAGCGGTAACCACAGAAGGCTGGATCTCTAAGAATAGAACCGACAGAATGTCCAGTCTGAGCAAATCGGAGATCAGCGAGAGAATTTGCTATCGCCTGATAACGAGTGACATCGCGGAACTCACGTTCGCGGGCCATATCCATCATCGAGACGTACAAATCAGAAATATGCTGGTGTATGCCTTCAAAGGTCATGGCATACTGCTGAGTAGGTGGAGGAGGTGGAGCAGTAGGAGGAGCAGTACGAGGAGCAGCAGCAGTCATACTACGATGAGATAGCTGAAGAAACTTGGGCTCAGGGTCTTGAGTACAAGTTGACAAATCAATATCAAAACGCTGGAAGATGCGTGGCAGAATCATCGGATAAGAGAGATTCCTATCTCTTGCACGACAACGTCCCATCATCTGGATAATAGTCTTAGGGGCAGAAAAAGGAATCCCCTTAAGAATATGAACATAGCAGATAGTTCAAGTGATGTGACATCATCCTTTGAAGTAGACTTCGGAAGGAGAGTGGAGTAGATGATGCGGTACAATTCATAATTAAACAAGTTCAAGTTGTTTGCCTTGAACTTTCCAGAGCGAACTCGATCAGGTGCACAGAGTTTAGCTTTGAAACTAGCAAGTGTCGTGCCGTCGGGGAAATCAAATTCAGTGATATCAACAAGCGGTGCACCTTCGTTAGATAGACCAAGGATTTTTGCTAAGAGGACATCATTGAACTCGATGTCTAGTCCGCCAACACGAGTACTTACGTCAAACGTGTTTAATATGATATTACAGTAGAAAAGTCTAATGGCATTAGTAGCTACCGGGAAACAAAGTTTAACAATGTGTTGTAACCCTAATGCCTCAAAATAAGGGCGGTGTTCTGGAAACATAGTCCATTTGATGGGAGCACCTGTGCATATGGATCTCATGGAAAAGTCTCCATACCACAGAAGGGCTTGATCTAGGGTTTGAAAATAAAACCCATCGAATGTGCCATCGCTCGATTGAACTGGCGAAAAGAGAAAATCCGTGGGTGGATTCGAAGATGATCCTTCCTCGCTAGGATTGGTCGTCTTCTTCCTATTGAAGGGGTTAAATCCCTTAGGCGACATTTGCAATAAAAGTAAATATGCACGAAATTAAAAGGAGAAGAAATATGAAGTTATACCTTCCGAGATTCAAGTATGTTGTAGAGGACAACGATCTTCGCATAAATCCAAAATTTGGATGGATTCACCACGTAGATTGGGAGAAACGAAGTGGTGAAGAACTAGGGTTTGAGGGTGTTTTCCATAAATAAATTCACTTTATTTATTTTGTATCTGAGAAAATTACAACTGTAGGAATCTAATCTAGAAGACGATTACTTTATCCCTTGGACGATGCGATGAAGAATACTCGAACTTTGAAGAACTTGGACAGCAACTGGGCAAATCTCTCGGTTCTCTCTGAAATTGTCTGTCGTCTGATGAAGATGAAGAAACTCTTTTTTATAGAGTTCAGGATAACTGTCCTTAGCATACGCTCAGGTAGTTACTTGACGTGTGCATAACTGCAGGGACGCATGGCGAATTCTGATGGAGACACATTAGCGTGCGGTTGAAAGTAGTGGAGCATGTTCAGGAGAGATGATGGCCTGGATGCCACGTTGCATAACTTCTAGAGAAGTGGATAACTGGTACAGGACACGTGAGAACGTGGTGTTGACTGTAATCCTGGATATGGTTGCTGTAATACGCTGCCTCGTTGAAGGAGAGTTATACGCTGACTTGGATGATGTAGAAACAAAATAAAGCTGATACGCTTACTGGAGAAGAAAGGAGTCGTACGCTCACTTGATGAGGAAGGAGTCGTATAGACTTCATACGCTCACTGAAGAGGAAGGAGTCGTATAGACTTCATACGCTCAATGAAGAAGGAAGAGTCGTAGACTTCATACGCTCAATGAAGAAATAGCCACGTGGCCTTCATCAATCTTCTCTGATAAGCCATATCTTCAAATAACTGTCAAAGATTTTCTCGAGCGTCGTGACTGCAGATATGACGGCTGACAGACTGTCAAAACTGACAGTATGATGCTTTGCATTAATGATCTGTTGAGCTGTCCTCGTAAAAGACAAAACCAACTCTTTGAATACATATACGACGGTTGCTCTTTTCATGACAACTATCTTTGCACGAAAGACGAGACGTCAGATTCATTCTTCATTTAATATATGCTGTACTGCCACTTTAAGAAGAAATAATAAAATATCCACTAAGCGTATGACTTTTTATAAGCGTATGGCCTTAAGCGTAAGGATTAAAATGACAGCGTGTCATAATTTTCCACATCCTACAAGACCCCCTTCAAAGTTTTCGAACTTTATGAGTTTCAAAAGTTCAAAATTACTTTGAATAAAAAGTGGGAATGAGTCTTGACACGCTGGCATTAAATCTGTCATGATGACTTTTCATTTTTCGAGACTGATTGAATCTGATTTAGAGGAATATGAACCGCCAGCAAGCTTTGTTATATAAACTGAGAAAATTCAGTTTTTTGACATTCATATTTCTTGTAACCATGACTCCAAAGGAACGCTGAAGAAGAAGCACGAAAATTAGGTTTCTGTGCCCATGGTGACCCCACTTTTGGAGGCAAAGAACCGGAGCCCTTCGTCATCGAGTTCAAAGATGACCCCACGCAGTTAGCCAAGAATTTCTTGGGTTACTTCGGTCTGGACGGCACCTCTCTACTTCTGATGGGCGGAGCCTCGCAGAGAAGCGTGAAATGCTCGCTGCTCTGTTGCACCGCATGGGGGTCCGAAGCGTAGAAGAGTTAGGCGTCAAACTTAGCCGCTCTGGAAAATAGAGCGTGACTTTGTTGCACCCCTTTCTTTCCCTCTCTTTTTTGTTTTGTAAGGCCAGTGCCTTTAATGAATATTCAAGAATTCTCTGTTTAGTATAATTTTGTGTTGAAAACTAACATGCACCAATGAATAACTGTAGATTACGCTGTAGGTTACGCTGTCTTCCAATGTTTGTAAGTTACGCTGGATAGCGTACATCAATGAATAACATGCACCAATAAATAGCTGTAGGTTACGCTATCTTCCAATGTTGTGGAAAGCACTCTTTGAATATTTCCAAGGCTATGCTGGTTTCCAAAGTACACGTGGCACTCATTGCATATTTTATGAGCGTTATTTGTGGATCCTTCCCAAGAAAAGGCTTGCGCTCCATACTTTAAAATAGACAGAAGAGTTTCACAGAACTCATCCCCATCTTCTTTTTTCTTCTCTTCTCTGAAAATGAACGTGAGATTTCACTCTCGAATCGGAAAGCAAAAGCTTCTAAATGTTCGAATTCTGAGCAATATGTCAGACATCAGTTTGCCAATTCTTAGCGTCAACTTGAAGGTAAGTCCGGCATAATACATGTACTGTTTTTGCTGTTGAAAATAAGCTTTATGTTTCTGAGCCTGCTTGACCAACCAGTACGTTTCATATGACATTTCTGTTGATTTAATTCTCTTCTTCATGCTGTTTTTCGCAGAAACTTGGCTAAAGATTTTCTTCAAACTGGCATTGGTGATGTGGATGCTGTGGAGAATATCCTTCTGACACCAACATCAGGGAGCTCATACGCTTTTGACGCGTACATCACAACTCAGAACTCTTCATGGGATAGAAGGGTCTTCCTCAGATGTAGGACGAGCCTTTATACACGAGAGTTGGATGGTGGAGTCAACTCTACTACCGAGAAATCGGGTAGTAGAGTCCTTTCACGGGAAACGGAGAACTTGAATGTATCCCAAGGTTTGGATACATTCCTGTCTTCCTTGAGGGGTTACCCCCATCCACCAATTGTATTGGTAGCACCACGACTTCGGGCTGCCATACTCTGTGGTTCTCCTCTCGTCTGAGAGAGAAGACCAGAGTTTGATTCCTGCTGATCTGGTCGTGACTGAGACCCAGACAGTCAAGAATTGCCACCAACAACGAACCTGACGGAGAAGGTCCGACGGAGAAGATCCAAAGAAGAAGATAGATCTCTATTCGGTTATCGTTGTGGTGTAGAATGAAAATCCAAGATTTGTAATAGATTTCCATTATGATTTGTAAGAAGTCTAAGAAAATGTAATAGACTTTTATAGTGAAATGGAAATGATAATTCTTCTATGCTCAATGATTTGTATTGGAATGAATTGTGGACATGATAGATAATAAAATCATCTTTTCTGTTTTAGAGTATATAATATTATCAGAGGTATTATGGACATGATAATATATAGAAACTCGAAAGAAAATAGATTGATTTCTATGCAGAGGTCAAAACATGACAAATGAGTAAGTAGATTCGAAATTGATTCAGAGGTTATGAAAACATGATAAATAACGAATCCCCACTTGATAAATTGATAGAAGATTATGAACGGACGAACCTTTTAGGAAATGATGACGGATGAACCGTCGAATGAATGTAATAATGAACGGATGAACCGTCAAGTATTAATGAATGTATGAATCGTCGAATGAATGTGAAAAATGAATGGATGAACTGAATCCCGGGAAAGAATACGTCCCTTCGATCTTTGTAACCATATGCCTATAAATAGAGCATATATTTGAGTAGAAGAATCATATACATCCTCTTTTATCCACAATGTCTTCTGAAAAGAATACAAAGAAGACTGAAGTCGTCTCTGAAGTTACTGAAGGTGCTAAAGAGCATCTTCCTCCGCAGAAGAAGGAAATGGGCGAAAGCTCATCTACTTCCAAGCCGCCAAAAGATATCCTCGACTTCCTGGTCGAACCAGGAGAAACCGAAGAAGAAGAAGCAATGAGGTGGCTGTCTGTCAGTTCTTGGTGCGGTCAGGAAAAGATGTATTAAATTCTTTTGCTGATTATGTATGTGGCCCTTGTCCCAAGTATGAGAGGGATGACAGTGATCTTCCATGATGATGTACTCTTTTTTTTTTCTTGAAGAATTTGTCAAATAAACTCTGTTTAAAGAAACTTTGTTTACGATGTATCCTTCCCACTTTACATCAATTTTGCCTTTATTCACTGATCTTTAGACTCAGAAATCAAAAAGACTAATATTTGAGATAGAAAATTCGGAGGTATATGGACATGATTTTCTATACAAGATCTTTATTAAAACCACTGGGGATCTAATAAAACGAAATATCAAATCTCTGGGAAGATGATACATGGTGGAATATTAATTTCCTGGGGATAACGATATCGAAATAACTTTTGTAAAGAAGGATTTTATATTTGCTGGGGAATGATGAAAATTTATACATAATATTTTTTTAAGAATTTGCCATTGATAGGCATCATCATGACTTTCCCATCCATAGAGGCAAGCTGGTATGCTCCGTTAGAGAAGACTTTGTTCACTACGAATGGGCCTTCCCATTTCGCATCAAATTTGCCTTTGCTCATATGTATCATGGTCATAGGACGTCTGACAGTAAGGACCAGTTCTCCCTTCTGATATGCTCTGATTTTGACTTTCTGGTTAAAAGCTTTGGAGATTCGGGCCTGATACAGCTCGATATTTTGTTGAGCATACAATCGTTTTCATCTAGAGCTTCCAACTCTTGAAGTCGAAGACGATCATTGTTTTCTGTTGTCAGTTCATTGGAGATTGTAATTCTCAGAGAAGAAATCTGGATCTCAAGGGAACAGCTTCACAACCATATACTAAAGGGAAAGGTGTACATCCAGTCGCATTGCGAACTGTGGTACGGTAGGCCCATAAACATTCACCAAGCTTCTCGCTCCAGTTGCGTTTGTTGGAAGAAATGAACTTTTTCAAGAGTTGATGATTATTTTATTGAAAGCTTCTGCCAATCCATTGGCTGCTGGATTATATGCTGTAGAAGCTAAATTATTAATCCGATGATCGTCGCAGAATCGAGTAAATTCTGACTAATGAACTGCGGTCCATTATCATGGATAATACGCCGAGGACACCAAATCGATAGATAACATGATGTTTGACGAAGTTGATAACACTAGAAGTTTTAACTTCAGATAACGGGATTGCTTCAGCCCATTTGGAAAGTAATCGGTTATTGCTAAAATAAATCGATGTCCTCTTGATGATGGTGGGTTGATGGGACCAATAACGTCCATGCCCAAGCTTCAAAGGGCCATGATGCCGCTGTTGGATGTAAGAACTCTGACGGTTGATGAATAAAGTCTGCATGGATTTGACAGGCTTTACATTTCTGAGCATATTGAATAGCGTCAGCCACCATCGTGGGCCAATAATAACCCATACGTCGGATACGATCTTGAAGTTTAGGACCTGGTTGATGAGCTCCGCAAACACCATCATGTGCTTCACGAATTATTGTTTGTGTTTCTTCACCGACAATGCATCGGAGGAGAAGACCGTCGTAAGACCGACGATACAATGTTTTCGTCGTATGATTATAATAGAATCTGAGAGATCGACGTCGAATAGACGCTGCTTCACTCGATTATCAGGAATATATCATACAAACAAAATCTATAAACGGGTGTCTCCAGTCTTCAATTATGGCTTCTGTTTTCATTAGAAAAACATATTCCATAGTAGAATCAGAGGAAGACGAGGGCATTTTGTCAAACTTGATCCAGCATCAAGGTTGAAAGAATCTTGTCTGGTTTGTGAGGGAAAGCCAAAGCCAAATTATTCTCAACATAGATAGTTCTCGGTTATAAAACCACTATTACTTGCTGACGTCTGATTGTATAGCTAATACAGCAGCAAGATTAGCTAAAGCATCAGCTTCTGCATTATAGGCTCGTCGACATATTCAATAAAAGAAGTCTTCAAAAGAGAGGCTATAGAGAGTGCTGCTCGATGATAAGGTATCAAATCCTGATGACGAACTTCATACGTTCCTCTGATCTGATTGACAATAAGCTTGGAGTCTCCATAAACTTCCAAATATTGAATATCTAGATATTTAGCAAGTTGAAGACCAATGAGTAATGCATTATATTCGGCTACATTGTTTGAACATAATTGATCTAGAGAATAAGCCCTCTGAATAGTTAGTCCTTCTGGGGATACAAGAACAATCCCAACTCCAGCGACAATATTGCCGTTAGGACCTATTCTAGATGCTCCATCAAAGAAGACCCAGGTAGGAACTTCTTCAGAAATCAGATTTGAATCCAAGACTTCATCAGGAATCTCATCATATAATTTAGAATCTTCTGGAATTGCATGAGCCCAGAAAATCAGCAAGAGCCTGTCCTTTAACCGACTTCTGAGGAATATAATGCATATCGTATTGAGCTAACAAGATTCCCCAATTAGCTAGTCTAGAGTTGAGAATACCAGGTTTCTTCATCATAATCCTGATGGGATTCACTCTGGAAATGACATGAATCGTTTGACCGATAATATAATGTCGCGTTTTCTGAACAGCAAACATTAATGCTAAGCATTCTTTCTCGATTGGAGAATAACGGGTTCAGCACCTTCATTGTGCGACTGAGATAATAAATAGCCTGTTCATGGCCATCTTTATTTTTTGAGCAAGAATGCACCAAGAGATGATCCATGGCTCGAACATATAGAAGAAATGGTATCCCCGAGACGGGAGGTACCAAAACAGAGGGTTCATGAGATACTGTTTAATATCGTCAAATGCTTTTTGACATTCTTCGTTCCAGACGAAAGACACCTTTCTTCAGAAATTTGTTGAATGGTCTGCAGCGTCCTGATAAGTTGGAAATGAATCTCCTGATATAAGCAATTCTTTCTTGAAATCCTCGTAGCTCTTTTAAGGTGCGTGGAGGACGCATCTCTTGAATGGCTTTGATCTTCTCGGGATCCACGTGTATACCTTTAGCGGTAATGACGAAGCCGAGAAATTTACCACTAAAGACGCCCAGAAGGACTTAGTAGGGTTCATTTTAAGTTGATGCTGACGCATTAAATCAAAGATAGTCTTCAAATCTTGGATATGATCCTCCTTTCGTCGACTTTTGACTGCAATATCATCAACATAGCATTCGACTATTTTCGGAGATGTTCGCGGAATATAGTGCTCATTGCTCACTGATATGTTCTCCTGTATTCTTGAGACCAAACGGCATCACTGTATAACAGTATGTACCGATCGGCGTTCTGAAGGAAGTGTGTTTTTCATCATCTGGAAACATTTTGATCTGGTTTATCCTGAATACCCATCCATAAATGACATTCGTTCGAAACTACATGTTTGTCGATCATGACATCAGTAATTGGAAGAGGAACTCGTCTTTAGGACAAGCCGCATTGAGATCGCGAAAGTCTATACAGACTCGGATCTGCCAGTCTTTTTAAGGACAGGAACGATGTTAGCCACCCATTCAGGATGTTGTTCCTCTCGAATAAATCCAGAAGCCATAAGCTTGTTGACTTCAGCTTCAATTGCATCCATGTCTGGACGAAATCGTCGCTGTTGTTGTTTGACCGGTTTAGCATTTGGCATGATATTGAGTTTAGCATTGCAATCTTCGAATCTAGTCCTGGCATATCTTCGTAACTCCAGGCAAAGACATCGATATAATCACGAATAAGCTTGATCATGTCGTGCTTATCTGTTTCTGAAAGACTTTCACTGATGAATATTGGTTTAGGAGAACCTTCTTCACCAACATCAATTTGGATCAGTTTATCTTCGGTAGGAGGTTCTCTCTGCTCGAACCTGAATTCCCATTGATTATCTAATCTTTAAGCCCATTGTTCCGATTCGGGTGATATTTCAAATCATCTTCATCTTCATCATTTTCCTGCGGGCCATCAACAGAGACCATATTGACGACAAAATAGAACGATGAAGATCGCCAATACTCGTGTCAGAATCCCAGAGAGAGAATCAAAACTCAGATCGTTCGTCTTCATCGGACTTTGAATCTTCATGGACTATGTTGATAAAGGAAGTAGGAGCAATGTACCTAAACCATATTTGTCCTTCCGTATTTTAATAGAGGAATTCGAACAGGCATTCTTCTTCCTTTTCCATTATTGAGACTGGTTCTAAGTCATAACCCATATTCTTGATGATATTTTTGGATTGTTGACTGTAGCGACGCAGTTTGTAACCTTCCTATCATCGTTTATGTCATCTTCTTCCAAGTTAGGAGGATTTTGGGGTCATTTATAAAAGAAGATCGGATTTTCTCCCTTTTTTCTAGCAGGACCACGAAGTATAATTTTTGTATGGATTCCAAGATACGTCTGTATGAAGAGTTTGAACAACCCTATAGTTAATGACTCCAAGTTATCTAGCAATTGTAAATAACTTTGTACATGATACAGACATCAATATACTGCAAAGGAGATGCTTCATTAATATTAAAACTGTATTACAACAGAAGGCTGAGCCTTATCAGACTTAGTCAAATTAATGACAAAAGGGTGAGAGGAAGAGCGATTAGAAGTTTTGTTTCGATTAAGATCGATAACAAAGGCTCAGAAGAGGTGAGCTCCCTTGAAGAAGATCGTGGATAAGTAGTACGTCCATGACTGGAATGACTAGAGTATCTGATCTAGCCTGAGAAGGTGGAGGGGGAGTACGTCCACTGACAGGAATTATCAGTGCCTTATGGAGCTTGGGAAGACGGTACAGTAGTACGTCCACTGACAGGAATTACAGTGAACCTTGTGAAGCCTGAGCAGGTGATGAAGTAATACGTCCACTGACAGGAATTATCAGTGAGCCTTCTTCGGATGATCTAACAGCTGCGGAGGGGTATGCCCTTTTACAGGAATAACAAAAGTGCCAACTTTTGCTATCTCATCATCATTATCCATAGCTTGCAAGACTTTTGAGTATTCATCTTTGTACATGCGAGCGTCATTGAAGTAAGCTTCAACTCCTTTGAATGGATAGAGATCCGCAACTTCCTTTTGAACTTCTCCATTATCATTAACATATTGAAACACTGATGAAGGGTCGAAGGAACGACATTATGTTCATGCAAGAATGGTCTTCCCAACAGAGCATTGTATGAGCATCCATGATTGTCAATGATGTAAAAAGTAACTTTAGTGCGAAGATCGCCTATTGAAATTTGAGACGAATCTTGCCCAAAGGCTCACTTTTTCCTGATTAAATCCCAGATGGTAGTGATAGTGCTGGAAAGGCTATGTACAGGTTCTTCAGTGCGTCTAGCATAGCTTTTGGCATAATACTGAGAGCAGATCCTGGATCAATCAGGAGACGATCAACCTTCATAGAATCAATATCCTGTATGATATAAAGGACGGTCATGTCGATTATCCTCTAGCAGTATATCGTCCTGCGTAAAGGTAATGTTTGGAATAAATTCCAATACATTATGGTAATGAGAAACAGGTTCTGTTTCCAATTCTTGAGAAGAGTTAAGCAGGTTTCTGCTTGCAGCAGTGCTTCACTTAAAGTTTTTCGAGTCTTTTTAGAGAGGCGTAAGAGCTCAAAGATTGATAATTTAGCTGGAGTATTAGCTAGTTGAGCCAATATATCAAAATTATAAGGCTTTTCAAGTCCTGTAGGAGATGACTTCTTCAATGGTTTGTCGAAGCGACTGTTGTTTGCCTTTGTCAGCTGCTGTTGGTTTAGAAGGAACTGTCTCAACAGGAACATTTAAAGGCTCTTTAGTAGAGACTGGAGTTGAAGCTGTAACCGGAGAGACTTCAGAAGTTTCTTCAAGAACTTCAGCATAATCTTTCAGATACCTTTCCTGACCGAGTTCCAGCATGAACTTCAACTTCAGATTCTGGTTCAAGGTCTATAGAAACCATGCTGCAATTCTTTATTTTGCTCTTGGTTCTTTATGTTTGATGAGAGCTTCATTCCAGAAACCAAGGCCAATACGAGATGATTATGTCTCATAGTGATGGCTAAAGGTGCTCGGAGTCCCTTGCCTGAGTTCAAAACCCGGAGCAGTGGCTAGATCATAACCCATCTTCGCCATCAATTCACGAGATTGTGAACTGTATAAATGAAAAGCAGGTTTGTACCTATCTTCAAATTGAGGTACAGATTTTATCTCCGTAGGGAGTGAATTTCCTGCTGAGATGAAAGTAGAGGTTAGATAAAATCGGATGTGAAACTAGAAGTCACATTGCAATGATTAGTCTTCCCGAGCTTCTTTTTAGATGAGGAAGTCTTCCGAGGAGAAGAAAACGTTTCAAACTCCGTCATTAAATCCGGATGAATCCACATGATCTCTCCCTTCTTAGTTGTGACAGGAACAAGTCCGTCATTCTGTGCTGGTGGAATGTTTATAACTTCGAGAGTTGCTTTGGGGATAGGAACAATCCCACTTTTCACCATTAAGGGAGGGAAGTCACCGAACTGCATTGAAATTACATTTGCTGTGACTGTTTTGTCTTTGGGTGTTAATGTCACAGCTCCTGATTTAATCATCTCTTGAATCTTCCTTTTTAATACATAGCAAGACCGGATTGTATGACCCAGCATTCTATGATATGGACAGTATTTTGGATGATCTGTCTTATTGGCTTTATCAGGCTTTTTAATTTTTGGCAATTGAATCTTATTACCTTTGAGTAAGCATTCAAAGATACCCTGAACATCATCATCGTCGAAAGAATATTCTTCCTTCGGCCGAGAAGATCTCTGTTGTTGATTTGTTGGAGCTGAAGTAGCTTGGGTAGTCTTTACCTCTTGACTACTGTTTTGGAGATTGACTTCAAGAGCTTCTTTCCCTTTGCGATTGTTTGGGTCGAGTACTATTGCTAGCACTCTGATTTGATTCTTTGGGAGCCATTTGTACCCCCAGACCCTTGAAGGTTCAGCACTGACCTCGGCAGCCTTGGCACTGACAATGAAAGAAGGCCAATCTTGGAACTGAGTGGACCCTGTCCACATGCTGATAATTGGTAAAAGATTCGACTTGCAAGTGTCGATGGTACAGCATCGGGAGTTCCGAAAGGCATTTGAGGGCTTCTCTTCTGAATCTTTCAATGAAGTCCTCGGTAATTTATTATTTTTGTTTAATTCTTATGAGGGCTGACATGGTCATGTCATTGAGCCCTTCATAGAATCGTTCAAGAAACATTTGCTTAAAACCGGCAAATGAGGTAAGCACCCATCAGGGAGACTTCTATACCATTTATAACCGTTCCTTTGAGACATCCAATGAACACACCCGAGTAAGGAGGGCGTCACTTGGTTGCAGTTGATCAGTCATTACTTCAAAATGATTAATGAACTGACTTGGGGAGGTTGTCCCATCATAGAAAGATGGTCGGAGGTTTATTTTGGTGGATACGATACCTGCTTCCATTCTATCGGGTAAGGTTGCTTGATACCTAACCTTGCAAACCATCCTTTTGTTTGAATGCCTCGAATTGAGTTCGAAGATTCTTTAACTCTTCAGAAACAATTCCAGAGATTGGGGAGTTGTAACTTGTGAGTGTTTAGGAGGAGGGACTGCAGCATATGTACCATCCCCAGCTCCAGACTGACTTGGATGGGTTGTTCAGGAACATTAGATTGTACCCCCGGAATAGTAGAGGGTTCTGGGTTTGGAACAACAGGAGTATTTAATATAACTGGAGGAGCTGTCTGTTGGACTTGCTGAGTTTGATGCTGAGCTTGCATAAGAGTGTGCATAGCATTCAACGTATCTGCCATAGCTCGCAACTGTTGTTTCTAAGGAAAATCCTTTGTTCGTGAGCTTCGGTGTTAGTTGAGGGTTCATGATCGCCCTCTGCCATGTAAGTGGTAATCATTCGAGGAATAGATGATGAAACAGTCTGTTCTGAATCATCACTGTGTGAATTAGTATCTTTCCTAGGCTTTTTATAGAGAGTCAATACTGGAAAATTGGACTCTCTAAGGAAGTCTTCTGTGATCTCCGGATTACCACTTGGATGAGAAAAGAAGAGGCTCTGGTCAAGGCTCCGGTCCTGGATCGAGTGCCAAGATAAACACCATCTTCAGAGTCTGATATAGCATCAGACCGTATGCTACCCCCCCAATATTTCTGGAAGTCATGTTGATAGAAGCATAAAGAGGTTCATCTTCATCCAACATTGGTTCATATTGAATCCGTTCGAAAACAGATTGTCTTTTTGGTGAACAACAACATTGAATTACAACTCGAGGTTGGAAGTTGCAACCATGCTTTTTATGGCAAATATGAGCAATATCATAGCCTGATGGAGTGTCAATTCTCTGTTTATTTTCAAATATTCCCGGATCTGTAGGAACAGATTGGGAAGTATTTGAAGATAGTTTCTGTGTAGAAACTTGTCTTTTGTTCTTCTGTCTTCTTGGTTCCTAAGTGTATAAAGACTGATTAATTTGAGCCACATAGTTCTTGGCATATTCTGTATCAGGGTCTAATATACTTGTCTCAGTGGAACCGAACCGATTCTGATTAAGCTTATTACGAAGATCCGTAGGAGATTTGACTTTGATATCAGTCTTGGATACTTGTAATTTGCCTTTTTCAGACCGAGAAATTTTGAGAGAGGAAGATGAGTATTATTCCGACTAGGAGTCGGTAATAATCCATCTTTGGAGGAATTAGCCAAAAGACGTTTTCCATTGTTGATCTAGTAAGAGTACTAGTCAAATTAACTCCAGAGGTAAAGACCTTAGGAGTAGAGGAGTTGACTAAAGAGTCTTTCTCCTTGGTTGGCATAAGATGTGCAAGTTGAGGGGGAATCATTTGTATGTTCTGTGGAAGAGAACCCCAATCTGATTTTGAAAAACAGTCAAAGGACGTATTTGTTAGCATACGCTGACTTCAGTTTGGACTTCTGGTCCTACGCTGCCTTTTTATTAGCATATACTGGCTTTAGCTCAGCGTACGCTGCCTGATTGGCTTTTGTACGCTGCCTTTGCCGTACCCTGCCCTTTGAATGCCATACGCTCAGAGTCATCAATGGCTAAAGAGCCGACTGCTGTCGTAAGAATAGAGGGAGAAGGGACCTTGACATGTCCAGAGATGATTTTCCTTGTACACGCTGACTTGGTTAAAGAACCAACTTTGTCAGTGTGACTAGGAGAAGCCACTGTTGCCGTGTTCCAAGAAGCCGAAGTGTGCTTCATGGAAGTTGAAGACGTGTTCTTGTCAGCATGAGAAGTGACAAAAGCGTCTCGGACTGCTGCAGAAGACTTAGGGACATAGACGGAGTGTCCCTTCTTCTTGGCAGCAGGAGAGCGGAGGAAGCATGCGGCCCTCCTTCGCCTTGAGCATTTCTTCATAAAGCCGATTGGTCGAATTGTACAACATCGTCTTCTTCGTCAAGCCGATCGACGAAGTATCGCATTGAGTTGTTGCTATCTCATTGGAGGAGACAGCTTTCCCAGCAGAGTTGCCAATTTGTTTTCCATAATAAATTCACTTTATTATTTTGTATCTGAGAAAATTACAACTGTAGGAATCTAATCTAGAAGACGATTACTTTATCCCTTGGACGATGCGATGAAGAATACTCGAACTTTGAAGAACTTGGACAGTAACTGGGCAATCTCTCTGTTCTCTCTGAATTGTCTGTCGTGTCTGATGAAGAGAAGAAACTCTTTTTATAGAGTTCAGGATAACTGTCCTTAAGCATACGCTCAGGTAGTTACTTGACGTGTGCATAACTGCAGGGACGCGTGGCGAATTCTGATGGAGACACATTAGCGTGCGGTTGAAAGTAGTGGAGCATGTTCAGGAGAGATTGATGGCCTGGATGCCACGTTGCATAACTTCTAGAGAAGTGGATAACTGTACAGGACACGTGAGAACGTGTGTTGACTGTAATCCTGGATATGGTTGCTGTAATACGCTGCCTCGTTGAAGAAGAGTTATACGCTGACTTGGATGATGTAGAAACAAAATAAAGATGATACGCTTACTGAGAAGAAAGGAGTCGTACGCTCACTTGATGAGGAAGGAGTCGTATAGACTTCATACGCTCACTGAAGAAGGAAGGAGTCGTATAGACTTCATACGCTCACTGAAGAAGGAAGAGTCGTATAGACTTCATACGCTCAATGAAGAAGGAAGGAGTCGTATAGACTTCATACGCTCAATGAAGAAATAGCCACGTGGCCTTCATCAATCTTCTCTGATAAGCCATATCTTCAAATAACTGTCAAAATTTTCTCGAGCGTCGTGACTGCAGATATGACGGCTGACAGACTGTCAAAACTGACAGTAATGATGGCTTTGCATTAATAATCTGCTGAGCTGTTCGTAAAAGACAAAACCAACTCTTCGAATACATATACGACGGTTGCTGCTTTTTTCATGACAACTATCTTTGTACGAAAAGACGAGACGTCAGATTCATTCTTCATTTAATATATGCTGTACTGCCACTTTAAGAAAAAATAATAAAATATCCACTAAGCGTATGACTTTTGATAAGCGTATGGCCTTGAGCGTAAGGATTAAAATGACAGCGTGTCATAATTTTCCACATCCTACAGAGGGCTCTCGCGCGGCTCTATTGCTGTGATGGTGGTATTTAGAAGCAATGAAGAGAAAGGCTCTCGGTTATGGTTATATAACCAGATACCACTAACCGAACTCGGGCCGAATTCGGTCTGAATTCTGGCCAAATTCGCATGGGGTTTGTTTGGAACACTTTCTTTTTTATTGACTCATTTCAAAGATTAGTAATTTTAACATTCAATTAATATAATTAATATTGTTTTATAGATTAAATATCGTTACACGACGACTGTCTCAGATTAGCTGTAGGAGTACTGACCCAGCTGGCGGAGGTTCACCGGGGAACTCTTAAGTACCGCTTCGCTTCAACCGTAGTTATGGTGACAGACAGACTCTTTATTGGCTTGTCTCTAACACAGTTTTTGCGTATTGAAATAAATCATAAAACAAAATTAATTAACATTATGACGTCAAAAATTCCTAATTCTCGACGTAAATAATTGAAACGATCTTCTGCTAGAAGTTTTGTGAAGATATCAGCTAGTTGATTCTCAGTATCTATGAACACAAGGTCAATATCTCCATTTTGATGATGATCTCTAAGAAAATGATGTCGAATCTCAATATGCTTAGTACGAGAATGACATAATGGATTCTTAGTCAAATTAATTGTGCTCGTGTTGTCACAGAAAATAGGAAGTGGTGTGTAAAATAAATTATAGTCTTCTAAGGTTTGTTTCATCCACAAAATCTGAGCACAACAACGTCCTGCGGCGATATACTCAGCCTCTGTTTTGATAGGGCTACAGAATTTTGCTTTTTACTAAACCATGAGACTAAAGCCTTGCCTAAGAAATGACATGTGCTGGTACTATTTCTATCAACTTTGTATCCAGCAAATCTGCATCCGAGTAACCACTAAGGTCAAAGGACTTAGTTTTGGAATACCATAAGCCAACAGAAGAAGTGCCCTTAAGGTATCGAAAGATACGCTTAACTGCGCACAGATGTGATTCCTTTGGATTAGCTTGAAAACGTGCACACAGGCAAATACTAAACATAATATCTGGACGACTAGCAATTAAATAAAGTAAACTACCGATCATACCTCGATACTTACGTGTGTCGACCGGCTTGCCTTGTTCATCAATATCAAGCTTTGTTGAAGTTGCCATCGGAGTGCCAATAGGTTTGACATTATCCAGATCAAACTTCTTTAGCAAATTTTTTGTGTACTTGGCTTGATTATGAATGTCCCATTGTCAGTTTGTTTGATTTGCAGTCGGAGAAAGAATTTCAGCTCTCCCATCATGCTCATTTCAAACTCATTCTGCATACACTTAGAGAATTCTTGACACAGAGATCATCAGTAGATCCAAATATAATATCATCAACATAGACTTGTATTAAGAGAAGCTTGCCATTAAAAGACTTAATAAAAAGTGTAGTGTCAACCTTGCCTTTTGAAAAACCGTTCTCAAGTAGGAAGGAGCTTAGACGATCATACCAAGCACGAGGGGCTTATTTTAAACCGTATAAAGCTTTCTTCAACTTGAAAACATGATCAGGATTTTTAAAATCTGTAAAACCTGGAGGTTGTGCTACAAAACTTCTTCTTTTATAACTATTTAAAAATGCACTCTTGACATCCATTTAAAATAATTTGAAATTATAAAAACATGCAAATGCACAAAACATGCGAATGGATTCTAATCTCGTAACTGGGGCATAAGTCTCATCGTAGTCAATACCTTCTTCCTGATTGTATCCTTGAGCTACGAGTCGAGCCTTATTACGAGTCACTAAAACATTCTCATTAAGTTTATTTGGAATACCCAACGGGTGCCAATGACCGGATGATCAATAGGCTTGGGAACAAGTTCCTAAACTTGATTCCATTCAAATTGGTTTAATTCCTCTTGCATAGCATCTATCCAAAAATTATCACTACATGCTTCATCAATGGTTTTGGGTTCTAGCTGTGAAATGAATGCAACACTAGAAACAATATCTCTACTGGATGTACGAGTACTTATATCTTTGGTAATATTACCAATTACCAAATCCTTTGGATGATCAGCCGTAAATTTTAATCTTTTCGGCAGACTGAAGGTAGCTAGTTCCTGGATCATCTCTAGGAGGATCAGCTAGTGCTGAGCTTGGTTGAGAATCAGCTGGTATTGAGCTTGGTACAGTTAGATCTCCGTCATTGTCATCGATAGTCATTTGATTCAATTCATCAAAGGTGACGTTGATTGATTCTTCGATGATCATAGTTCGTTTGTTGAAGACTCTGTATCCTTTGCTCTTGGCCACTAACCTAAAAATATACCTTCATCAGCCTTTCGTCAAACTTTCCCAAATTGTCTTTTGTATTAAGAATAAAGCACTTACAACCAAATATTCTAAAATATGAAACTGATGGAATTCTATCAAACCATAACTCAAATGGAGTCTTCTTCGATTTGGGTCGAATTAGAACTCTATTGAGAACAAAACAAGCTGTATTGACAGCTTCAGCCCAGAAATATTTGGGTAGACTAAACTGGTTTAATATTACTCTGGCCATTTCGGATAAAGTTTTGTTCTTACGTTCCACAACTCCATTTTGTTGTGGAGTCCTAGGGCAGGTGAACTCGTGTACAAAACCGTATGTGTCACAAAATTGCTCAAACTCTGCATTCTCGAATTCGCCACCATGATCGCTTCTATACGAGTGACCATGTAACCTTTTTCATTCTGTACTTTCTTGCAAAAGGCAACAAATTCGGATAATGCATCATTCTTGCGTGTCAAAAAGTATACCCACGTGTATCTAGAGTAATCATCTACGATTACAAAAGTATATAACTTACCTCCGAGACTAGCAACTCTGCTAGGACCAAATAAGTCCATATGTAGCAATTGTAGAGGTCTAGTAGTACATACTGTTTACTGACTTGAATGTGGATCTGGTAGCTTTGTTCTTTTCACATTGGCTGCATACCGAATCCTCTTGAATGTTATGTCCGGTAAACCGCGTACTAGCTTCTGTGGATAATCTTGAGATTGGTCCATATTGCGTGATCGAGTCTCATATGCCACAGATGACTCTCATCACTTTTAGCCATTAAGCATCAACCTGAAATATTAGTTTCTTCCAACAAATAGAAAACATATATGTGTCTTCCCTGATACCTTCAAAGATAGTACTACCAGTTGAGCTATCAACTATAGTACATTTGTCTTTGTCAAAGTTGATGCCATAACCATGATCAGCTAGATGACTTATGCTGAGTAGATTATGTTTCAACTCGGTAACCAGACAGACATCCTTAATCACATGATAGGAAGACTTACCAACATCACCGATACCAATGATATACCCTTTTAAGTTGTTACCGAAGGAGACATAACCTTCCTTCTTTTCTTCGACAGTGTTGCAAATAGTGTAGCGTCACCGGTCATATGACGTGAACAACGCTGTCGAGAATCTATTTACTTTTAGTATGTGAAGGTGTTCCACCTACAAAATAATTTGCAGATGAAACTTTTGGTACCCATTTCTTGTAGGGTCCTAAAATGTTAGCTTTTGGTATCCATGCATAAATATTTAAATCACAAGCTTTCGATTCTACATGCAGGAGAAATATGACCAATGAGGCCACAATAACGACATTGTGCACGTTGAGTGTTGAAAGCTGAGTGGTGTGCAAGGTTGGTAGGTTTAGTTTTCTAGTATAGAAAAAAGCATACCTTTAATCATGTTTCGGCTTAACTTTTGGGGAAAGGTCTGACAGTGTTTGGTTTGGGAATGTTCCGATTATTCGGTAAGTGACACGTGTTAGGGTAGGAAGCAGCTATCTCAGGCTATTTTTCTAACCTAATTTCCAATCTCTTGGAGGTGTCATACAACTTAGTATAGTCAGAAGTGAGTGCTTCCATTCTGACTTGTGCACATTGAAGACTTTTTTTCTCTTTAGAAAGTTCTTCTTTCAGTTTTTCAATAACCTTGTCTTTTTCTTCGGATGACTTGATAGTCTCGTGTAATAAGAGCTTGACAGATGAAAGCTCACCAGACTCACTAACATTATTTCTAACCTCAGCTAGTTGGTCGGTAAGTCTTCCTATTTCACCTTTGCACTCTTTGAGTACCTTTTTAGAGGTCTGATATTTGCTACGCAGTTTCCTGTAATCACTTATCAGTTCACTGAAGGCATCTCCTAATTGCTCAAAGGTGAAGTCATCATATGTATCAACTACAGGTTCAAAGAGTACCTGATCGGATGCCATAAAGCATACATTTGCAGCGTCTTCTGATTATTCATCTTCTGAGTCGCTGGCTTCACTTTCATGCCATATGCTAGTGTTGGCATATCTCCGAGATGTTGATCTCTTCAGGTTCCCTTTCTCATACTTGTTGCTCTTCTTGCTTGATGATGAGTTTGTAGGACAATCCTTTTTCATATGTCCCTTCTTCTTGCAGCCATAGCAGACAGCATCATCTTGATACCAGTTGTTGCTGCTATTGTTTTCTTTGGCTTTCTTCTCATATCTCATGAATCTTTTGAATTTCCTTGCTAGGAGTGCTTGATCTTCAGCATCAGATTCACTGCTGTCTGAATCACCTTCAGCAGCTTTTCTGTGCTGAGCCTTGAAAGCGATCGTCTTCTCCTTTGGTGCAGGCTCGTCAAAATTTTGTAGCTCCAGTTCATGAGTGAGTAGCTTACCCATGAGTACTTCGAGGGACATAGTTGTGAGGTTTCCCTTCAATGATTGCAGTAGCCTTTGAAATCCAGTTCTTGGTAAGTGCTCGCAGAAGTTTGCGAATCTTTCATGGTTACTATAATCTTTACCTAGGGAGGACAAAGGATTTAAAATATCCAAGAATCTTTCGAACATCTGAGTAACAGTTTTGTTGGGCTTCATCTTGAACACCTCATACTCTTGAGTAAGTCTGCTGACCTTTGATTCTTTGACTTGAGTCGTGCCTTCATGTATGACTTCAAGAAGCTTCCATACTTCATTAGCAGTTGTGCAGATAGACACCTGTTAAATTCAGTTCTGTCTAAAGCACAAAATAAAGCGTTAATAGTACGTGCGTCAAGACTAGCCTTTTTCTTTTCTTCCTCTGTATATTGTTATGGGGTTTTTCAATTAAAACTCCATCAACATTTATACGAGGTGGCTTTTGATAACCATCAATAACAATAGACCATAAATCAAAGTCAAGTGATTTCAAGAAGAAACTCATCCGTGTTTTCCAAAAGGTATAGTTCGTACCATCAAACTGTGGAGGTCTGTTTGTGGCCTGGCCTTCACTTGTGAATTTCACAGTTGTCATGTGTTGTGCTGTGATCTATATAACAATTAGTTAAATAAATAAATAATTGCAATGTTACCTTGCTTTACCTGTAACACCCGTTCTGATACCAATTGTAGGAACGAAATCATAAAGCAGAATACTCTAGAGGGGGGGTGAATAGAGTTGGCAGCGGAATAATGCTAATTAAAAAATATTAGCAGCAAGATCACAGAATAATAATCACAACTAAATAATGTAAAGGCAGAGATAAGAAAGCAAACGCAAAGACAGCGATGTATACTGGTTTTTCTCTGTTAAGGACTAGTCCAGTCGGTAGAACTCTTGCTACCAGTTGAATCCACTATTGGCAAAACCGTAAGTTTTCTTACGAAGTCCTTGCAACTTCTACAATGCGAGCTTTGATACGAAGAACTCGTCCAACTTCAATTATGAAAAGGTATTCATCTATCAAGCCTTCTGATTACAATCACTCTGAAACTTCTAGACCACACCGCACTAGCAAATCGACTAGAGGATTGTAACTGGCTTGGGATCTGAAAATTTAAAGCTCGAGAAAAACTCTTTGGAAGACTAAAAGCTTTGAGTAGAGAGAAAATTGAAAGTGAATGAGTGAGTTAAATGATCAAAATCCTTCTCTTAGGAGTTCCAAAGACAGAATTCTGGCAGAATTCAGACAGAATTCGGGCAGAACTCGATGAGCAAATCTCGGTCAAATTCGCAACTGCAGGAGGACCAAGTTCCAAAGAATTCAAAAACAAAACGGCCACTAACCGAACTCTGGCCGAACTCTGTCAGGGTTAGGTTATGGTTTTAAAATTAGTTTTTGGGGAATTTTGAAAACCTTTTTGGAGCTTTTGTAAATAAGAATGTTTTTCAAAAACTAAGGACATTTTAAAAACATTTTGACATTATTTTGGAATAGCCTATTTGCCAGTACGACTCGGTGTATAAAGTATTCCTAGACTAAAATAAAATGAAAATATATTGCTCAAAGAAATACAGACTCGAACAGGCAAACAGCGCTTCGGTCTTGAACTGAGTAGATAGCTGTTCTTGATCATGTCCAAGAGTCCGAGATAACCTGACTAGTTCCATATATCGAGACAGAGTTTGATCAATTATTAAAATCAGTTTGACCATATGACCAATGGGCCAACAACCACTTCATTCATGTCGATGTTTTATAGCCTAGAATCCATTATCAGACACATACGTGCATTCTATCTTGTAAGAGTCTTGAAATTGATCACTCATCCTTTGGTATCAGAACCTTGTTGGCTCAGGAGTAGGTGTGTTCTATCTTGCTATGGTCTTTATGTGACTATTAAAATATATCTGCTATTGTTTTACTACTACTTGTTGCTATATCTGAATGCTTAGGGATAGTTTGTATGGTGTGTCTATGTGTTGTGGGACGGCATCAAAGTCGCGTAGGCGTTTGATGGAAGAGGCCTCTATTTACTACAACAACATCAAGATCAGACAGACAGTTTCCGGTTATTGAAGGTCATCTGTCCTGCCGAACCACCTCGATCATATCATTAAAGATACACGTAGTGGATTAGGCACCTACGTGTCTCGCTGCTTTATTCACATCTTCTTTTTCTTTTTAAAAGAAGATTCCTTCTTATCCTTTATGCGGCCTGATAATGGATTGTAGGCCCTACCACCATTATTGTTATTTGTGGCTGTCATTGTCAATTCCTTCTTTATTTTAGCTCCGTACAGCTGTCTTTTACTTTCCATCTTCACTATTCCTGGACCTCTTTCGTGGAGCATGGCTAGTGGACGATTCGACCACCACTTCATTGTCTTCATTATTTCATGAGGAAAATCCATCCTCATCCTCATGAGCTGCAACTGACGCCGCTGATGACTTTATTGAATCATCATCTTCAATGTCTAGGATATTAGTGTCATCAAATATTTCTTTCATCTGAGAATAAATATATTCTGACAACGAATTTTCAATTCTTCTCTTGATATTTAGGATTCTTCCTGAGTATAGAATCCTTGAATTTTTTCAAGTAATTATCTTCAAAATCCATTATTTTTTCTTCTTGCAGACGTTCCGATTCTTTAATTTCTGCTGCAAGGGATGCTTTAATTTCAGCTATTTTTCCTTCTCATCAATTCTATTCCACCATTTGATAAGAAAAGTTCTTTTTAATCTGTAGATTCCCAATGCTCCCTCTTCACATTTGAGAGACCACTTCATTATGTGGAATGTTATTAGCGACGAAGAAAAACATCGTCGTCTCATCATCATAATAATTTTGTCTTTTTGGCAAATATTTGCCTTATAGACCCATTCGTCGAACATATTCAGCAAGGGTCCTGGTAGTATTTCCAGGTTGGCTCCAAAGTAATCCCACCATTTATTGAACCAAGCAGGGATGTCCTGCTCCAATATTTTGGACATATTTTGATGAACCGGGAATGCTTCCTTCTATCATTCTCATAATAGAATACATAAAAGAAAGCATCGATATAATCCCAGTCTGTAAACTTCATTGAAGTGGTCTTATCTCTGGAGAACATTGCTCTTTCAAAATTTGGGTGTAAACCCTATGATTGAGGGGTAAGGATTTTATATATAGTAATTTTACTATATACAATCTCTGATAGCGAATCTTTAGGATTTAGCCTAAAGTGCTCAATTTCTGACGAATTGGTAGAGAGAAGCATACCTTCATAATGGCTCCTTGCCCTTATTTTTGGGATAAAACTTTTGCTCAAAATATTTTTCCTTGAGCTTCCAAGGTTCATTGATTAATGGGATATCATGTCTATCTAGACAAATGATATCTTCCTCAGCGGATTTGTGAGTATATATTCTCTCTACCTCTTCGAGTGTAGCTGCCTCTCGGTAGGAATATTTATCCTTATTTTGTTCTGCTGTATTAGCTGCAACCTTTGCTAATGCAATAATATTTCTCCTGACAGGAATTTGGTCCTGTCGTCGATGCGTCTTGCGGCTTCTGGGTTGCTCCCATTTGGGGGGCTCCCAGGGTTGCTTTTCCTTATCCCGTCTATCCATTCTGCAAAAATTCATGGGTTAGAAAATCAGGAAGACTATTTTCTTCACCTTTAATGTATTTAATATCAAAATCAAATATAGCTAATTCAGCTTGCCAGCTAGCAAATTTTTTTTGATGCTAGATTTTTCATATCTTTCTCCAAGACTGTTTTGCCGAACTACAATCAATTCTAAGCAAAAACTTTTGATTAAGCAAATCATCTTGGAACTTATGAATACATTTTATTATAGAAAGGATTTCTTTCTTGATTGTGGAATAATTAATTTTGGTATCATTCCATTTACCCGAGCAGAACCTGACAAGGACTTCCTTATTAGTTTCAGGATTTCTCTGCTTTAAGATGCCACCATAACCAATATCACTAGTATCTGTTTCCACTATTTAAACCATTCAGTATTGGCTAAATGCAAGCAAGGCAAATTTTTCACCTTCTGCTTTATTATCCCTTACTGCCTTGGTATACTCTTCAGACCAAGCAGGAGGATTCTTTTTTAATCTTTGATACAAAAATTTTGTATCTTGAGCTATGTTCTTGTAAAATTCAGAAACATTGTTCAATGCCCCAAGAAATCTTTGTAACTGTTTATTATCAGTTATTTCATCGGGGAACTTAGAAGCAAATTTAATACTTCTGTCAATAGGAATTATTGTCCTATTTGCTATATTATGTCCCAAAAATCTTATATCTGTTTGGAACAATTTTATTTTTGGTGCTGATATCACCAGCCCATTCTTGATGACTAAATGCTTAAAAATCTTTAAATGCTTGAAATGTTCATCAAGAGAATTGGAAAATATTAATATCATCAATATATTATAGAATAAATTCAGAATAATTATTGAAGATTTCATTCATTATATTCTGAAATTCGGACGGAGCATTTTTCAGTCCGAAGGGCATAACATTCCATTCATAGTGCCCAAATGGAACTGTAAAAGCAGTCTTGTACCTATCCTGCTCAGCCATCTGGATTTGCCAGTAGCCTGATTTTAAATCAAATTTAGAAAAAATTCTTACTCTAACAATTCTATTGAGAAAATCCCTCTTATTAGGGATTGGATATCTAATCCATTTTAAAACCTTATTGAGAGGTTTATAATTGATTATCAATCTTGGTATACCTCTCTCCCTCTCAGCATTATTCATAACAAAGAATGTTGTGCAACTCCAAGGAGAGAAGGATTTTCGTATCAATTTTTTGTCTATTAAATCCTGTATTTCTTTTTTACATATTTCCAAATATTGCTGGTTCATTTGACAAGGCCTTGCCTTAGTAGAGATATCTTTTTCATTAAAGTTATCCATAGGGAAGTGAAACAATATGTTGTTTCCTATCCCAGAAAGCATTAGGATGATTGCTACAAGTCATAAGTTTTAACTCTTCTTCGACTTGTTTTATTTTATCTTTAATCTCTGGTTTATTTAATTGATCAGAGATTTGTATTTGCCTTATTTCCTCTTGGAGAAAATTGATTTGATTTTAAAGAAAATTAATTTCTCTTATTTATTTAGTATTTTGATCATTGGATCACGAATAAATTCAAAGGTTACTTCTCTGCCCTTATAGACAGTAGAGATACCCTTTAAACTAATATGTTTTATTGGCATAAGTTTTTCTAGGAAAGGAGTTCCCAGAATTACATGCTGAGTTATTTCCTTGACTACCACAAATTACAGTGGTATTGTCACAGAGTTTTTACAGACGTTAACATCTGTAACCTTGTAAGGTGCTGTTAATGCTTTATTGTTTGCAGCACTAAGTGTTTGAGTTGTGCGTTCACATACTTGATTGGAATCACACCCTCTATAACACAATTTAGATCTGCACCACTATCAACTAGTACAATCAAATTCTTGATATAATACTCATTATTAATGAGTAAATCTATTTGAATGTACCATTTTTGGGTAACATAGAGATCTATTTTCTCTACTTTCTGCTCAGGTTTATTTTCCTCATCAGACACACTAGGAGTAAAGGTATTATTTCTTTTTGAACTCTCTCCTTGTTCTATGGTATGGATTATCATTTTTTGCTACTATCTCAAGATTAGACAGTCTTATTTGAGTCATCTCATCTTGAGATTTTAACTCTTTTATTTCTTTTTTAATACTTTAATCTCATTTTGGAGATCTTGTATTGTTACACTTTTTACCTCCTTATTTCTATATCGTCGAAGGACTTCATCCATACTATAGAATTCCTCTTTCTTATTAATCCCTTCGTCATTCAAGGAATTATTATTCAATTTTTCTTCAATATTAAGAAAATCTATTAACTTTTCTGTAGCATCTCTACTGATTCCAGTAGATAATAGGGATTTTATTATCTCTCCCTTATCTTGAGCAGTCAAAACATTAATTGACAATCCATTCATTTCAACTATTGACTTATAATATTCAAGATCATGTTCATTGGAACATTCCTCACAACTACATTCACTATCACATTCACACATATTGATCGAATCATTTCACTCGATCCCTCTGATGAACTTAATTCTTCATCAGAATTTATTAATATTTTATACAAGGTCTTTTTTAACCCTTCATCCTCTATTTCTTGAATTTCTTTTTGGTATAACATCTATTGGCATAATTATTTCACTTAACAAAATGCCTAAAAATTGGCCTTTGAAAATAAAACGAGAAAAAGTACAAGAAGTACAAATTGTTCTGGAAAGTATTGCTATGGAAGTCTGATTTGAAAGCGATCACTTTGTTCCTTGGACCATACGATGATGATGAAGATCACTGCTAGAAGATGAACAACCGGAAAAACTAAGTCACCAGAAAGGTATCGACGCACTTGGGCACTGATGGCGAGGTCGAATGCTTTCCTGCTTTGCTTCACTCTATTTTGGAAGAAAAGTTGAAGAAGAATGCTCTCGAAAATCAAAGTCTCTAGGCTCTGATTTCTGTATTCTCTCTTGTCTCTCTGCTCCTCCTCCCTTTGTTATAAAAAATAAGTCTATTTATAGACTTAACTCATTGTGCATAAAAAGCAACAAAATTGGGTTTTGTACGCTGGTAACTGTCACCCACGATGGAAGTCACCCTCTGAATATGGTGACACGCATCCCATTATTCCAACAAAAATAGGGAGCATGTATACACGTTCCTCAATAAATGTGGCATGAAAGCCACGTGGATAAACCACGTTCCAAAGTAGTCAGGAAGGATCGGGCGTAAAAACGTCCACAAAATATGCTCCGAGCGTAAAGTAGCAACTGGCGTAAAAACAACACAATTAAAACTTCTCAGCGTAAAGTGGCTAAAATAGCCTGAGCGTATAACTTAGCCCAAATAGACTTTACGCCCACAATAACCTTGAGCGTAAAAACTTACATAACTATCGTGCGTAAAAAGAAGTAATTATTGAGCGTAAAGTAGCCTTTTTTGCACACCATACGACAAGTATCGAGCTTGGAAAAATCTGATCTTCTTGACTTCTGTGTTGCATGTTGTCAGCAAATCATTATGTCAAGTCATTATCACTTGTATTAAATGCATGATCTGACATCTTCCCAGCGTAAAGTAGCCAGCATAGAGGATGGCTAGCGTACAGACTAGCCTGGCGTAAAATAGCTCTCATAGAGAATTGCATGCGTAAAGTCCTCAATTCCTTTGAATTAGTCAAATAAAGCACTTTTTACGCTCCTACAAGACCCCCTTCAAAGTTTTCGAAATTTGAAAAGACTTCAAATAATTTCGAAATACTTTGAATATGAAAAGTCAAGAAATGCGCCGGTCAATACTCATCATCATAATGAATTTCCTCTCGAAACATTCGAACGCCTCTTCGTCTCCCCGAGTTGTATTGATAATGTTCAATTTTCCATAGGGAATATGAAGGGTTGATTGATTGTATATATAAGAAAAAGCTTTTCATTCTCACTTCTCATCTTCATATTGTCATGGCACCGATGAAAGAAATAGAGGCTGACAAGGAAAAGGCTCAAGGCTCAAAGCTTGACCTAGAGGCAGAGGTCGATCAATCGCTACGACGCGCAACTTTATGGAGTGCTTTGGACTGACTCCAGCGATCTTCGATCGTATAAATGGTGGTCCCTCAACTGCCTACGAAGGATCAGGTGATGCTGAAGCATTCCTCAATTTAATGCGTCATTCTGGAATCCACAATGTACATGAGTTAGGCGCCTCCCTTCGTCAGCCCAACGAAGGAGAGAAGAAGAAATAATGTTTTGTGTAAGAGTGTCATCTATATATGACACTCTACTTATCTGTAGGGGCCTACTCTTTATCAAATAAAATCCTGGTGTTATTTCCACCTTTATTCTTGTGATGCATTGATATAGGATCATTCTACACCTTTGACTGTTTCCATGTTCGCTCATTTCCAAGAGAAACAAAATAACACGTGGTAGCTATTCTATGGTCATGAATGCCTTTCATTAGGATCTTTCCCGAAATAGACTTACGCCATCTGCTCATTTGAATCTTTATAAATAGCTGAGTTAAAGAATGCATTCTCATTCCTTTATTCTTTTTCTTCTCTGAAGATAGATTTTTTGCAAGATTCCATTTTCCAACAAGAGATTGATAATGGTGATGCTTTCTGATGTAGTTTCCCTATGCGTCATGTCACCAGACGTTGATTCAACAATTCTTAGGGCCGAACTATCTGATCTTGATGGTAAGCCCATCGTGAAACAGTAGCTTTCTGTGTATCATTCATCCATTATTATGTGCATCACATTTCACCAAAATAGGTATTTGATTTACATAAAAGGGGCAAGGTGTGCTCTTCTTTAATTTAAACAAGGTGCGAAATCGGCTGCCTTTGAGCTTTTGTTGAAAACAAACCCTATCTTTGATAGATAAGGTGCATCTGCTAAAATGAGCGTAAATACTTAATAGATAAGGTGCGCTTGAAAAATGAGCGCAATCCCTTGATAGATAAGGTGCGCTTGAAAAATGAGTGCAAAACTCCTGATAAATAAGGTGCCTGTTGAAGACAAATATTTGTCTAAACAAAGTGCGCGAGCATCTATCTTTAACAAAACAGAGTATGCCCATCTTTGATGGGCTAGTTTGCGCCTGATAATGATAACACGTTTCTCTTTTTGTGCTATTTTCTGCAGAAACTTGGTCAAAAACTTTTCCAGAACTGGCATTGGCGATATAGATGCTGTGGGGAGCATTCTTCTGACACAAACATCAGGGAGCTCATACGTTTTTGATGCGCAAATCAGACAACTCAGAACTCTTCGTGGGATAGAAGGGTCTTCCTCAGATGGTAGGAAGAGCCTTTATACACGGAGAGTTGGATGGTGGAGTCAACTCTAACCCAGAAATTGGGTAGTAGAGTTCCTTTTAGGCAGAACTAGGAATCGTATCCCAATGCTGGATACATTCCTATCTCTTCTGAAGGGCCGTCATTTCTCCACCAGTTGTATTGGCAGCAACGCGTCTTCGGGATACCATACTCTGGGGTTCTTCTCTCGTCTGAGAGAGAAGACCAGAGTTAATTCCTACTGCTCTTGTCGCCATTGAGGCTCAAACAGCAAGGAATTGACCCAACAACGAATCCGATGAAGAAGATCCAAAGAAGTAATAGATCTCGATTAGGTCATCGTTGTCGTATAGAATGAAAATCCAAGATGTAATAGATTTCTATATGATTTGTAAAAAGTCTAAGAAATGTAATAGACTTTTATGATAAAGTGAGAATGGAAATGACAAGTCTTCTATACTCACTAATTTGTATCTATCCAGGTAATATAGGCATAAATGAAATCTCGTTTTCTTTTTCAGAGTATACAATACTATCAGAGGTAATATGGACATGATAGATCGTAACAACTCAAAGAAAAATAGATTAATATCTATTCAGAGGCCAAATGGACATGATAGATAGGAAAAGAAGTAGATTTAATATTTATTCAGAGGTCATAAGAACGTGATAAATAATAAATCCAACTTTTTATACCAACTGGTAAGATAAAAGATTAAAATTTCTCTCCGAAGAGACAAGTTACTAGCTTAACCAAATTTGGTAGCTGGGAAAGAAGACAGATGTCATGCCAATATCGATGAATGAATGAATGAACCAACGTTCTTTTGGGAAAAGACAGATCAATTTAATTCCATAATTAAATGGATGAATCTGATATAATGAATGGATAGGTCCTTTCGGGAATAAAAAGGTTATTTCAATTTCCAAGACCGGTTCATTAATCGATCTCTCCTATAAATAGGTGAGAACTTTTTTGTAAAGTTTCATCCTTGTTTCCACTCTTCTATCGAAATATCTTCCAAGGACGTGCTGCAAAAGACCGAAGTCACCATGAAGGTTGATGACATCATTGAAACGTGCCCCGTTGAACCAATTGTGTTGGGCCCAACCGAAATAGGCGAAGGCTCTTCTACGCCCAAGCCACCACAATACATTTTCGAGTTCTTAACAGAGCCAGGAAAAACTCCTGAAGAAGAAGCGCTGAGGATGGCTGCCTGCAAGTTTTTTGTGAACTCAGGCAATGATGCTTCGATGCATTGGCTGACTATGTATTCAATAAGGAAGGCAGTGGTCCTCTTCCTTAATCCTTTGTTTGAACAAAAAAAAAATTATTCTATATTTTTTTATACATAGTACTTCTTAAAAATTTACCATTAATCGGTATCATGAGTAAATCTCCATTGGGCTTAGATAACCGATAGGCATCATTGGAAAACACTGTCTCGATAACATAATGGCCTTCCCATTTTGCTTGGAATTTCCCTTTGCTCTTATGAGTCATTACCATCGGTCTTCGAACAGCTAATACTAGTTCACCGACTTTGAATACCCTCTCTTTAACTTTACGATTGAAAGTTCGAGATATACGGCTTGATATAATTCAATATGCTGTTGCGCTTGAAGACGCTTCTCGTCCAATCCTTCAAGTTCTTGGAGTCGTAAGCGATCATTATTCTTTGTAGTTAGCTCATTAGCAATGGCTATTCGAAGAGATGGAATCTGGATTTCCAATGGAAGGACAGCCTCACATCCGTAGACCAATAAAATGGTGTAAAACCAGTAGGAGTTCGGACTGTCATTCGATAAGCCCATAAACATTCTCCAAGTTTCTCATTCCAATCACGTTTATTAGAAGAGACGAACTTTTTGAAAGTTTGATGATCGTCTTGTTGAAAGCTTCGGCTAAACCATTAGCAGCTGATTATAAGTCGTAAAGCCAGATTTTGAATTCGATTCTTATCACAAAACCGATAAAATACCTGATGGCAAATTGTGGTCCATTGTCATGAATTATCCGTCGAGGAATCCTGAAGCGATAAATGACATGGTGTTTGATGAAGCTAATCACATTAGATGTTTTCACTTCAACAAGAGGAACCGCTTCCGCCCATTTAGAAAAGTAATCGATTATAGCCAATATAAACCGATGTCCCTTGACAGAAGGAGGATTAATCGGACCAATAATGTCCATGCCCCAAGCTTCGAAGGGCCAAGAAGCTGCCGTAGGATGCAAGAATTCAGACGGTTGATGAATAAAATCAGCATGAATCTGACATGCTTTACATCGTCTGGCATAATCTACAGCATCTGCTATCATGGATGGCCAATAATATTCCATTCTTCGAATACGGTCTTGTAATTTTAGACCTGGTTGATGAGCACCATAAACACCATCATGAGCTTCGCGAAGTGTTTGTTTAGCTTCACTTTCTGAGAGACAGCGCAGCAAAAGTCCATCATATGAACGACGGTATAGCATATGTAAAGACGAATCATAATAAAATCGAAATGATCGTCTCTTGATTGATGCAGCTTCTTTTGGATCTTCAGGTAAAATCCTATGAACCGCATAATCAATTAATGGACTTCTCTAATCCCTCTGCTGGGAACTTGACTCTGTAATATAACTCTGTTCGATATACAGATTATTTTGACATAGAATAAGTCTCGGTCCAACAATGTGATTGTGTTTTGTCTTCAATTGGAACAGCTAAGTCTGCAGCTAGACTAGCAAGAGCATCAGCTTCCATATTCTGAGAACGTGGTACGAATTCGATGAAGAATCCTTTGAATGAAAGGACCAACTCGATTACCACTTGATGATAAGGGATGAGATCAGGATTTCTGACTTCATAAGTCCCTCTAACCTGATTAACAATCAGTTGAGAATCTCCATAAGCTTCTAGGAACTCAATGTCTAACTGTTTTGCTACTTGGAGACCAATCAACAGAGCGTTATATTCTGCCACATTGTTGGAGCATGGCTCATTGAGAGAATAAGCACGATATATGACCATTTTGTCAGGAGAAACCAAGACTATTCCTACCCCAGAGACAATATTGCCTTTAGGTCCAACTCGTGATGCTCCATCAAAGTATAACTGCCAAATATCATTTCTCAAAGTCATGTTGCAATCCACAACATCATCTGGAATATCTTCATATAGCTTTGATGTCCCAGGTATAGGGTGAGCTGCTAAGAAATCAGTAATGCTTGACCCTTCACTGATTTTTGAGGTACATAGACCATGTCATAAGGAGTGAGCAATATTGCCTAGGTAGCTAACCTGGAGTTAAGAATGCTTGGTTTTCTCATCAACATCCGAATAGGATTTATTCTGGAGATGACATGAATAGTCTGTCCTGTCACATAATGTCGTGTCTTTTGGACAGCAAAAACTAAAGCCAAATATTCCTTTTCTACAAGAGTATACATGTTCAGCTCCGACCATCATTCGGCTGAGATAATAAATTGCTTGTTCATGACCCATATCACTTTTTTGTGCAAGAAGAGCACCAAGTGAATGATCCAAGGCTCGAACATATAGCAAAAATGGTATTCCTACCACTGGTGGTACCAGAACAGGTGGATTTGTAAGTTATTGCTTGATGTCAATGAAAGTTTTCTGACATGCTTTCCCAAACAAAGGATACACCTTTCTTTAATAAACGGAGAAAGGTTGACATCTCCCCGAGAGATTGGATATAAATCTCATATAAAATGCGACCTTAAAAGCCTCGGAGTTCCTTTAGATTGCGTGGAGGACGCATTTCAAGAATTGCTTTGATTTTATCAGGATCAACATGAATACCTTGAGAAGTGATGACAAATTCCAAAAAATTGCTACTGAAAACCCTAAGAAAGACTTAGTAGGGTTCATTTTCAATTGATGACGACGCATCAATTCAAATACTGTCTTCAAGTCTTGAATATGATCATCTTTTGATCGACTTTTGACAGCAATTTTATCTACATAACATTCCACTGTCTTGCGTAGATGTTCCTGAAAGATGTTGCTCATAGCCCTTTGATACGTGGCATCGACATTTTTGAGACCAAATGGCATAACCGTATAGCAGTAAACCCCAAGGTGTACGAAAAGCAGTATGCTTCTCATCTTTTGGATACATCTTGATCTGATTGTATCCTGAGAATCCGTCCATGAAAGACATGTGTTCAAAATCGCATGTATTGTCTATCATGACATCAGTTATTGGAAGTAGAAATTCATCCTTTGGACAAGCTGCATTAAGATCTTGAAAATCTATGCAAACTCGGACTTTTCCGTTCTTCTTTATAACAAACAATATTGGCAACCCAGTCTGGGTGTTGTTCTTCACGAACAAAGCCACATGTAATCAACTTTTTGACTTCTGCTTCATTGCATCCATCATGTCTGGTCGAAAACGCGTTGCTGTTGTTTCACAGGCTTGGCATTAGGAAGAATATTGAGTTTATGAGTAGCAACTTTAGGATCTAGACCCGGCATATCCTCATAACTCCATGCAAAGATATCAATATATTCTTTAATCAGTTTTATCAACTCTTCCTTTTCATCTTCGGAAAGGTTTTACTGATGAATATTGGCTTGGATGTAGTTCCGTCTCCAACATCAATCTGGAGAATTTCATCCTCCGTAGGTGGTTGTCGTTGTTCAAAACGAAGTTCCCATTGGGTATCCATCTGTTGAGCCCAAGGGTCATTTTCAAATGATTCAGATTCCTCTTCAGTTTGAACCATGTTGACTGAGAATACACATTCAGATTCATCGTAATAGTCCTCTCCAGCATATTCAGATTCGATGAAATATTTCTTCGGATTCTGAGGATTGTGAAGAACTAGAAGAGAATTCTTCTTGTATATCATCATTAAACATGTGGGACGGATCATATCCTAACCCATGACGAGTTTTCTGGTAAAACGGATCACCACATAATGGTAATCGTCTACCCTTGCCTTGATTGAGACCTTGCATAGTCTTCAACATATCCCATATTCTGGATAATCTTGAGAGATTGTTGACTATATTTGTCAATTCGGATTCTTCCTTTATCTTTATCTCTAAGATCATCCGTCTGAACAACAGGGATATTTCTAGCCAGGCCAAACACAATTTGGTGCTTGTTTTTTTATCAGACGGAATCACGAAATAAGATTCTTCGTGACGTCTAAAAGTTACACAAGCTTGCGATGAAGCGGCTACAGAAAGATAGGAGAAGATGTTAAGAACCTTTGAGCATAAGGTCCAACATCGACATGAGGAGGAAAAGAATTTTCCTTATAGTCAATGTATAAAGTTTCCTCTATGTCATCTTTATATTGATGACTTTGATCATCAAGAGATAAAGTCATTCTTTCAACAAATTTGACAGCCATATACTCAAAAAGGAAATCTTCATTGATATCGAAAGTACAGAATGATCAATATTTACATCATTTACAATTTGACTACTACGCTTCGGATTGATCATTAACGGACCATCATCCGTCTTCTGCGTAGACTTGTCAAGGTTGATGACCAATGATGGTTCTGGATCATTCGTACGAGAAGTACGTCCCTTGACTTTGATCATAAGGGGTTGAACTTGGCTCTTGACAGGAATACTCATTGATTCCTCAGATGAAGCTAGAGTTCTTCCTTTAACCTTGATCATCAGAGGTTGATCACTGACAGGTTGGGGTTGGATTCGACCTTTGACCTTGATCTTCAAAGGTTGCTCTTCTGGAGGATCTTCATTGACAGACTGATCTTCAACAGGTGATTGATCTTCAGCCATATCTGATATCTCCTTCACATGCTCTTGTTTGTAGAGTATTGAGTCCGAAAAATAGGCTTCAACACCCTTGAAGGGATTGATATCAGCAAATTCAGTCTTCACAACTTATTGCGAATCCACGTACTTGAAGCATTGGTGGAGAGTTGAAGGCACAATGTTATGCTCATGTATCCACGGTCGCCCGAGAAGGATGTTGTAGGATACGTCGGAGTTAATAACATAGAAAGTAGCCATAGTTCGAAGATCACCAATCTGAATCTTTAAACGAATCTTCCCCAGTGGTTTACTCTTGCCAGAGTTGAAACCAACTATTGTGGTACTAGTGTAAGTCAAATCACTAGTAGGAATCCTCAAGGTCTTAGCATACTCTGAAGAATTATGCTAATTGAAGACCCAGGATCAATGTAAATCCTGTCAATTTCAGTGGATCCAATATAGCCAGTGTAGCATAGAGGCCTGTCATGCTTGTTATGCTTTAACAGCATGTCTTCTTGTGTGAAGGTAATGTTAGGAATTGCCTCCATCATACTATGACATTGTGGACACGAACTGGTATATTATCAGGACTCTTGAGTGAGCTAAGCATGAATCTGCATGAAGCAAAGCTTCACTCAAAGTCTCCCTACTTTCTCTAGAAAGGTGAAGCAACTCGAAGATAGAGAGTCTAGCCGGAGTATTAGCTAACTGGGCTAGAATATCAAATTTGTAGGGCTTCATCATCACCTCTTGACTGGAAGCAGACTTCAACATGACGTCAAAGCGTACTGCTTTCTGTTTCCCCTTCTCAACCACATATGGTTTAGTAGGAACAGAAGAAGGTTGAGCTGGTAGCATTTCCAGTATATCTTCTGCTTCTTTGGAAGATCCCTCATAATCCTTGTGGTACTCTTTTCCAGATCTCGTACCAGCAAAGCTTTCTTCCTCAGACTCATGAGAAGAAAGTATCATATTGCAGGATTTAATCTTATTTCCCTTGGCCTTCTTCTTTCGAGGAAGCTCAGAACCCAACCCAGCAGTGGATTTTTGACCTTGAATCTGTAAAGGAATTCGCATTCCTTTATCATAGTTCAAACCTTTCGCCTTTTGAAAGTCATAGCCCATCTTCTTCATGAGAAGGACTGATTGCTGCCTGTATAAATGAATGGGCAGCAGACTTTTAACAGATAGTTCAACAGAGGAAGGAGAAGAGATCTCTATAACTATAGGAGAATGAGGAATAGAAACCTCTGTAGCTACGGAAGGAGAAGAATTTGGGATACAAGGAAAAATCCCTGTAGGAGCTTTTTTATAAGCAGCAAAAACTTGTTGTGCCCTGTATAAAGAAATACTATTCATAGCTAGCCACTGCTGATGAGTAAGTATGAGTTTAGTAGGAGGAGTTAGACTTGGAGGGCATATGTTCAAACCTCTCAGTCTATCTTCCAAAGGAATTCCATCCCTAGATGATTCAAATCATCAGGATCTGGAATAACATGAGAAATCATGTTGCAGGATTTGACTTTTTTACCTTTCTTGGATTTTGAAGTTTTACCTTCATCTTCCATTTCAGGTACTAAGTCAGGATGTACCCACATAATTTTACCATTCTTTAATGTGAGAGGCAACAATCCTTCATTTTCCTCTCTGGCGGGCGGGATATTCACTATCTTCATCGTTGCCTTCGGAATTGGGACAATCCCATCTGGGACTTGTTGAGGAGAAAATCTCTGAATTGAAGAGAAACCATATTGGTTATGACCGTATGCTCATCGTTAGTTAAAGCAATGGCATTGGCATTGATCAGCTCTTGGATTTTCTTCTTTAGAACATAACAAGCCATGGTGGGATGATTTATGTATCTGTGATAGATATAATATTTAGGATTGTCAGTCAGATTCACCTCATTAAGCCTTTTTGGCTCCGGAATCTGGAGTTTGCCACTCTTTACCAGACATTGGAATATCCCTGGGATATCGCTCTCGTCAAAAGAGTATTCTTCTTTTGGCTTAGAAGACTCCTGATTATTCGGCATTGTTTTGTTCTTGGAAAGATTAACCATGAGGGTATCCTTTCCCTTCCCATTACGATTACCGGAATTATTACCAAAAGTGTCTTTCTTTCCTTTATCCTCTGAGGCAAAAAGTATCCCATGTTCACGAGCCAACCTACCATTGGTCTCGGCAGAAACTGCTGCTATAATAAACGAGGCCCAATCTGTGAATTGGGAACCCGTGAAGACAGCAATAGATGGTCGCAGATTCATCTTGCATGTATCAATCAACGCTGAATCCGGCATACCAGGGGGCATCTTTAAGGTTGCATGTCGAAAACGTTCGATGAACGTCCGAGTATCTTCTTTCTCCTTTTGTTTAATTTCTATTAAGGAGGACATGTTCATGTCTATGCCTCCTTCATAGAAACGGAAGAGAAACATTGCTTTAAATTCATCAAAAGATGAAATGCAATTGTCGGGTAAACTACGATATCAGTCGTAAGCTGAACCCGTCAAGCACCCGATGAACACTCGAGTGAGAAGAGCATCATCTTTTTGCAGATGTACAGTCATAATATCAAAGTAATTGATATACTGACTGGGAGAAGCCTTTCCATCAAACAATACCATTGATTGTGGCTTGAATTTCGAAGGAAAGCGTACATCATTCCAATGATGAGGATAAAGTTGCTTAATCCCTAACCTCTGGAGCTGATCCTTGTGCTTCAAAACTTCAAACTGTGCTTTGAGCTCTCGCACTGCTTGAATAGCTTCACTGGTTTGAGGAAGCACATTTGATTGAATAGTTGTTGGATGTACCGTGACCCCTACTGGAGGTGGTACATCTTCTAGAATGATGGGATTTGGAGATGCAGAATTTTGGTTAATAGCAGGCTCTTGATTATTCAAAGGTATGTCAACCCCTTGACTATCTTGAGTTTGTGCTGCAACTTGTACCGGTGTTGCTACTGCCGGCTGAGCAGTTTGCTGAGTCATTATTATCTGGTGCATGCTTTGCATCATAGTAAGCATGTCCTTTAATGATTGCTCAATGGCAGTGAGACGTTGTTCTATATTAGCAGAAGACGTCTCTGGTTCATCTCCAATAGCGTAGGATTCAACCTCTCTTGAAGATATAGAAGGATTGGTATAGAGGTATGAATCGATACAATCCGTTTCGAACTCAAAAGATTGAGTACCCCCAGCTTCTGAATCAGAAGTTTGCAACTGTCTCTGCCTTCTTGATCGAGTATTCTGATATACTCCTTCAAAGGAATCAAGAAGTCTGTTGAATTGTTGTTGACCTGGAGTCTGAGATGTGTTACGTCTTGGACGTCGTCCTCTGTTGATATGAGATGCCATGTTGACTGACGCATATGACAACTCATGTTCTTGGTCAACAGCTTGCTGTTGAGGCGCATTGAAGCTTAACCAATCAAAAACTGACAGTTTAGAATCCGAACAACAACATTTGATTACAATCTGGTGACACTCACAATGGTGATTTTCTGGGGGGGAGTATCACTGGAGATTGTCTATTTTTACGCTTTTGTATTAGCAACTCGCGTAAATCAGAAGGAGTAGAGGGAGTAGTCTTCTTTATTACATTTGGGGTTATAAAACGTTTAGTCCCTTGTGTATAAAAAAGATTACTAGCTGCATTCGTAGAACCAAACTTTACATTTTTATGCGCTTGGAGTTGCGTGCGTAAATCCTGAGATTTTTTAGCACAAAGGAATCCATCTTCATTGCGTGTAATTTGAAGGTTTGGTACCTTGCGTACAGCAGTATAAGAAGGTTGTTGGTTGAAAATAGGGATTTTACCAACTATGTTTTTATGCTTCATGCGTGCAGGTACATTCACTTTAGATACAGAAACATCATTGTGAATTTTATCTACACTGTCACAGACAGGAGATTTACCTTTACGCACAGAGCGCAAAACATGAGTATCTGCCACGTTATAAACGGGAGATTTTCCTTTACGCGTGGAGCATAAATTTTGTGTGTCTACCGCGTCACAGACGGGAGACTTGTTCTTACGCACGGGGCGTACAGCTTTGGAGTCTACCACGTCACAGACGGGAGACTTGTTCTTACGCGCGAGGCGTACAGCTTTGGAGTCTACCACATCACAGACGGGAGACTTGTTCTTACGCGCGGGGCATACAACTTGATTTTTATGCCCAAAGCGAAAAAACCTGAGGGTCTGCCACGTTACCAACGGGAGACTGATTTTTACGCCCATGACGTATCACTGAAGTAGAGACTGCTTCATCACAGATAGGAGCCTCTACAACAGGAGTAGGAAGGATTCCTTTGCCTTCCGAGACAGCAGGAAAATTCGAGGATGCCTTGGATTTGGGAATCCAAACTTTTTGTGCCTTTCTCGATTTCTGAACATTGGAGCAGCGAGTACCACCCCTGTTCGGAGCATTTCTTCGTAAGCAGTCTGGTCGAAGTGTACAACCAGAGTCTTCTTTGTCGATCCGATCGACACATTATCATATTGAGCAATTGCCTCCTCGTCAGAGGAGAAGGTCGTCCCCAGCAGAGTCGCCATTTTGTTTCACTTAACAAAATGCCTAAAAATTGGCCTTTGAAAATAAAATAAGAAAAAGTACAAGAAGTACAAATTGTTCTAGGAAGTATTGCTATGGAGGTCTGATCTGAAAGCGATCACTTTGTTCCTTGGACCATACGATGATGATGAAGATCACTACTAGAAGATGAACAACCGGAAGAACTAAGTCACCAGAAAGGTATCGACGCACTTGGGCACTGATGGCGAGGTCGAATGCTTTTCTGCTTTGCTTCACTCTGTTTTGGAAGAAAAGTTGAAGAAGAATGCTCTCAAAAATCAAAGTCTCTGGGCTCTGATTTCTGTATTCTCTTCTGTCTCTCTGCTCCTCCTCCCTTTGTTATAAAAATAAGTCTATTTATAGACTTAACTCATTGTGCGTAAAAAGCAACAAAATTGGGTTTTGTACGCTGGTAACTGTCACCCACGATGGAAGTCACCCTCTGAATATGTTGACACGCGTCCCATTATTCCAACAAAATAGGGAGCACGTATACACGTTCCTCAAAAAATGTGGCATGAAAGCCACGTGGATAAACCACGTTCCAAAGTAGTCAGGAAGGATCGGACGTAAAAATGTCCCCAAAATATGCTCCGAGCGTAAAGTAGCAACTGGCGTAAAAACAACACAATTAAAACTTCTCAGCGTAAAGTGGCTAAAATAGCCTTGAGCGTAAAACTTAGCCCAAATAGACTTTACGCCCACAATAGCCTTGAGCGTAAAAGCTCACATAACTATCGTGCGTAAAAAGAAGTAATTATTGAGCGTAAAGTAGCCTTTTTGCACACCATACGACAAGTATCGAGCTTGGTAAAAATTCGATCTTCTCGACTTTGTGTTGCATGTTGTCAGCAAATCATTATGTCAAGTCATTATCACTTGTATTAAATGCATGATCTGACATCTTTCCAGCGTAAAGTAGCCAGCGTAGAGGATGGCTAGCGTACAGACTAGCCTGGCGTAAAAATAGCTCTCATAGAGAATTGCCTGCGTAAAGTCCTCAATTCCTTTGAATTAGTCAAATAAAGCACTTTTTACGCTCCTACAATAATAACCAATTTTTCCACATTTATAACACTTTATTTCCTTAGAGGATTTTCTCTTTCGAGAAGATTTTTTCTCCTTCCCCTTCTCTCTCTCTTTGTATTGCTAGGGATATCTTCTTTCTTTTTCTTCTGTAATAGGGCTTGTTTCTTTTATCTATATTCTTTTTTAGCCTTTCCCTTCTTATCATAAGACTTATAGTCATCTACAGCAAATTGACTGCAAAATTCACCAAATTGCTTTCTTTCTGAAAGCCTTTGAGATTTTAATTGATTTCTTAGCTTTAAATCATTACATAAAGCTAAGCCTTCTTGAACACAAGCATTAATTAATGCTCCATAAGTATAATTCTGATACAAAATTTCTTCATTATTCTTCTCTTTCAATTTTGTCTTATTTTTTCAGCAAAAGATTAGGTAATCCATCAATAAATTTGGATTTCCAATGTGATGCATTGGCATCATCCAACGCCATGACTCTACTCAGAAAAGTACTTTATACCATCTGAAGTGAGTCAAAGTTGGACATCTTAAATTCTGTAAGGGTTCTAATTCTTTCCCCATCAGAAATGTGTCCTGTGAAATGCTCTAATATATTATAAATTAGAGTGTAAACAGCATCAGATTTTTGTTGTCCATCTTCTGTCTTAGTGACATTTATTATTTCCATTCGTTGCTCATTACTCAGGCAATGATCCCACCATCCTCGTAGGATGCCTGTAAATCTACTGGCGACAAATAAAGCAATTTGTCGATCATTATTTCCAGCGGCTTTAGCAACATTGAATACATCAATATTCGATGTAATTGATCATGAATTTGTTTATCTGAAAGACTATCAATGTTCCATTCATAGATTTCTCTAGCACAGTAATGATTCTGAATTATAGAATCATTTTCCTCATAAAGGACATCCATTGGAGAAGGTCTTTTATAATAATATTTGATCAAATTAGGTTTGTCATATTTAACAGTATTAACTCTTTCTCGGTCTATATCATGAACCGAATTAAAAGAATTATACATTTTCTCTAATTCAATAGGATTAACTTGTTCGTCATTAATAGAACAAGTTTCCTCAAGGTCAGATTCAGATTCTTGACCACCCTGAGTAGAGGATTTGCCTTGTAGCACATTTAGATGCTTAGGTGTTTCCTTATTTTTAGTAGGATCATAATTCAGAAATTCTTCTTTAAGGCGTTCGTACTCTAATTCTTCTTCAGAGAGTACATTAACGCTTTGATTTCTAAATTGTTCGACTAGCTCTTTCAGATCTTCTTTTGTAAATTCTGATTTAGATCTGAACTTGTAGTCAGTAACTTCCATTGGACGTCTAATTGGAATCCTTTTTGTTTCCATTTTGGGTTTAACAATAGGACTCTCATGGAGTTCTACTCCTTTTATCATATTGAATTTTCATTCAGCTTCTGAATACCTTCTTCTATTCGAGCTAATTGCTTACCCATAACTTGTATAAAAGTATTAGTAATTATTTTGCAAAATTTTTCTGCATTTCCTTTATGGAAGCTTTTTCATGTTCTATGGCCTTATAGAACGAATTAGCTTCAATATTAGTATGGAATAGGGCTGAGATCTTAAGGGATTCATTAGAAGGATATAATGATTTTATTTCTGCCCTCCTTTAGTAGTCCATATTTTATATTATTCTTCTAAGACATTTATGTTTCTTATACCTCCACTAAGATATTCTTCAAGGAACCATCCTCGAAACCATCGAACCTTCGGTGTATTCGGAAGGTGTTCATGGTACATTTTTCTATATTCTCTACGCTGATGATCATTAAATTGTTGTCAAAACCATTCCTAAACTCTCTATTTTCCTACTGTAATATTCTTTTTTACAGTATTCAATCATAAATGGTGAGAGTCTATACATTAAATATTGAATGTCATTTCCGACATTGTCGGTTCCTCGTCTAATTTAGATGACTGGGAGTCTGATTGGGAAGCATATATTAGATGTACAACATTTGATTCATTTATTTGAATCTTTTTTATTCTATTTTCTTCTATATTAGAAGATTCACCTTCTGATTGCTTATCTGAGATAGATTTCTCAGTTATGAATCTCCTAGAGCTTGATGTAGAGATTCTAGCTTTTATTTGTGGAGTAAATCTAACTTCCACATCTCCATCTGGAGTCTGAATTACTTGGTCTATTTCCGAATCCATTATGGGTTTCGGCGGTACAGCCATATTTAAAATCCATTCATTAAGAAAGTTTTTTCTTTCTATTTATTATTCTATTAGTAGCTACCTTAGTATTCAAGAGATTAGTCTCTACTAAAGTAGTCTGTCCTGGTTTCGTAAGGTGTTTAGCCTTTGGGGCTAAAGTATTTAACACCTTAAAATGAACTCTATAGATTATTGCTATAGTTTCAGATCCAGGAAGGAAATTATAACCGAATGTCTTTAGATTCAAAGACACGGCTTCTAATAGATTGGCATATATTAGTGATAAACTCAAATTAGGATAAATATTGAAATATACTAGACCAAGGCAGAGACTTGTCAGCATAACTCCCATTAGAGATTGTGCCCAGTCTAAGCATGTTCCATCTCGTAGAGATGTCAATAAGGATGCATTTAAACCTTGAAGAGTTAAAGGTTTTAATGCAACCTGTATTAATCCAATATGGATGAAATTGTATTTGTCTCTATAATTAGAGATATCATCGTCACATAATAACTTAATTATTTGTTCATTATCTGAGACTTGAACTGTTCTTTCCATCGTCTTAATTGCAATGGAGGATTTGAAATCAAAAGTACCAATTTGATATATTACTTTAGGTTGAACTTTAGGAATTGTCCATTTGTTCAACTCTTCTAATTCTGTATGAAATTCATACAGATTAGTATTCTTCACTGATTTACCCTTATTAAGGGTTTTCTTATTTGAGCCTATTAAGTTGGCCAATTGATCACTCATCCTTTGGGGATCTATCTTGCTACTTTTTTCATGTAAATTATTAACCTGCATCCTATTGTTAGTAACAATACTACTATCGCTAATATCTAAACAACTTAGGTTTCATTCTTCTGGTAGTAAAAAGGTTGTACGGCTGTCAATGATTTACGGCTAAACGAAGCACTCTCTGCCATCAAACGCCTACGCGACTTTGATGCCGTCCCACAACACATAGACACACCATACAAACTATCCCTAAGCATTCAGATATAGCAACAAATAGCAGTAAAACAACAGCAGATTACATTTTAATAGTCACATAAAGACCATAGCAAGATAGAACGCACCTACGTGTCTGATAATAGATTGTAGGCCCTACCACTTTCATCGACAATGAAGTGGTGGTCGAATCGTCCATCGAGAAAGAGTGTGTGCTTGGTGTGCTCTTCTACCAAATAAAGAACCAATTTCATGAGTGTGTGCTTGGTGTGCTCTTATATTCGACCACCACTTCTTGCAAGGGTCTTATATATTTCATGAGGTAATACCTCTTGCCTCAATTGTATTCACCTTAAGTTTTCCTACTCCTGAGCCAACATGGCTCTGATACCAAATATAGACAGGATCTTTAACAAGGCCAGAAGAAGAGTAGGAGAGTATAGCAAACTTCAAACTTTATTGATAATATGAAAGTAGTAGTACAAGAGCACACCAAGCACACACACTCTTACAAGAAGTAGTAGAAAACTTAGGATGATTACAACTGAGGCAAGAGGCCTCTATTTATAATACAACAATATCAAGATCAGACCGACAGTTTTTGGTTATTGAAGGCCATCTGTCCTGCCGAACCGCCTCGATCACATCATTAAAGATACACGTACTGGATTAGGCACCTACGTGTCTCGCTGCTTTATTTCACATCTTCTTTTTCTTTTTAAAAGAAGATTCCTTCTTATCCTTTATGCGGCCTGATAATGGATTGTAGGCCCTACCACCATTATTGTTATTTGTGGCTGTCATTGTCAATTCCTTCTTTATTTTAGCTTCGCACAGCTGTCTTTTACTTTCCATCTTCACTATTCCTGGACCTCCTTCGTGGAGCATGGCTAGTGGACGATTCGACCACCACTTTATTGTCTTCATTATTTTTTGAGGAAAATTCACCCTCATCCTCATGAGCTGCAACTAACGCCGCTGATGACTTCATTGAATCATCATCTTCAATGTCTAGGATATTAGTGTCATTAAATATTTCTTTCTCTGAGAATAAACGAATTTTCAATTCTTCTCTTGATATTTTAGGATTCTTCCTGAGTATAGAATCCTTGAATTTTTTAAGTAATTATCTTCAAAATCCAGACGTTTCGATTCTTTAATTTTTGCTGCAAGGGATGCTTTGATTTCAGCTATTTTTTTCTTCTCATCAATTCTATTCCACCATTTGATGAGAAAAGTTTTTTTTTAATCTGTAGATTCCCAATGCTCCATCTTCACATTTGAGAGACCACTTCATTATGTGTGGAATGTTATTAGCGACAAAAAAAACATCATCGTCTCATCATCATAATAATTTTGTCTTTTTGGCAAATATTTGCCTTATTGACCCATTCGTCGAACATATTCAGCAAGGGTCCTGGTAGTATTTCCAGGTTGGCTCCAAAGTAATTCCACCATTTATTGAACCAAGCAGGGATGTCCTACTCCAATATTTTTGGATATATTTTGATGAACCAGGAATGCTTCCTTCTATCATTCTCATAATAGAATACATAAAGAAAGCGTCGATATAATCCCAGTATGTAAACTTCATTGAAGTCGTTTATCTCTGGAGAACATTGCTCTTTCAAAATTCGGGTGTAAACCCCATGATTGAGGGGTAAGGATTTTATATATAGTAATTTTACTATATACAATCTCTGATAGCGAATCTTTAGGATTTAGCCTAAAGTGCTCAATTTCTGCCGAATTGGTAGAGAGAAGCATACCTTCATAATGGCTCCTCGCCCTTATTTTTATGGGATAAAAATTTCGCTCAAAATATTTTTCCTTGAGCTTCCAAGGTTCATTGATTAATGGGATATCATGTCTATCTAAACAAATGATATCTTTCTCAGCGGATTTGTGAGTATATATTGTCTCTACCTCTTCGAGTGTAGCTGCCTCTCGGTAGGAATATTTATCCTTATTTTGTTCTGCTGTATTAGCTGCAACATATGCTGATGCAATAATATTTCTCCAGACAGGAATTTGGTCCTGTCGTCGATGCGTCTTGCGGCTTCTGGGTTGCTTCCATTTGGGGGCTCCCAGGGTTGCTTTTCCTTATCCCGTCTATCCATTCTGCAAAAATTCACGGGTTAGAAAATCAGGAAGACTATTTTCTTCACCTTTAATATATTTAATATCAAAATCAAATATAGCTAATTCAGCTTTCCATCTAGCAAATATTTTTTTTTTGATGCTAGATTTTTCACATCTTTCTCCAAGACTGTTTTTGCCGAACTACAATCAATTCTAAGCAAAAACTTTTGATTAAGCAAATCATCTTGGAACTTATGAATACATTTATTATAGAAAAGATTTCTTTCTTGATTGTGGAATAATTAATTTGGGTATCATTCCATTTACCCGAGCAGAACCTAACAAGGACTTCCTTATTAGTTTCAGGATTTCTCTGCTTTAAGATGCCACCATAACCAATATCACTAGCATCTGTTTCCACTATTTTAAACCATTCAGCATTGGCTAAATGCAAGCAAGGCAAATTTTTCACCTTCTGCTTTATTATCCTTACTGCCTTGGTATGCTCTTCAGACCAAGCAGGAGGATTATTTTTTAATCTTTGATACAAAAAAATTTATCTTGAGCTATGTTCTTGTAAAATTCAGAAACATAGTTCAATGCCCCAAGAAATCTTTGTAACTGTTTATTATCAGTTATTTCATCGAGGAAATTAGAAGCAAATTCAATACTTCTGTCAATAGGAATTATTGTCCTATTTGCTATATTATGTCCCAAAAATCTTATTTATGTTTGGAACAATTTTATTTTTGGTGCTGATATCACCAGCCCATTCTTGATGAATAAATGCTTAAAAATCTTTAAATGCTTGAAATGTTCATCAAGAGAATTGAAAAATATTAATATATCATCACAGAATAATTATTGAAGATTTTATTCATTATATTCTAAAATTCGGACGGAGCATTTTTCAGTCCGAAGGGCATAACATTCCATTCATAGTGCCCAAATGGAACTGTAAAAGCAGTCTTGTATCTATCCTGCTCAGCTATCTGGATTTGCCAGTAGCCTGATTTTAATTCAAATTTAGAAAAAATTCTTGCTCTAACAATTCTATTGAGCAAATCCCTCTTATTAGGGATTGGATATCTAATCCATTTTAAAACCTTATTGAGAGATTTATAATTGATTACCAATCTTGGTACACCTCTCTCCCTCTCAGCATTATTCATAACATAGAATGCTGTGCAACTCCAAGAAGAGTAGGATTTTCGTATCAGTTTTTTGTCTATTAAATCATGTATTTCTTTTTTACATATTTCCAAATATTGCATCAGCTAATGTTGCAACAAATGTTGCAAAAAATGTTGAAAGAATTATACATTTTCTCTAATTCAATAGGATTAACTTGTTCGTCATTAATAGAACAAGTTTCCTCAAGGTCAGATTCAGATTCTTGACCACCATGAGTAGAGGATTCGCCTTATAGCACATTTAGGTGCTTAGGTGTTTCTTTATTTTTAGTAGGATCATAATTCAGAAATTCTTCTTTAAGGCGTTCGTACTCTAATTCTTCTTCAGAGAGTACATTAACGTTTTGATTTCTAAATTGTTCGACTAGCTCTTTCAGATCTTCTTTTGTAAATTCTGATCTAGATCTGAACTTGTAGTCAGTAACTTCCATTGGAGGTCTAATTGGAATCCTATTTGTTTCTATTTTGGGTTTAACAATAGGACTCTCATGGAGTTCTACTCATTTTATCATATTGAATTTTTCATTCAGCTTCTGAATACCTTCTTCTATTCGAGCTAATTGCTTACCCATAACTTGTATAAAAGTATTAGTATAATTATTTTGCAAAATTATTTTCTGCATTTCCTTTGTGGATGCTTTTTCATGTTCTATAGCCTTATAGAACGAATTAGCTTCAATATTAGTATGGAATGGGGCTGAGATCTTAAGGGATTCATTAGGAGGATATAATGATTTTATTTTCTGTCCTCCTTTAGTAGTCCATATTTTATATTGTTCTTCTAAGACATTTTTGTGTCTTATACCTCCACTAAGATATTCTTCAAGTAACCATTCTCGGAACCATCGAACCTTCGGTGTATTCGGAAGGTGTTCATGGTACATTTTTCTATATTCTCTACGCTGATGATCATTAAATTGTTGTCGAAACCATTCTCTAAACTCTCTATTTTTCTCACTGTAATATTCTTTTTTACAGTATTCAATCATAAACGGTGAGAGTCTATAATCCATTAATATTGAATGTCATTTTCGACATTGTCGGTTCCCTTCCTGGATCTAAAACTATAGCAATAATCTATAGAGTTCATTTTAAGGTGTTAAATACTTTAGCCCCAAAGGCTAGACACCTTACGAAACCATGACAGACTACTTTAGTAGAGACTAATCTCTTGACTACTAAGGTTGCTACTAATAGAATAATAAAATGGAAAGAATAAACTTTCCTAATGAATGGATTTTAAATATGGCTGTACCGCCGAAACTCATAATGGATTCAGAATATATATATATATATATATATATATTTTATATATATATATATATATATATATATATATATATATATATATATATATATATATATATATATATATATATATATATATATATATTACTAATCTTCATAAATATATCAACACTAGTGACAAGACAATTTAGGCTAGGTCATATATGTATAGGTATATGTATATATAAAATATATATATATATATATATATATATATATATATATATATATATATATATATATATATATATATATATATATATATATATATTACTAATCTTCATAAATATATCAACACTAGTGACAAGACAATTTAGGCTAGGTTATATATATGTATAGGTATAGTGTTGATATATTTATGAAGATTAGTAATATATATATATATATATATATATATATATATATATATATATATATATATATATATATATATATATATATATATATATATATATATATTTATTTATTATTTTTTATTTATTTATTAGTTATTATTTATTTATTTATTTATTTATCCATCTACACTATTGGTAAGACAATTTAGGCTAGGTCATATATGTATAGGTATTTAAATTCTAACTCGATTAACAATATACATTTATGAAGATTAGTAATATGAGAAATAAAAGAAAGGGGTTTATAGTATTCTAGCTGGGCTAGAGTCCACTAGATGCGTAGCTGGCATATTTACGTATTTCTAGTTCTATGTATTTGGGACTGGGGCGCTACAGCGTCGCAGCCAACGGTCGACCGTCCCAACCCACAGCACCAAACCGTAGAACCGAGCCAGGTACCCCTGTCCTCCTCAATTTTCTTCCTAAATATTCGATCGTTTTGTGATCCATATTTTTATGGATAGCCTAGTGATCGCCTACAAACCTTTTTAAATGGATTTTATAGTTTGCTCTAGGTTGTTGATGAAAATTCTTGAAAGTTCCAAAAAAAAACCACAAAAACATGAAAACTTGTGACATAAAAGTAGGTTTCGGAACCCTATTTGGAAGTCGTTCTAGACAGTGGGTTATAAATCTTAAAATTCTACTTGAATAGAATTATAGACAAACCTAAACATGAACAAAACCTTGTTTTTTTATTTTATTCTAGTCATTTATTTTCTATTTAATTTCAGTCCCAATTTGGAAGAAAAATTGTTTTCAAAAATTAGAATTTCACGATATAGAGTCCGTCGCGACAAATTGTACGACTTGATCACGAACCAGTCGCATTGAAAGGTGTGTATAGATTTGGTGCATGTGTGAGATTTAACAGAACTCAAATTTTTTGTTGTGTGCGACAAAGGAGCATATCCGCAAAAACCATTGTATCTGTAATTTTCTAAATTAGTTAATTACTACATACACGTCATCACATCGCGACAAAACTTGCACCATTGGACTCGTATCATTTTTTGGTCCTATGAGCCAAGTTTGGTCTGATTCTGTGACAGTTGACCGGACCATCGTTTTACGGGCCTACGATCAGGTTCAACGGGCGATTTTTTGCATGGCTCATCGGAATCCAAAATTGTACATACGTTGAGTTTGTATTGGAAAACTGGACTTTTAAATATATAGTTTGTTAACTTTAGAGACCATTAGATTTGGCATACTTTGTAGTGCAAAGCGGGTCCAACGACGAATATCATTTTGATCCAAAATTACCGTTTTTCCCTGTGTCCAGAAGTGGACGTAGGGTTGTCTACCTTAGCTACTTTTCTTATTTTGAAAATGATGGTAATATTTATTTCAGCATCCGAAGACGTTTGCGGAAGTTCAACTTTTATTGATTCTTTGACTTGACGAGGTTTGCTTATTGGACGTTGTTGATTCTACATACTACCTCCAAGAAAGATACCTTGTCAATATTTATTTATTAATTACTGCTATTTAGCATGTTTATACCTTTTATTTATTTGTTTATTTGTTTATATTAAATTATATGTTCAAGTCATACTTGGGTGCAGGCGACTGAGTTAGTCGTTTTATTATTTTTATTTTTTTATGCATATGGACCTAGAGTTAAGGGACTACCTCTTATTCAAGAAGCATTTTTATGTCTTCATTTGCCTTGACACATGTGTACCACAATTTGTGAGTCTCATATAGATCTCGGACACGCGTATCGATTGACCAGCGATATGTACGAGTTGTGCAAAAGGTATAACTGCTAATAGATATGAATTTTAGAAGACGTAGCCGTTATTAGAGGTATATGTTATGGATACATAGATACGAGTATGGGGTGGAGAGGACAGTTCCTTAGCGTTTGGGTCACGTATGCACTTTCCTTTTTGTAACCCGTAAGCTCCGCTTGGGACGCGAGTGAGATGACCTATTTTGCAGATGGCCTCTAATGTTCGATGAGCGTTATGCACGTAGGCCCTTGGTGCCTAAGAGACGACTATGTTAATCCCATTTATGGCTAGAGTGTCCATGCGTTGAAGGTTTGTTCTTAAAATTGCATATTCACATAGAATGATTAGATGACTGTTGTTTGATGTTTTATCACTCTCTGTTTAGGGTATAAGTATTCTTTTGTATTGATCCTGTATGTATAATTGATCATGGAACTGGTGTAAGCCATCCAATTTTTGGATATTATTCACTATTTTGGGGTTAAAATAGTCATTTTAGGCCTTACCGTAAAACTCAATTTATTTTCCAATCTCGATTTGAGGTTTTGGCTTTGACCTATTTTGAGGCTATTACACACATGCCAATGGTGTCTCACTCAATTGTGTTCCCACGTGCTACTTATTTTCAAATGGCACACAAGACCCATTAATTAACCTTTCAGAGCCGATTTCAATTCTAAAAATCATACCGACCTAGAACTAGTCCAGCTAGCCTTAATTGAGCCTATAATAGGTTACCATAACTAACTAGGATGAATTTTTTTATTTTTAGAGGATTTTATACATCCATAATATATTTGAAACGACCCACCACTGACTTTCTAAATTAGAAAACCATTAATTATCCATTGATTCAAATATGCATATCTTTTTATTGGAGCAACCAAATCAAACCAAACTTTCCTGAAAACTTCTATACCCAAACCCTAACACATCTAACATTAAAACCCTATATATTAATCCCCTATACATGGTCGGCCACCCCTCCATATATGCCAAAACCGACCACCCCTATATATGTATTGGCCGACCAATACATTAAACCCTTCATGCCACCACCACCATTTCACACCACTTCTAAACCTTCTACCAATTTTCTAGAGACCCCAAGAAACCTCTCTAACATCCTAGCAAGCCCCTAAAGGTCCATGACAAATTTGTGAGGAGTTGACGATTTTAGAAGTCACCCGAAGTTGGGTTCCAAGTCTGAATTCGTTCTAGTAGGTATGTTGTTTTGCATCTAAGGTTTCGTGTACTTCCTGACATCCTTCTCTTATGAAACAAAAACTAATAGAAAGACCTATATGTTTGTTTACATGTCCAATTGGCCATTCATAGGGTTCTTTACGTTTGTCCAGAACGCCCGTTCTACGAAAAGGTGTCCAGACTGAACCAAATCTTTCGTGTGCGAGTTTTCGCCAACTTTTGGACCACTTCGACCCTTCCTATATTTTTGGTAAGAATCTAGACATCCTAGGATTTTCATTGAATATACATTTGCATTATTTTACTGAGGTTTACTATTTTTATAAAATTTGAACTTGTCACCATAATGTTAGAATACTGAAAACACATAGGTTCTATATGTCCATATGCTTCGGAACTTCATGAGACTTGTCCAAATAATTGTTGTGCATGTTTTGATAAGAAAAACATATTTTATACTAATTTTTTAGAAGTAATATTTATAGAGAATTTTGTCGTTTCATGAGCCAAATTATGGAACAAGTCTTAGTATATTGATGTAGAATCAATACAAGACTTGTATATATTTTTATTTATGGATAAATATATTAAACATTATTATATAATCATAATTATTTTTCCAGAATTAAATAAGATATTTTTATTTTATTAAAATATTACTTTTATAGTTAGATTTAATGTTATATATGTTATATTGAGTATGATAGTTAATATGACTAGTTTGGTATATATAAGTTATTTCGGTCTATATAAGGTAAGTCCATATATGGTAATTTACTAGTGTGATATTAATAGATATTTATTATAGGTGTACATAACGGAGGTAGCAAGGACATTAGAGCCGGACCTCGTTTTCTCAGCTAGAAGTTGCAGGCAAGTGTACCTTACCATCGCTACAGATTATTTCTTTCTTTTACCGTTATTTCTATTTTAGTTTGTCATAACGTATAATTTAGTCGATATTTAGCATCCTAATTGGATTCGGGTGTCGTTATCTATTTATCGGCATTGTATAGCGACACTAGGCATTGCGTGCCTTGTTTTGTGTTCTTTAACACGATTGACTACAGGACTCCTTGCCTTGGACTCTTATTTTTTTTGGAAGAAAGAATACTCGTTCTTGATGAACCATTTGGATTATATTCTATCATTTGATGGAACGTAGTTGATGCGGTTTGAAAAAATGTCTCAATTAGATAGACCGAGTAGATCGGACTGGCAACATAGAATTCTTATAGGCAACTTAACCCTAACGAGAGAATCTAGGAACAATGGACTACAACCCTTCTGCTATTCACCTATGGTGGGTAGAGACGGATTAGAATTCCTTGGTTATATAGAGATAGGATAGAGGTATAGCACACTTTAATTGGGGACTAGTAAGAAAGGCAAGTTATGTTTCTCAATCATAATGATTGAAGTGACTGATGGAATATATGGTAGAGCTCTAGAGTTAGATACGGTTTCCCAAATAGAATATGATCACCCCAATGAAAGACTGTAGTTGAAAGAATTCGAAAGTCTTGTTATGGATAGGATGATTCGATAAGGTATTGTAGAATCCTTAGGGGGCGTTTGGTACGCGGTATTTTTTTTTATTTCCGGAAAAATTTAAGATGGGAATCTATTACCACGTTTGTTTGGCTTATAAAAAATTTATTTTCGGAAATTATAAATACCCGGGTAAATAGTTTACCCACAAAACATGGGAATTCTATCCCTTGAGAATAGGTGGGTATTTTTTTTTTTTTTTCCCGGGCAAAAAAAAATTGTCTAAATTTTTTTCTTCTTTTTTGATCAATTTTGATTAGTTTTGAACATTTTTTCTTTTTTTTTGTCGTTTTTATCTTTTTTTGTCATTTTTTGTCATTTTTACCAAATTTTTGTCGTTTTAAGCGATTTTTGTCGTTTTTACCCCTTTTTTGTCTTTTTTGTCACGTTTTTTATTATTTTTTGTCGTTTTTACCGCTTTTTGTCATTTTTTGTCGTTTTTTACCAATTTTTTGTCGTTTTTAAGTGATTTTTTGTCGTTTTTTTACCCATTATTTTGTCTTTTTGTCACTTTTGATTATTTTTTTTGTTTTTTTATCGCTTTTTTGTCATTTTTTGTCGGTTTTACAATTTTTTTGTCGTTTTTAAGCGATTTTTTTGTCGTTTTTACCCATTTTGTCTTTTCTTGTCACTTTTTGATTATTTTTTGTCGTTTTAAGCGATTTTTTGTCGTTTTTACCCATTTTTTGTCTTTTTTATCACTTTTTGATTCTTTTTTGTCGTTTTATCGCTTTTTTGTCGTTTTTACCAATATTTTGTCGTTTTTAAGCAATTTTTTGTCGTTTTTACCCATTTTTGTCGTTTTTGTCAATTTTTTGTCGTTTTAAGCGATTTTTTTTTGTCGTTTTTACCCATTTTTGTCTTTTTTGTCATTTTTTTGATTATTTTTTGTCGTTTTTATTGCTTTTTTGTCGTTTTTTACCTTTTTTTTTGTCGTTTTTAAGCGATTTTTTGTCGTTTTTACCCCTTTTTGTCACTTTTTGATTAATTTTTGTCGTTTTTATCGCTTTTTTTGTCATTTTTTGTCGTTTTTACCAATTTTTTGTCGTTTTTTACCAATTTTTTGTCGTTTTAACCCTTTTTTTGTCGTTTTTACCAATTTTTTGTCGTTTTAACCCATTTTTTGTCCTTTTTTGTCACTTTTTGATTAATTTTTATCGTTTTTTCTCATTTTTACCATTTTTTTGTCGTTTTAAGCAATTTTTTGTCGTTTTTTTACCCATTTTGTCTTTTCTTTTATCACTTTTTGATTATTTTTTGTCGTTATTACCCAATTTTTGTCCTTTTTGTCGCTTTTTTGTCAATTTTTTGTCGTTTTTAAGCGATTTTTTGTCGTTTTTGTAGCTTTTTTTATTATGTTTTACCGAATTTTTGTCTTTTTTGTCGTTTTTTTTGGTCATTTTTACTGATTTTATGCCATTTTTGTCGCTTTTTTGTCTCTTTTACCGATTGTTGTTTTTTTTATTTTTTTTGTCGTTTTAACCGATTTTTGTCATTTTTATCGATTATTTTTGTTTTTGTCGCTTTTGGTTTTTTTTTTTTTTTTTTTTGTCGTTTTAACCGATTTTTTTTTTTTGTTGTTTTTGACCGCTTTTTTGTCGATTTTAAACGATTTTTTGTCATTTTTTGTCGTTTTAACCGATTTTTTGTTGTTTTATCGTTTTTGCCGCATTTTGGTTTTTTTTTGTCGTTTTTACCGATTTTATGTCGTTTTTTGTCGTGTTTTGGTTATTTTTGTCGTTTTTACCCTTTTTGTTATTTTTTGTCGTTTATACATTTTTTGTCACTTTTTGGTCATTTTTGTCGTTTTAACCGATTTTTCGTCGTTTTTCATCGTTTTTTGTTGTTTTGTCATTTTTACCAATTTTTTGTCTTTTTTATCATTTTTCTCGTTTTTACCGATTTTTTTTCGTTTTTATCGGTTTTTTTTATATTTGTTCATTTTTTTCCGTTATTATTATTTTTTATTTTTTCTCGAGAATATTTATATTGTCACCAAACATGGAAATGTAATTTTCCAGGGAATTTAATTCCTTGGAATTTGATTTCCGGGAATATAGAATTCCGGCTATATAGTATTCCGCATACCAAACGCCCCCTTAAAGACATTTTAAAGTTGCAATAAGGTTAAAAAATATTCATTTGAAGGATATATAAAATATGATGGTATGCATATGTAAAGTTACCTCGGACAGTGATTTGAAGATCTTTAATAGAAAGATTCTTATCAAAGGAATGAATCAAAATGATGCGTGAAGGTTGTGCCATGGTGTCGATCTAGGAATATTTCTTTGAAGAATGACGGTATTAGACTAGAAATACTACTATATACACATGAGGAATAGCTTTAAAGGACCTATTAACAACCATGACTAGAAGATTAGTCGATAGGTAAGTGTTTGACAAGGTATCATATATAAGCATTGTCTAGCATTAGCATACCCTATTACCTAGTAGACAAGGAAAGAAGGATTAGGCGTACTTGTAGGCATTACATGGCTTCCTATAGACTAAAAAGGCTGGGTTGTTAACCATTCTAATAAGAAAATTTGATAACCTATAGGAGAATAGTATAGTGATTAAGGAATGATTCATAGTAACCCCAATCACTGTGAACAGACCTAATTAAGGACTTGAGAGTAGAATTAGAAATCTTATCTTAAGTAGACTAGAAGACATAGATATAATAAAACCTGTAATGTCCCGCTCCGTGTGAGGCATTTGGGTGGCGTGTTGGATGCAATCAGAATGTTGGGACCATGACTTGAGTTGAAAATCAAGAGATTTGGGACTGATGTAGACTCTCTTAGCTGGCCGGATGGAATAAGTATTGAAACGTGGCTCGCTGGTGGAGCTATGTTTATACTTTGTGATTACGTTCCTTATGTTTAATGCTGCTGAAACAAATAAAATCACTTGAGTAATGAGATGCTATGCGAACGTTACATAAGAAATGAACTGGCTATGCTGTTGACACGATAAAATGAATGAAATACTTAAATCATGTACACTCTGTGTAACTGTTGCAAGATATGAAATGCCTCTTGTTTCCATAACATTGAATGAATGTGAAATGTCCCTATAAGAAATGAGATGTTATTTATTCTTATTTGAAAGGAATGATGTGAGTAATGTTCTGATGCGATGAAATGAAAATGTGTAATGATAAGGCTTGGGATCATGGAGATCACCAAGTAGAATGATGGTAATGATAGAATGATTAGTCATTGAACACGGCTCGAAATTGAAATTAGATGTTGAACTGTTGGCTTTGCTTACTTTTAGTTGTTTTACCATTCACTTGTGTTTATCGTGTCGACACGCATTCGCATGGTCATGGACGTACTTGTGCACAAGTCTGAGTAAGTTTTCTCGAACGGTACCTGGGGCACTGGGACTGATTCGATCCGGGAGGAAAAATTGGTTGTGCCATAGTAGCACGAGGTATTACGGAACATTCGGCTAGGCTTGCAACCTACCCTGGAATGGTGTGTCATAATACAGTTGGAAAGTCCTTTATGGTGCAGTTTCACCAACGACCATGTAGTCAGGATGCATGCTAATGAATGTTTTGTATATGCAGAGTAAGTACATTATATTATCTAGTATTTTATGCAGATGCGTGGGAGTCGGCTATCGGTAAGAAATCACTTAAAGGTGATATGGTTATTCACATGTTGAATTCAACTTGACTGCTTAACATGTCATCAATAATGATAAGATGTTGCCTTTTTCAGAGTATTGCCATAACATGTTGAACGATAACACCAAGTATGCTAAATGATGCCTTCCAGGAATATTACCATACATGTTTAGCTTGTTAACTCAATGTTGCTTAGATGATGCCTTACATAAAGAAATGCTATATCATGCTATAACATGTTCGCATGATTCTGCTCATGAACTATAAATGGATGCTAGTCCCCAAATAGAAAGATCACTCTAATAAATGTTTGCTCATATGACTACTTAGTGTTGTTTTAGATAAGTGGACTGGTTCTGCTTTCCAGTACATATATGATGTACTGACCCACGTTGTGGACACTTTTTTAGGTGCTCGTACTTGGGAAGTTCTGTACACGAATATTGGCTTGATCAGTTTTACGGCATCGAAGATTTGTTGGGCATGCAGAAGCTTTCCGTTCAAAAGATGATATCTTCTGTTTATAAAGGGCATAATGTATGGAACATCGGATATCAGTTGTAACAGTGAGTTGTAAGCCAAGTTGGCATGTCCAGTTGTAATTCAATGTATCAAGTATCAATGTAATCCTATACGGCAAGTGTTCTAGTTGGCTATCAATGTAAAGTGAGAGATGATGTAAGCTTTGCAATCCATTACTAGTCTTGTGCTCTATTTCAATTATTAATAAAGAGAACACATTTCTATATATCTCTTCTGACTTCAAGTTATCTGCTTATCTCTACTGCTATAAATCAGTAATGTGTTTTTATTCGATAAGAAAGATATGTCCTCATTATCTAGATAACATAATTTTAGGGTGTATACCTTAGTTATGGACTCTATCGTTTATTGCAGCTATGCTTACTTGCGTGGCAAAAATTCTGGCAATATAATTTTAGGAAGACGTGTATGGTTATCAGATCATATCTTAAATCGGTTCACTTCGTTATGACTAGATGAGCAAGAACAAATTATTTTTATCATTCTTCCCCGCCTTGATTAACTCTGTCTTATCTACATCCACAACTAGGATTATAGGTTCCCTAGAACTGTAATGCCCCAGTCCCAAAATTACTTATAGGACTAGGATACGTATACATTCCAGCTACGCATCGAGAGGACTCCAGCCCAGCTCGAATACGTATAAGCTGTCTGGTTGTTCTAGAATCTACTGAATCTCAATCCACATAATGATAATAAACATCATGAATGAACAATATGGTTCGTGGTCTGCAGCCCACTAACATACATGTCCGAATAGACTCGAAAGGAAATATGAGTCTAATAAAGTAGTCTAATAAGCAGAATATATTAAGATAAGAATATGCAGCATGAGAGAATAATAAAATATAACAATGCACCAACGATACCTGAATCCTGCAGGTACAAATCATAACCATCCATCGATTCTACCAGCTCAGCTTATAACCTGGAGAGATAACCAGATCCTCAGGAGACTAGCAAGATACATAATATACATGCCTACTGTACAGTATATAACATACGAGGAAACAGGCAATAACTGTTAGAACAGGAATAAAGATCATATGGAAGAATTCTATGACATGTCAATACTAATAATGACTACAAAATGAATCGAATGACCATAGCCCTGCCATGGTACTCCTGGTCCTATAGCTAGTAGCCCTGCCGTGGTACTCCCTAACTATAGTGAGTCTCTATCGTATCCCTACCATGGGTCTCCTGAGTCGAGAGTGGTCAAGTAGTCAATTCCAGTATCGGTAGAGGGTCAATTCAAAGTATCATGGAACCCGAAGACAAGTCAAAGTATCGTGGCCAGGTGATCAAGGCAAGTCACTCAAGTAATAACACTGTCAAAATCATATGTGGAACGGGTAAGCGGCATAGAAATAAACCATGGCAAGATAGTAAATATGGAATGAACCGGAGACATGAATGAAAAAGAAGAATAAAAGCATGCATGTAATAACTGTACAAAGTTTGGCAAGGTGTACTTGCCTGGTGTAGCGCGTAGAACCATAATAACTAACCAATCAATGAGCTACCAAAAGTCCAACTCCTGCAAACGAATCTGGATGCTGAAACTGACATTTCCAACATTCTCAAAATAAGCAAAATAGCTAGGATAGCCTACCCATAAGACTAATTTTGGACACAGAGGCAAATCAGTAATTTCAGGCCAAAATAGTGTCTGCGATTGGACTCGCTTTGTACCGAAAAAATGTGTCAGAGTCTATGATCTCTAAAGTCATCAAACTATATGTCTAGGTTTCGGTTTGACGAGACAAAGCCAACGGTATGTCCAAAGTTGGATTCCGGTAGGCTGTGTAAAAATTTGTCCGTTGAGTCGGATTATGGGGCCCGCAAAACGGTGATCCGGTCAACTGTCTCAGAATCGGACCAAACTTGGCATACAGGACCAAAAAAATGATACGGTCCTGATGGCACAAGTTTTGTCTTGATTTGATGAACCTGCACAAAGTAATTGGAGAATTTTGAAAAAGGTCGATACGGTAAATTTTGACGGATATGCATCAAATTCGTCACGCATACGCAACTAAGTTGAATTCCGTTAAAGCCCACACGTCCACGAAGTTGATACACACATTTTGATGCTTTCGGTTCACGACCACGTCGTCCAGATTGTCGAGACGCATGCCGTATCGGTGAAAATTCTAAGTTTTCGAAAACAGTTTTTCGTGTTTTTCTCGATTTTTTCTAATGATTTGTTTCAGTGTATTATAAACGAGAATAAAAACTAATAATAGGGTTTTAATCTCCTACTGGTTGTCCATAAGCCTATTCAAACAAACTTTCTAAAGTGTCGAAGGATTGACCAGATTTGGCCTTTCAAATCGGGGTTGGGACTACTATGTTTGCTATTTGCAAAACAGATTTTTCAATCGATTTTTGTATCGATTCATCGGCAACCTAGGGCTTTTAAATATAAAGCAATTAAAGGAATTTAAAGATAATATATTGACTTCGTAACAGAGGAGGAAGATCGCAAAACGATCAATCGATCGTCGTGAAATTGTGCCATGAAGTCAGCCCCGTAGCTTGTTGTTGCAGATTTCCTTTGTTGCTGGCGTTGTGCCCTGTTCAGTCGCGCGCACATTTCTTAGGTGGTCGGCGGTGAGTGAGACGGCCATCCGGTGGCAGAGAGGTCACGTGGATGTCGCAGGCGGCTCGGGATTGAAGGTGTGAGTGCACGAGAGGTTTTTAAGGAGTTCGGGTAGGGGAAAGATTTCCAATGAGGGGTTTTTATATAAAATTTTATAGGCTTTGTTTTGAATTTAAATCAGATTTGATTTGGTTTTTAAACATGATATGTAGTAATCTAGTAGAGAATCTAACAATGATCACATTGGAATTTGTTTGAACAAATTTGGTAGAGATTCGAAGGTTTTTTAAAAGGATTTCCCACGTTAAGTACTCACGCGCTGCTCGGGTTCATCCGGGAAGATGAACAGTAGTTCATCTCATTTTTTTTTCTTTTTCCTTTAATATCAAACCTTATTTACTATTTACTTATATATGCCTACATATTTATCTATATACATCCAAAGCTTACACAAATATATATAAAGATATAATAAATAAATATGTTTTGATAATCCTAAAATAAAATATTTAATTTAGTAGCTAGTAATAATTTATTTTCATATATAAAACTTTATTTATAAGATTAGTTATTTAGGCATTAATAACTAAAATAAAATTTTCAAATATACGTATAATTGTATTTACTTTATACTAGATTTTAGTATAACAAAATAGTCCTAGCCAAATGTTTAGAGGGAGTATTCCATCATAAAATATCCATTTAACTTCAAATAATCATTTATAATATATATAACACCTTCTTATATATATATATATATATATATATATATATATATATATATATATATATATATATATATAAAATAGTTATTCGTCCATTAAAATAAATTACGAAAATATATACATAAACATATAATATGCCCACATTGGCGTCTTTGGACGCACCACAAGACTACCTGGGCTTGGATTTGGTTCATGGCCAGTTCGACTAGTTTTAGCACAACCAGGTCTGCTAAAAAAAGTCAATAATATAATTAATAACTAATTAAATTATTCATAGGGGTCAAGTCACAATTTAGCCTAGTTTTTCTAGTTAGAACACACTTATGGCTCGGCATTCCCTACCATAGCTAAAATACTAGTAAAAGCATACTGTTACACTATCCGTGCCATAATTTCTAGTCATCTTGTACTCCAAAACTTAACCATAGCTAAGGCCATATTTATATATAATATTAGGTTATTATAAATATAATCATATATATACAAAATTGTATTCAAATCTATTTGACTATACAACATCCCAAAATAAATTCATAATAATTCTACTAAGTCATGAACCTAACATGGCTTCCTACCAGGTAGGATTGGTTAGGTTAGGGTCCAAATATATTTTTTAATCAAATTGAACTCAAAAAGTCAACCCATGAGTCTCTCGCGCCATTCGCAAATAAATAGCAAATGGGAACTCGATTGAGTGTCATACCCTTGGCATGTGCGTCGTAGACTCAAAATTGGTTAAAACCATATATTAGGTCAAATGGTTTTGATCTATATCGAGTTCCGAACTCACGTGGAAAGTTAGTTCTGTAATTATTGTAAATTTGATCCGAAGTTGCGCGAAGTCAAAAGGATGCTAGGGAACAAATTTGGATGGGACATAATATATCAACCTGAAGGTGGACTTGTCTACTTAAAACTCATAAAGGTTGTTTCTAAAGATTGGCACTTCTTGTGCTCCAAAAATTAAAGCTACATAAAATACGTCTATAGTCATAATTAATAAGAAAATACAATACAATAAATATACAATCATCTAATAGTATAAAATAAATATATAAAAAAATCCCCAAAAATCAGGGTCCTTGTAAGAACTCTCCAGCATGATTACTCTCATATTATTTTTTCTCAACAAAATTGCTTTTGTATTTCATCTTTACTATGATTTGACTAAACTCTTCTTTGTTAACCTCTTGGATAAAATGACATAGTTTATAAGGGAAAAATCTTGTTGAACCTGTACCAGAATAATTATAGACAGAAACAGAAGAGATGATCACAAAGGTAACTGATTGAGTACTGTAGCCGTAGTAGCTACATGCTATAGCTTGACCTATTGGATGGTTTTTAATTTTGAGGACGAAATTCTTATAAGGTGGGTAAGATGTGAGCCCCCTGAATTTTAGGATTTATTTTAAAATTTTCTAAATGAATTATTTCTAATAAATATTTTTATTTTAATTATTTTAATCATTAAATGTTCTTTTTGTGACTTTGATTTCTGGAGCATCAGAGATGGCAATCTCTGGAAACTTCCTTCATGAGTTTGTAGTAGACAAGATTACATTTATTTTGGTATATGATATCTCACTCAAACTTGTTCCTTTGTATTCTTTTTGCATCGCAAAACTTTTGGATCAATTTACGCCATTTGACCATTCCCACTTTTATATATGATTATCATATGCACATTGTCATGACTTTTAATTTAGGAGCACAAGACTAGTTATTTTCTCAAAACCAACTTCACATGCATGATCTAGTCAAGACACTCTACATCCATGACCTTCGTATCCCACTCAGACACACCATCTTATGCTTCATTTTTATCGCACAACTTTCCTAACACAAGACCCAATCTTGATTCAACCCACGGAGTTACATTTATTTCCAACTTGAACTGGAGACACCATTTCGACCCAAACCTGTCAACCCAAAATATGAACCTGACCCATATTAAGCCTACTACACACATGACACTTGTGTCCCATTCAGTTGAGCCTCCGCATGCTACTAATTACCCGTGATCATACATGACTAAATTAAGCCATTTATCGCGCCAAGCCCGATTTTGACCCGACCCGACTCATTTGAACCAAACCCAAGCTTCATGTTATCCCCTCATGAATACCAACACACTCATCCCCCTACAAAACACCAAATACCTAGTGTACCCACTCAAAAATATTCAAGGGAGAACTCCATTGATTAAATTCCTAAGATATAACCTAATCTCCACAATCAATTCTAGCCATTGATTCAAACTCCAACTCATCCCAACCACTCATCTCTATATGACAAACCCTCACCCCCTACACTCATATATGGTCGACCCTAATCCCAAAGCAAATCTCTCTCTTCACTTTTGTAGAGATTTCTCTTTCTCTCTCTTTTTCTAAAAAACTCACAGCCATCACTTTCTTACTACCAACAAATATCACATCTCTCTCTCCCTATCATTACAACAGCAGCTCTCCCCCTACTCCCTAGCCGAACATCAACTCACCCTCACCTTCTCCTCCTACTACCTCAGCCCCATGGCCAAACTTCCTCCTCTTTCTTCCTAACTCCTCCTTCAGGACCAAACTTTTCATCTCCTCCACTCGAGCTCAGCCCACCCTCCTAAACTCCTCCTTCTTCTCTTTCCTAGGTGCTCGACTCAATCTTCGGTCGTACCATGACCAGCTGTCATCGTCGTACGAGCCGCGTGCCTACTACAACCCATCCCCTTATTGGCAATGTGGCCCTCCTCCGTGGCCAGTACGGCTAACAACACACTCGTATACACGTGCAAGGCTCTGCAGCAGTCGTTGTAGCTGCGACCACAGTGGCGCCACCGGTGCCATTGGGTCATCGCCGTCGCGCGTGCACCGACGACCCAACAGCAAGCATCATAGCAGGCCCCTACGCGCATCACAACAACACAGTAGCAGCGGCGGAGGCCGCCTCCCGCTGCCGCGACTACCCACGCAACCCGCCGCAGCCACCACCCGTAGCCAAGAAAACTCCGACGACCACCCTCGCACCACCCCTGATCAGTACAGCGACTCCCCGTGCGACCGGGAGTTCATTTCGACTTTGAAGTCGAAAATCCCGTCGTGACGCGCGTCGATTGAAATTCAGAATCGAGTTTCGGGACAGCAACTTTGTGCACATTTTTTGGACAATCTAACCGTTGGATTGTCGATTCGTTTCTAACCGTCTCCATCGAGGTATATGCCCCTTCACTTTCGTCCAGTTTCAGCCGTTAATTCGATCGTTTGATAGATCAAAACCGGCCGCCAAGTTAACCATTTAAATTATGTTATTTTTGGACAGTTTCGTGGAGCCAACTTTGTGGAGTCGTATCTTTGTCGTTGCAGCTCCGTTTGACGTGACACCAGTTCCTGTGCACATCTGGTATAACCATCTTCTTGTCCCTCAAGTTTCTTTTCATTGTGAGCTTGTTTGATTGGTTGAATTTGACACCAAAGTTGGCCGTCCGAAATCGTAATTTTTAACTTGTAAAATTCTAATTTTAGACCTGGGACTCCGGATTCAAATTCTGACACTACCAGTAGACTCTTGACATCAATTTGGCATGAATTCATATAAAGGTTGCTAGATTTGGAGGACGTAGGCCCTGGCACGTATTTTGGTACAAAGTGGGATCCACAGTCCGAGTCAACGAATCATTTTGAGATCGGCACATCGAAATCCAATTCCGAATATACCGTTGAGTTTGTATCATCATTCTGGACTCGTTGACATATACTTTGCCAGATTTATTGGATATTGGCTCTGGCATGCATTTCTGTGCAAACCGAGATTTTTAATGTCCTGGTCAACGGACCATTTTGAGATCGACTCATCGGAATACAATTTCGGATATACCGTTGGGTTCGTATCGTCATTCTGTATTTGTGGATATATAATTTGTTAGGTTTAGTGGACTTGTATCCTGGCATATTTTTTGATGCAAAGTGGGTCCAACACGGAAATTATTTTAATCCAAAATTACCTTTTTGCCCCTATGTCCAAATTGGACTATTAGGTAGGCTATTCTAGCTAATTTGACTATTCTGGACACGTTGGTGATGTTTCTTTCATCATCCGATAATGTCTGTAGATATTTTCTTTATGTATCACTATTAGTTATAATTAATTCTTATTATGTTCGTATTTCGGAATTCGTGTAACGAAACTGAGATCAGCCGATTCCAGTGATCTCACATCGCTGAAATTGACAAGTTGATCATATGGATCGCTATGATAAGATTGTTAACCTTACGGTTGATCATTTTGTCTTAATTTGTGTGTCGTAGGTTTCGATGTACGAATAACGAGGTACAACTTGATATTTTAATAACCTACAACTTACAATTCATATTATTAGCATATATATATATATGGTTTTGTAAAACTCTACATGATATTTGGATTTCTAGTATTACCTAATAATATTTTATGTATAAAAATTATAGTTTCTAAATGTTATAAATGATTTGGTGATAGATATGTATTTATAGTTATTCTTTTCCTGAAATCGTAAGTACGACTATTATAGTCGTTTCCTATTTCTCATCTCGATTATCATGCTAAATTCTAATTTTGGACTTTTGTATATATAAAACTAGGTTTCTGGACTATTCTGGACTAAATGGAACTGGTTGTGTCATTATCTGGGACCATCTTGTGGAGCATAGCATCGGTACCTAGTCCGTGTTGACACGTTCGTGTCGTGCACATCAACTTCCAACTAAATTGAGGCGAGTACATTCTCTGATATTATTTCTATTTTATGATATCCTCTATGTTTCTTGTATCTAGTGTAGATATCCTTGTTCTCTGACACATTGTTCACACGGATTGGTATTGTCTGGATCCCGTCATGAGATGTTATTCCTTGTATTTTTTTGTATCTCTTGTGCAAGCCTTGTCCTTGTTCCTTGTGCATTGTATAGACACGATACCTGCGAAGGCTAGCTACCTTCTCAGAGAATCCCGTGTCATAACGTGTCATAGTTGGATCCACTATACTAGTCGGGGCGGGGAGTATTAGCGTAGATATGTGATCAATACCCTCATTGTATCAAGTCTTGAACCTTGAACAGTGTTAATAATATATTGCACGTATGATTAATCAGGCCATAAACTCTTATATCGAGTTTCTAAGACGATCACAAGTTGAAACTAGTGCTAACTCACATAGTACTTTATTGATTCATGTACATGACATACACTGTTATCTTGCTCTTACACTCATTTACATTCTTGATATGCCTTACCATGTTCATGTACGTATTACTTTACCTTGTATATTCTCTTTATTGACTACTATATATTTTTTATCATTTAACTAGAACTGTTATTGGAGATGTGCTCGTTCAAATCCTGACTGAATACGTTGACAAATTTTAGGAATTATTATGCCCCACATTATTGGACTACAGGATGATGTTAGCTGAGACGGATCTCGATATTCTTTCATAGTGAGTTGTCTTTTGGAAACTCTAGGCCATTATTTCCCTATTTTAGATTCATGTTTCGTTGTCAGTTTACGTCTCCGACACTTTCTGGTCATTTATGATCATTATAGACTTTAGATTATTTGAGTGATATTACCATCTTTCTTATATCTTTCTTAGATATATGTGAGTGGATTACATTTTGTTATAGTGGATAATATAGATGTTGTAGATATTTATTGGGTACTAGACAGCGTTCTACCGTCGATACTGGGCTGGGCGTGGCCCATGTACTCGTGCCCGAATATCTGGGTGTGGTTCATGACAATGGCTCAGACTAGCAGGATGGTTGTTATACTGTGGGTAATAGATTTGGCTAGTGAATGTTGTGGCTTAGAATATTGAATAATAGTTGCGATTAGTTGGATAAAAATCAGGTGTGGCTATTACAATCTGGTTACAAATTGAAAGTTTTGGAAATATTATCGGTGACTCAAATGAATGTTGAAAATCTGTTCCTTGACCCTAAGATGTGATAGATGTTAACCCATCTTGACCATAGAAGGATAAATTCAGTGAAGTATGTTCATGCTTGATGAGATGGATAGTCGGTGCATACGTGCATGTATGCTCGAGGATTTGAAGTGTATCACAAAAGTAACTTGTAGTGCCTCAGAATATTATGTTGCATAGAAAATGGTTAACTGATGCATGAATTGTCGGATTGATTCGAATGGATTACTCGACCCTTACGGTACAAGATTTTGATGGCTAGAAAACGAATGGAAGTAAGAACCACGAAATGTGTTGGATAGTGTCGGTAGATGGTGTAATGGTATATACGACTATCGATTGGGATATAGATTGTTGGCTTATAATTTAGTGGTATGATCTTGTCATACAAATCGAATAGTAAGATTCAATAGTTCTATTGAGACTATCGGAATCGATGACCCTTGAATAGTTAGCCTCGGTATATATATTCGTGTGGGTACGAAAGAATTGGAATAGAAATCGTATCGTTAGTAAATTTACTTGATGGATTATTAGATTATTGAGAATCATATGTGGGGTCAAAATTTAGACCGTAATATTGCTAGATCGATCTTAGTCGATCGTTGGGTAAGTCTAGAATGAGCCTCTGTGGGAATTAGTTCCTTGAGGGTAACCATAGATAGACTTGACCCTAGCGACCATGGGCTTCATAACCAGTTGTCGCAATAGTTGGCAATGATGATTAGTTGTTCAGACTAAGTTGATACCTATAGGTTTGGATAGAGTTGCTTGGAATTGTCGGTTGCTTGTTGGCCCTAAAAATAAGAAATTAGTATGATCCCTAGTAGCCGTCCACTCTAGGGGGGTCACCTGAATGATTAGGTTTAGCTGTTGGTATAGCTAACCTTAGAAGACTTGACTGAATAATAGGTGACCGTTGGCGACCCATAGGATGACCTTGTGGTATTGAGCGAGAGATGGTGGTTATAAGTATGACCTAAGGAAGTATATGCTTCAACATAAGCCTTAGAGATGTTTGACCCTTGTGAAGTTATATGTCGACCGTAAGTGGGAACTACAATCGTGGGGTAGGACATGAGTTGTATGTATCGAGAAGTCAGTTATTCCATGAGAGGGAATTGACCGCTCAGAACGGAATGTTGGATCGGTATCTAAAGTCGGGTAGCTAGGTTAACCTTGATTGTCGCATAGAATTGTACTCTTGGCTCGAATAATTGATAGTGAGTGACCTCGGAATGTATCCTTTAGAGATGAATTGCCTCTGTGGGAAGGAATATAATTGCATCGTAATTTATGAACTCTTAGTATAGTTGGTTTCAGGTTAGACCCTTGGTCGAATATTAGAAATATTGTGCTTGGATAATAAACTTATCTGCGTAGTCCCTGGTGTTAAGTATTGTGGCTTGAAAGATAGCGATTGTGGCAAAACGAACGAAGTAATAAGTCAATAGAAAGGATGCCAAGACGAATTTGGGGAAGAGAGTTACACATGTGGCTTATCAAATCACACTAACATAAAAGTTGGCTGAAATACATGTATTTTAGGGGCACCTAAAGTATGTGTATGGATCCAACCGAAGTGATAGGCTACGACCGAGATAACATTGTGGAAAGAGTCTATCACACTGGCATGGACTTTGGCTGAAATGCATATATTTTGGGGACGCCTAAAATATGTGTAGGGATCCAAATGAAGTGATATGCTGCGACCAAGATAACAATGTTGGAAGAATGTTGGTGAATCAATAAGTGCAACTATTATGGAAAAGAGAAAGATGGATTGAATCATTGATGGATTAAGCAGTACAGTAGGATAACAATCTTGAGATGGCCGTATGGGCTGAAATAGATATTGAATTGAAGCTGAATGAGAACTTATTGTGATTTAGTGAATTAGTAGGATGAGTTGCCTCCTAAATTTTGAGGATGAAACTTTTTCTTAGTGGTATATTATGTAATGCCCCGCTCCGCACGAGGCATTTGGATGGCATGTTGGATGCAATTAGAATGTTGGACCGTGACTTGAGTTGGAAATCAAGAGATTTAAGACTGATGCAGTCTCTCTTAGCTGGCCGAATGGAATGAGTATTGGAATGTGGCTCGCTGGTGGAGCTATATTTAGTGGAAAATAAATGTGACCAAAATATGAAGACCCTTACATACAAGTGAGTAGAATTGTCCCTTCTCCCCTACTCCTTAATGCTCAATAAAATGGAGTATCGTGTTACTTTATTATGTCCCTAGTTGCCCCATGCTTTTGTTGCTAAATAATAAAGATTCTTATGTTGGATAATGATGAGATGAATAAGATATGAACATTGAACTGCTGAATAAATAACACTTAAACTGTTAATATGAATTGATGCTATACAATGAATCGATTATGTTCCTTATGTTTAATGTTGCTGAAACAAATAAAATCACATGAGTAATGAGATGCTATGCGAATGTTACATAAGAATTGAACTGGTTACACTGTTAACACAATAAAATGAATGAAACACTTGAATCATATACACTCTGTGTAACTGTTGTAAGATATGAAATGTCACTTGTTTCTATAATATTGAATAAATATAAAAAGTCCCTATAAAAAATGAGATGTTTATTCTTATTTGAAAGGGATGATGTGAGTAATGTTCTGATACGATGAAATGAGAATGTGTAACGATAAGGCTTGGGATCATGGAGATCACCAAGTGGAATGATGGTAATAATGGAATGATTAGTCGTTAAATACGGCTCAAAATTGAGATGAGATGTTGAACTGTTGGCTTTGCTTACTTTTAGTTGTTTTACCATGAACTTGTGTTTATCGAATCAACACGCATTTGCATGGTCATGGACGTACTTGTGCACAAGTCTAAGTAAGTTTCCTCGAACGGTACCTAGGGCGCTGGGACCGATTCGACCCGGGAGGAAACATTGGTCGTGTTATGGTGGCACGAGGTATTACGGGACATTCGGCTAGGCTTGCAACCTACCCTGGAATGGTACATCGTAATTTCGGTTGGAAAGTCCTTTATGGTGCAGTTTCACCAACGACCATGTAGTCAGGATGCATGCTAATGAATGTTTTGTGCAGGCAGAGTAAGTATATCATATTATCCTGTATTTTATGCAGGTGCGAGGGAGTTGTCTATCGGTAAAAAATCACTTAAACGTGATATGGTTATTCATATGTTGAATTCAACTTGATTGCCTAACATGTCATCAATAATGATAAGATGTTGCATTTTCAGAGTATTGCCATAACCTGTTGAACGATAACACCAAGTATGCTAAATGATGCCTTCAAGGAATATTACCATAACATGTTTATCTTGTTAACTTAATGTTTCTTAGATGATGCCTTACATAAAGAAATGCCATGCTATAACATGTTCACATGATTCTGCTCATGAACTGTAAACGGATGCTAGGCTCCAAGTAGAAAGATCACTCTAATAAATGTTTGCTCAGATGACTACTTAGTATTGGTTTAGACGAGTGGGCTAGTTCTGCTTGCCAGTACATAGATGATGTATTGACCCACGTTGTGGACACTTTTTTTAGGTGCTCGTGCTTGGAAAGTTATGTACACGAAGATTGGCTTGATCGATTTTGCGGCATCGAAGATTTGTTGGGCATGTAGAAGATCTTCTTGTAAAAGATGATGTCTTCTGTTTATAAAGGACATAATATATGGGCATTAAAGATTTGTTGGGCATGTAGAAGCTCTCATTGCAAAAGATGATGTCTTCTGTTTATAAAGGGCATAATATATGGAACAACGGATATCAGTTGTAACAGCGAGTTGTAAGCCAAGTTGGCATGTCTAGTTGTAATTCAATGTATTAAGTATCAATGTAATCCTATACGGCAAGTGTTCTAGTTGGCTATCAATGCAAAGTGAGAGATGATGTAAGCTTTGTAATCCTTTACAAGTCTTGTACTCTACTTCAATTATCAATAAAGAGAATACATTTCTGTATATCTCTTTTGACTTCAAGTTATCTGCTTATCTCCAATGCTATAAATTAGTAATGTGTTCTATTCGATAAGAAAGATATGTCCTCATTACCTTTAATTTGTCTGTTTGCATCGCTGCGATGTGTTCCTATTTGAAGATTATCACTTATGAACTATCTTTGCCTTGTACAAGTGCAACATCAGACTTGTACGGTATCACGCCCAAGCGAGGACGATCAGTTCCTAGAGATAAATGCGAGGACGGATGACTCTGCAGAATCGGGGTATGATAAAACCCTTCATCGATATAGGTTAGATAGGAACCTCAAAGGACTTGTAGTTATAATAATTGTATTGGAATAAGATACACATAGAGGTATAAAGAGGAGGAATTGTAGGAGCAAGACTATACATAGATTGAAGAACTACAGAAGATCAACCATAGTTAGGACATAGCAGACCATATTTAAAAATACTATATTGTTAGGAGAGACGAATGGAGAAAACCCAAGCCACAAAAGTGGGTGAATTGGTTGGAGTCAAGATATATGACCTCTAAGATAGCGTAAGTTAGATCATGGCTCTAAAGATTACCTAGTCTCATTCTTAGGAAATCTTGATAGATAGTTTATACTTTAGAATGAGTCGGTGGTAGTTATTTTTAGACTGATGATCATTTGAAGTCCAAGATCGCTCTGGTAACTCGAAGTATAGTTCGCAATCGACTGGTTCGACTGGTTGGCAGAAGCAAAGGTATATTTTATTGACTTCAGATCGGGATACCATCAGGCGATGATGCAGAAAGAGGATAATCCAAGAACAACATTCGTAGTTCGCTACGGTCAATACAAGATTGTTGATACAATTTGGATTGACGGATGCACCTGTTGTATCTACGTATTTGATGAATAAGGTGTTCCATCAATGCCCATACTAGTTGTGGTAGCTTTGATTATAATTTATTGTAACATAAAAGCTATGTTGGTAAAATATTCGTAGGAGGGTAATTATCTAAGGTATGTACGAGTATGGTAGAACAACTATACTAGAAAGATCAATTAGAACAGAGTGGCATTCTATTTTATAGGAGTTATAGCCTAGTAGAAAAACCTTCTTAGTCAATTGACAGGCATTCATACACCTGCTAAACAAATAGGGTAAATTAGAAGTTTACATATCCATAGAGATTTATTAGATAATAATAATATAATTTATCCTTAATACTAGATATAGAATTTTGGAGATTAGGCTGTTCAACTTAATATTAGTTATGGTGCCTTAAGAAAATAGGATCCCTTGTGGTAGATTTTAGAAAGTTGTCTTATGAATAGAATGACTTGGTAAGCCTTATACTTAAGGCTGGACCTAAGACTGTATAGAACATTATTGTCTAAATTTTTATTTGAAGAAGATAGGAATCCATCCTTTACAAGACTAGGTGAATAGCCAAGGTGGGTAGAATTTCATGAATACTTCCCCAAGGAATAAGTTAGGATATAGTACAGTATAAGGCCTGACCTAACCAGCAGCCTAGGATTAATAGACTAAATTTTGCTATCTTTTGCCTATGATAGGGCTTAGATTAGAAGTACTAGAGGAATTATTATCTAACGATAGTGTCAAGATGGTTAGTAATCTAAGAATGTTCGATAGAGTAAGAAAATCTAGGTAGAATGGACGATCATCTCTATACATGGTAAGACTAGTCTTCAAATGACTTATAAAAGGATAGGACTAGAAGGATGGCCAATAGGTTTATGTAGACTTCTATTCAGCCTCGACCTTTACCCCACAGATCAATGGTTAGGCTTACTTGTAAGGATTGTATAGATTGTTCATAAGTAGAAGTAGTAGATCGCTAATTGAACTACTATAGAATTTGGTGGTGTAACTTATAGGAATATATTATATAGTTTAAGGATTGACAGAGTTATGAGAAATTGTAATTTTTCTATATATGGTTAGTTATAGATAAAGGTGTAAGAGCCAAGTTAGAAACCTTACCTCTAGATTTGTAACACTTTAGTAATATAGAGCGTATTGGAGAAGTAGCATATCGTCTTGCATCACCCCATCATTAGAGGGAGTGTAGGATGTATTCCATGTCTCACAGTTGAAGTATGCGATTGATCTCAGCCATGTGGTCGACAATTTTGAGATCACAGTGGGACCTAGTCTATCATACGAGGAGCAGCCAGTTGGTATTTTAGATACTAGTGAGAAGATGCTTAGAGGGCAGACTACTAGATTGGTTTGATTTGTATGGAAGCATCATTCTCCGAAAGAATCTACTTTGGAGCATGAGGATCCCATGTGAGAGCGGTACCCACAACTATTTGAAGATTCCGGTAAGACCTAGTTTATCTCTTTGTTATAAATTTTATTCATATTAGTATTATTTTTAATATCGAGGATGAAATTTTCTAAGGTGGGGAGGTTTAAGCCCCCTAATTTTGGAATATTATTTTTATTTACTTAATAAGGATATTTAATATTAAACTATATTTTATAATCAATATTGATTATAAGGTATTATACCGTGCACAACAATTATCAATTTTTTAAATCTAGTTCCATATTCATAATCTAAATGAGTCCACCTTCATTTTGATATAGCATATCCCACCTAAACATGTATCCTTGCACTACATAATTCTTGCACAAGTTTGGGTCAAAATAGTCATTTTAGCCCTTACCGTAAAACTAAATATATTTTCCAATCTCGATTTGAGGCTCAAACCCAATCTAAACATTTTGACCCAATATATGATTTTAACCTATTTTGAGCCTATTATACACAGGCCAATGGTTTTCCACTCAATTGAGTTCTTATGTGCTACTTATTTTCAAATGGCATACAAGACCCATTAATTAACCTTTCGGAGTCGATTTCGATTCTAAAAAACATATCGACCTAGAACTAGTCCAACTAGCCTTAGTTGAGCCTATAATAGATTACCATAACTAATTAGGATGAATTTACATTGATTTTTATAGGATTTTGTACAGCCATAATATATTTGAAACAATCCACCATTGACTTTCTAAATTAGGAAACCCATTAATTATCCATTGATTCAAATATGCATATCTTTTTATTGGAGCAACCAATCAAACCAAACTTTCCTAAAACCTTCTATACACAAACCCTAACACATATATCATTAAAACCCTATATATTAATACTCTATACATGGCCGAACACTCCTCCATATATGCCAAAACCGACCACCCATATATATGTATTGGCTGACCAATACATTAAACCCTTCAAGCCACCACCACAATCTCACACCACTTCTAAACCTTCTACCAATTTTTATAGACCGCAAGACACCTCTCTAACGTCCTAGCAAGCCCTCCAAGGTCCACGACAACTTTGAAAGGATTTGCGGATTTTAGAAGTAATCCAAAGTTGGGTTCCAAGTCTGAATTTGTTCCAGTAGGTATGATATTTTGCATCTAAGGTTTCGTGTACTTCCAAACATCCTTCTCTCATGAAACCAAAACTAGTGGAAAGAACTATGTTTCCGTTTTCATGTCCAATTGGCCATTCATAGGGTTCTTTATGATTTGTCTGGGACGTCCGTTCTACGAAAAGGTGTCCAAACTGAACCAAATCTTTCGTGTGCGAGTTTTCATGAACTTTCGGACCACTTTGACTCTTCCTATATTTTTGTTAAGAATCTAGACATCCTAGGATTTTCATTGAATATACTTTTGCAGTATTTTAGTGAGGTTTACTATTTTTATAAATTTTGTACTTGTCACCGTAATGTCAAAACACCAAAAATACATAGATTCTATATGTCCATATGCTTTGGAACTTCATAAGACTTGTACAAAATAATTGTTGTGCATATTTTGATAAGAAAAACATACTTTTAATATTTTATACTAATTTTTTAGAATTAATATTTATAGAGAATTTATCATTTCATGAGCCAAATTATGGAACAAGTTTAAGTATATTGATGTAAAATCAATGCAAGATTTGTATACATATTTTTCTATAAATAAGTATATAAAATATTATTATATAATATTTATAATTAATTTTCAAGAATTAAATAAGATATTTTTATGTTATTAAAATAGTACTTTTATAGTTAGATTCAATGTTATATATGTTATATTGAGTCGGATAGTTAAGAGTAGGATAGTTAAGAGTAGGATAGTTAATATGACTAGTTTGGTATATATAAGTTATTATGGTCTATATAAGGTAAGTCCATATATGGTAAGTTACTAGTGTGATATTAGTATATAGTATATTTATTATAGGTGTACGTGACAGAGGTAGCAAGGATATTAGAGCCGGACCTCGTTTTCTCAGCTAAAAATTGCAGGCAAGTGTACCTTGTCATCGCTACAAATTATTTCTTTCTTTTATTGTTGTTTCTATTTTAGTCATGACATTTAGTCGATATTTAGCATCCGAATTGGATTCGGGTGTCGTTATCTATTTATCGACATTGTATATCAACACTAGACATTGTGTGTATTACTTTGTGTTCTTTGACACGATTGACTACAGAAAACTGACACATTCATGATGCAAGATTTACATAAGTATTTATGGTATTGACTTTGCAGTACTTTACTAGATTATTTATTGTTCTTGTTTATAGATATATTGTGTTGAATTGACTTGCAAGATTCTAGACATAGGGTGGAGAGAACTTGACTATGATACTTGTATTATGGCATGTTATTCTTGTGTGCATTTACCTCTGCAACAGAGTTCTGGCAATTGTTTATTGATTGGTTGTCCTCGGTTCGATAAAACAGTATTGGAGCAATAGCCTGGTAAGGAGCTTGTGAGTCTCAGTGGCAAAGTCTGATATTCTAGTATATGTTATCACATGCATATCATGTAGACCGGATACATTATATTGCCTTAGATCATATTTTCCATATTTATACATTGGCATGTATATTATGTACCTTGCTATGTACCCTGAGGACCTAGTGATCTCTCCAAGTAGTTGGTCATGGAGAGATAGTCCATATATCATGGAGGTATTGTTGTATCTGGATAAGGTACTTCATCGTGCTTTTATATTAATTTATTATTTCTTTTCTGCTATTTAGTCTTGTTTTATAGACCCATATCATTCTTTGGATCTAATCGAACATATATCTTATTAAGTTGCAAACCATGACATATATTGTTCATCCTTGATGTTACTTATCCTTTGGAATGAGATATATTTATAGTTGATTGATAGATATAATTAAAACACTAAGACAACTTATACATATTCTAGCTGGACTAGAGTCCACTCGATACGTAGCTGGCATGTATACGTACTCCTGGTCCTACAAATTTTGGGACTAGGGCATTACAATAGGACAGTGTGTCACGCCTCGGTTCTGTAGAACCGATCGTCCTCGCTTGGACATGATGCCGCACGAGCCTAGGTTACGTTCGTGCAAGATGATTTCCATAATGATCGATTACAGGCTAAGCGACGAAATCGTCACACAGAAGTCCCAAAGCAAAAGCATTGGATAACGAATAGAACACAAGTATTCAAATAAAATAAAAAATCTTTATTGATAATCAGAGGAATTACAAAGGCACAAAGCTAAGATTACAATCACTCAAGCTCATAATCTCTCTGGATACAATCTCTCAGCTCTCTCTCTTTCTTTTCTTAATACAAATATTATGTTGTTAGGCTTACAACTTACAGATACTTCAGAAGGCGATGTCCATACATTATGTCCCGTATAGGTAAAGTTTTCAATGCGACCGCTCACCTCAAAAAGCTAAGAAACTTTATGCCTCAGCACGTCCAAGCAAGATCCGCCCCAAATAATGCAAGTACCTGAACCTGCACATGAAAACTGGTGGGGTGTCAGTATACAACCGTACTAGTGAGGGGTATCTCACCCACCCATACAAAACTAACACGTTATTTTAGTGAGTACAACTATCATTTTGTGGTATTTCTAATCTTGTCATAGGATCAGTTTCATTTAGTAACCATAAGCCTACTCGTGTTGCAATACCATGGTCGTTCCATAAAATCTCTTTGTGTAACAACATCGAGGCTGTGACTCGCAACTCAGTGTAATTTAACCATACTTGACTTGCGGCCTTTCATGTTTCAACATAATACCGACTTATCCATAACTTATGGACTTGAGTCAAAGACTCTAAAAACGACACCATATTTCGTGTCGAAGCACGTGTCTATGCCATAGCCAAATCTTAGGCTCAATGATTGTGTTGCATACCATGAAAATACTTCTTGAACCATTCATACTGAGCATATACATCTTCACTCAATCTAAGGTATGCACGCGAATAGCCACTCTATGTCGACTCGTCTATATGAAGGATTAGGACCCCCAAGCCTACCTAGACTTTATAGCCTGGCGTAGACAAGATCGTCCGTTGTTGGTAGTGAGCCCCATTGAAAGCCTTGAATCACCTTAGTGGTACAATACAGCTCAGTTATCTTACTTTCCTCCTAGGCCGAATCAGTCCTATGGCCCAAGGTTATCGTTCGAGGATACGAAACCTTGTCGACAAGTTGTCCAATGATCATGCAATGGTGCCAACCTAACTCACCATGTGAATCAAATAGCGTTCTTCTTTGCTTTCCTTTTTCCATACCTCTATCCAGCTTCCAAATCAGGGACTACATCGGCGACAAACGGCCGTGTGAACTTTCTATGTTATCATACTTTCTGACTCAAACTCAGGAATGACTATTTGATAGCCCTCCTACTTAACTTGAACAAGTCGTGTTCCCTTGAAGTGCCACAAAGTTGTGTCATGCTCTATACAATAAGCCTAGAAAGCGTGTTCTTTAAGTGCCTTAACCCGTACCATAAACCGTATGGCCCGCATTAAAATTGTGGGATGCACATGCTATAATAAGCAATACGACCGTAGGGTCATCTAGACTATGACCGTAAGTCGATAGTCTACGTACCAGTATAAATATGACCTACTTTGCCCAAGTCATCTCTTCTTTACCCAAGCAGTGGGATTGAAGGATCGAGTATCAACTTTAAAATCCATCGTGGAGTGATATCTAGGGAATAAGTTAACCATTCCATATTCTATACACATTTGACGCCATAGGATTATTCCCTTAGCTATGTGAATTTATCTCTTTTATTGGCATACCTACTCAGTGCAATTGAAAACTTTCATTTAATAGTGTGAAGGCTAAGCTGACAAGTTCATCGAAGCCACCTACCTGAACGTGGAGTTGCCTCGACCGAGCGAAACTTCTAGCAATTTGTTGCATAGCCAAGTCCAAACGTCGTTACGTTTTGATTCCTCTGGTTGACCTGAGCGAGACTGGGCACTAGATAATACACCACTCAGAAAAAGTTTCGACCTCGAAACTTACTGGGTATACACACATCAACATATCACTTATACTCAACTTGCATTCATCTAGCATACATCAAAGATCTCTCGAACAACCTTCCCACTCGTTTCATCACTCAGAGTTGCGCTCTGTGCTTTAGTTAATTTCATCGAATAACTAAGTCATTCTTAGACAACCAAACTATTCTACAACACAATTCCTAAAGTCATGTCCATAATGCGCTTCACGCTGGTATATCTTGTAACTCTTTTTCCCAAAATTTTCTAAAATTTTTATTATTGTATTTAAAGGTGAGAAATATTTTATTTGTCGGCTTTCTGAGACTGTTTAAAAATTCATGGTTTGAAGGTACTAACTTATTTTAAATAATTTTCGTGTTTTATTCTTGAAATTTTAGAAGATGTTTTGATCATTAATTTAGACTTCCAAATGATTTAATTTCGAAAATGGATTTTAGAATTATAAATATTTTATAGACAAAAGATTTGCCAATTTATTTTCAAATATTATGATTATTTTGAGATAGTATGATAAGCGAATGTTTAAGATTGGAATTTATATGCTTAAATCATTCGATAACACTTAATGTTATTCTAAAGAATTATGTTGATCGCTTATTGATTTGGAATTTGAATTCATATGATTTAAATTATTTGGTAATATATAATAATATTTTAATTTATTATTGCCATCGTTCATAAGTAATGTGATTGGACCAATCCGCATTTGAATTCAATTTGACTGGAATTAAATTTATGTTAAAGTTTATCCATTAGAATTTGAATTATTTGATAACGCTAAGTACCCGTGTAAATTATTATTTGTAATCCTTATATGGATTTCGATTAGATTAAATTCGTATTTAAATCCTATTTAAATAAAGGAAGGCTTTATCTATTAGGAGTCTTACACTTTATATAATTTGAATATATTAAAAGTTTGCTAATACCAAATATTACTAAAAAAAATTGATAATATATTATTAGCTTAACCCATTACTGGATTGAGATTTCCATGTATATGATTTAAATTGATAGATATTATCGAATATATATATTTTAAATATTATTTATATGATCTCAAGGAAATATATTCGTTTTAAAATAAGTCATTTGATGGAAATGAATATTATTTCATAATAATTAACTATTTGATGTATTTGAATTATATGATTTAAATCGTCCAATAAAATATTAAGCAATACTTTGAATTATTATTCCTGTCAAATATCATATTTTAGATTGGATTAATTATGTTTAAAATAATTATTTGGGATTCAAATTTATGAGAAGACTATCTATTAGAATTTAAACTATTTGCTTTAGTTGGAGGATTGAATTGTACATGGAACTTACGATAAGTTTTCTTTTAAATTAGTATTCTTATCTACTCCTTTAAATTATTATATATATATCCTTCCTTCTTTTAAATTAGTATTCCTATCTACTCCTTTAAATTATTATTATATATCCTTCCTTCTCCTATGTAAGGAACATCCGAAACCGATCCCCTTCCTGTCAATCCTGCCATTACAATCACCATCATCAATAGCAACCACCACAATTGCCGTCGTCGTACTCCTGACCACCGCCCTATTTTTTCCAAAGCCTCAACACCACCACCATCACAGAAATTGCCGTGTCTGGACCCGTGTGCCTGTGTCATCTTTTCCTTCATCCAGTTAGTTACACCAAATCTTGTGTCCAACAGCCAGGCACATCGACAACATCCACAAACAAAACCAAAAGAAATCAAACCTTGCCGTCGATGCCACCCGACCCGACGTTCCTCCGGCGCCTCCGACATGTTGCGAGCACCGCAGGTGCTCAATCGACCGCCTGAGCCTGAGTGCCACAGCAAGTCCGTCGTGCTCTTCCCCACGTGAGCCGGTCTCCGATATCGCCGCGTACAAACCCAGCCACTCCACAGGCCCGTTCCCTTCCACCGACGTCACGCCACGGCGAGAACCCTGGTGAGCGCCGACGTCGACCTGATCGGCCGACCTCGACTGCTCCGAGCCTCGACCTCCGACCACCTGAACTTGGATCCGCTCGACGAACCCGCTTGAGCCGTCGCCGCCTCATCGTGTCTGCTTACGTCAGTCCTAAGCTTCTCTCCGAAGCCGAGCCGCAGTGCGCCATGGTCGGAGCAAGACGGATCTGCCATCGCCTGATGGCCGCGTCCCATCGAGCCAGAACCCGCACGTCGCCCTGCCTCCGTGCCGGCTCTGGCAGCCATGGCGAGCCTCCGCCATACTGTTACCAGCCGCCCCTCACCACTCACCTCGTCCGGCCACCCTTCCAAGATCCACACCACCACGGCCTTCCCCGCGTACCGCCTCGTCGAACCGCGCCCCTCCGTCTGAGGCCAATGCCACCGCACACTGCCAAGAACGGCAACCTCAAGAGACCCGATGACCCACGCCATACTTGGTCGACTCCGCGTCACTTGCTTCCACCCGGACCGCCCCAGATCTGGAGGCCACGCGCACACAGGCATCTCTGCGGGAACCACGCTCCGCCGAAAACTAACGAGCCACCTCCGCCTCGACTACGGTGAGTGCCCTTTCTCTTCCGCTCTCAACCCCTCAATCTCTCATTGACTCTGACTCTTCCCTTCCCTTCTCTCTCTCTCTCTCTCTCTCTCTCTCTCTCTTCCCTTCCTTTTCTTTTATTTTCTTTCTTTAAAGTAAGCAGTGGGTTTGGGCTTGGAAACAGTATTATACATAAAATTTGAGAGAAAGGATGACATTTGCATTACTTTTGTGTTAGTTTCTTTTATGGGGTATTTTGTAAAACCTCCCCTAAATAATGGGCTAATTTGCGAAATACCCCCTAAAGATCTCGAATTGGTAAAACCCCCTTTCCGTCAAGACGCTGTTAGTTTTGGGTGACGTGGCAATCCGTGTGTGTTATTAAGTAAAAAAAATAATAATTAGACGAAAATACCCCCACCAGATACTTCCACTCTCACTCTCTCTCTCTCCACAATGTCTCACCAACACCACCACCACCACCACCACAGCCGCCAGCCGTCATCGTCATCAACCGCGTCGGCGACGATGCACCAGCTCAGCAACGGCCTCCTCGTCTCCGGCCCGCCGGAGCCCTCCGCCCCCTCCCACCGCTCCTTCCCCTCCGCCTCCCCCTCCTCCTCCCGCTCCCTCTCCCTCTCCGGCCCCACCTCCAAGATCCCCCCCACCGGCCTCATCACCTCCGGCCCCCCTCTCCTTCTGCTGGTGGCGCTCGCGGTCGGCGGTCTGGTGTGGATAATGGCGGGGAAGTTCCTGGTCCTGGCCGCCGCGGCGGGGCTCCTCCTCCTCGCGGCGGCGGCGGTGGGGGCGTGGAACTGGTGCGCCGGGAGGAGGGAGCTGGAGAGGTTCCTGAGGGGCCTCGACGAGCCCTCCGTCGACCCGAGGAATCTTCCCGTCGGGAAGTTGGTCAAGGTCACGGGGGTACGTGGACTGCTCGACCTGAGGGGCCTCGGCCTGGTCGGCGCGGACGCTTCCTCGCTCGTGACGCCGGCCGCCTGCAGCAAGACCGACCCGGCCACCGGGGCCTGCCTCGGCGGCACGATGCGGAGCCCAACCTTCTGGCTCGGCGCGGCGGGCTTCGTCATCACACGCCCGTCGGCGACTCGAGCTACCGCTACTTCAAGAAGGTGGTCGACTTCCACCTGCTCCGCTCCACCGCCGGGAAGATCAGCTTCGCCGGCTTCCTCAGACGCCCGGTGTGGGTCCCCCTGGCCACCCTCCTCTACGTCGACGTCCTCAGCACCACCGGGGCCATGTGCTCGATGGCCGAGTACGGGGGGTTCACCGACGAAGCCGGCTTCGAGGGGGAGTACCCCGCGTTCCTCGTCGACGCGTGCACCAGCATCGTCTCCTCGGCGATGGGGACGACCATGGCGTCGCCGTTCCTGGAGTCGACCGCGGGGATCAGGGAAGGGTATTTTCGTCTAATTATTCTTTTTTTTACTTAATAACACACACGGATTGCCACGTCACCCAAAACTAACAGCGTCTTGACGGAAAGGGGGTTTTACCAATTCGAGATCTTTAGGGGGTATTTCGCAAATTAGCCCATTATTTAGGGGAGGTTTTACAAAATATCCCTTCTTTTATTATATTCAAAAAATAAATGTGCATCAGTAGTAGACAATAGGTATATAAACATGTATGTTAGTATTAAGGTATTTGTATTATTTATTTTACTAATAATACTATTGTTATTTATCAAATTATTTTTAAAGATTATTTATAACAAAATATTTGGGGCTAAATATTTATATGTATATATATAAACCATTTTTGGGAAAAACTAGTCATATATATTTTATCAAATTTATTTATATTGTTGGGCTCGGCTTATTAAAATGGGTTTTTTTTGTTATAAATAACTTGTATATGGGCATTTCCTTAGAAGGTAACCAATATGCTTCCAAAATATGTTCTTAAATGGTTTTAAATATTTTTCTAAATAAATATATTTTTCTTAATTAGATTTTCTTAGATTGTCCTTAATCATAACTAATCATACGTTCATAATTCTCGTGATTCTGACTTAGTCATATCGACCCTAGGCTAATCGGACGGTTCCGGACTCAATGGTATGGTCCGTCCCATCAATTGAGATCGCCTTGTATAATATGACATCTGCGACTATTTTGTGCTAGCAGGATCAAGTCACACATCAATTGCAACTAAATTCAGGCAAGTGCACTTTCTGATTGCTTTTCTATTCATAGTAGTTTATACATTTCATGTTTATACATATGTCTTGTTGCTTGTTGACACACTCGTCACACGGAAATTAGTATCATAGATCTCTACTTACTATATTTCATGATTACCTTGTTTTCGTGTTTTATGACTTGTTCGAGTCCATGAGTACTAGTCGGAAAGGAAAAATATCTTAGTAGACATGTGGACTACCCAGAACTATCCCATGTATCTTTCGTGGAGAATAGTAGCTGCACACGACACGTGCAGGGTACCGAATTTATCCCTAGCCGTTCACATGTCGAAACTGATATTTCAAAACACATAGATAGTTGTCTTTTATTTGTTTTCTTGTCTTCTTCACCGCTTGCCATGACATCAGTTACTTTCTAGTTTTTATCTCACATATGTTATTTCCATGTCTTATGAATTCTATTGTATTTTTGCATTGCCGTCGGTTTGTGTGCTTGTTCCATTCCTGACTGAAAATCAACATTCACTTAGCATGTGGAGATACGGGTGTACTTGCAGGCAGAAACCTAGAAATTAGATAGAAGTGGTATCATTTTCATTAATTGTAAGAACCTTGTATTTTTTTTAATTATAAATGTTGTAAATGTTGTAATCAATTTAGAAATGTGAATGATCAATAAATGTTATCTTTTGTGATTTTGAGCATCTTGGTCGTGACAGCGTTCTACCACCGACTCTGCGACGTAGGCTAGCTTGGACACGTCTCGTATCCGAAAAGCGGGTACGAGTCGTGACAAGTTTTTATGGTGGCCCATGCAGGTCAGTCTTCGCAAAAGATTGTGAACTCGTGATAGTACTTAAGCTAGTCGTACTATTACGAGCCTGCGACTACGAATGCTCATTCACAATTAGGATTGAATTGATTTAGGAATATGACTAGGAATAGGAGTCCCTTATTCAACTTGACTGTTGGGTAGTTAATGATTGTTATATAGGCCATGCGATTTAGGTAAGGAACTATCAAAATTAGATATCGAGAAATTCCATAGATGTGCTATTGCATTTTGATATGATGGTAAGATCCAAGGTGAGTAGACTATTCGTTTGGTAAACTAGGACTTCTTATGATTCACTTGTTTTGCCCCTCTAACTATCACCATATCATAAATCTGAGTTACTTATTTATTTTTTATTTTGCCCCGAGAAATTACTTTTGTGAATTCTAATTTATTGTCCCCATAGGAATCTCGAGTTAGTTCTTTTATCAAACTTTTCCCTCAATCATTGAGTATCCATGAAATATAGATTATAATGGTTACACTTCTTTTTCTTCCATGATTTTCCTAATCAATCATCATATTTTCAAAAATTGGGACTAATATGACAGATACTTACATTTTGTAATCTTGACCATTTGTGAAAATTTTCTCCACTATCATCATCGTATGGTAAAAAAAATATTTGCTTAATCATTTCCCATTTGCCATGGATAATTATTTTAACAATGTTCTATTTTCAAATCTATTAAGTTTGAACCTAACATGATTCATTATCCATATATCTACTCTGAGTTAGCCATATATGTTTTCTCCTCGATCTTGAATATAGGGAAATAGAAATAAAAGTTTATATCTCTCTCGTCTTCGATCTTCTTTCAAGCAATCATTCGATTTTCAAAATAGATACTTTCACTTCAAGGACATATACGTACACTTTCTCTATCATGATCAATTTGTTTAAATTTTTAGAAAACTCCTTTGAAATTCTAAGGGATATAGTTGGATTAATATTGATGACTTACTATGGCACGATAGTAGCGCATTGTCGCCACTTATTTGAATTATCGAGACTGCGGGTTCCCTGCAGCCAGCAGCGCACTGGCGTGGCATGACCCCTAAGTTGAAGTAAATTCAAGTAAGAGTAGATTATCGAATATTATAAAAACTATATCTTGTCTGTCCTATTTCACCCTTGAGTTATTATGTCAATATGGGATAGAGTTGATGGAGTATTTACTTGAGTCGTGGAACCAAGAGATTGATTGCAGCCAGATGTACACTGGCGAGGCATAAATTCGCGGTAAAGTGACTTCGGATGGGCTTACGATTTTTGAATGCGATAAAGGCTATGTTTTATTGGCATATGACTATTAAGTTTCCAAATTGATTTGTGCGTCATTTTTGGTCCCAATAAATTGGTTGTTCTCCCTTTCTCTTTTGTCTTTCTGTTTTCGAATCATCATTTTATCTATTTCGATTTCCTCCCACTAGGTTCCTAAACATATCTAGATTTTGCCCTAAAAACTCATGCCTAGGAGATTATGGATAAATAGTTAATCGTAGCGAAATGATTTTGATTTGATCTTACTTAAAACGATTTCGATCGGGACTAGACTACTCTTATTTGATCCAGTCAATTCGTATCTTCCTTGATTTTGATTCTATAATCGTGCCTAAAAAAATTTTGCTTAACTAGTCGATCGTGTCAAAATAATTTCAGTTTGATCGTTCTTACATAATTTTGACCGTGACTAAACTATTTAACTGTAGTCATAATTGTGCCTATATTTCAAATCAATTATTGCCAAGGTTTAAATTTCTATTCCATTGTGATCATGACTATTTTTGTCGTGTTCATGCTCATGCCAAGTTTAATCGTGCTTGGATGACTTGCATGATTAGCCTTGATCGTAACTACATCCTTTGAAACTTCGATGACCAATTTTTCTAAGGTGGGTAGAGCCTTTGAAGTGTCCTTGTTATTTTTAACTTTTATCAAATTTTTGAAAACAATTAGAGCATATTTCAAGACCGTAGCCAAAGGTTCTAATACCCAACCATACCTATTTACCCTTCCATTACCACCCTAGCTGGTCAATGCTTTCATTATAGAAAATTTTATTTTATTATGAGCATTTTCTTCTTTCTTTCCTCTTCTTTTCATCTATTTTCAATATTTTTGTTATCATAATCTTACCATACTTTTTCGTTGATCAATCAAGTCCATCTATCTTGGTAGGCCTTAAATTCGAGGACGAATTTATTCTTAAGGTGAGTAGATTTGTAACTCCTCTTCCCAAAATTTACTAAAATTTTTATTATTATATTTAAAGGTGATTTCCGCCGAGACTTCCTAAAGAAATATTTGTTTGTCGGCTTTCTGAAACTGTTTAAAAATTCATGGTTTGAAGGTACTAACTTATTTTAAATAATTTTTATATTTTATTCTTGAAATTTTAGAAGATGTTTTGATCATTAATTTAGACTTCCAAATGATTTAATTTCGAAAAAGGATTTTAGAATTATAAATATTTTATAGACAAAATATTTGCCAATTTATTTTCAAATAGTATGATTATTTTGAGATAGTATGATAAGCGACTGTTTAAGATTGGAATTTATATGCTTCAATCATTCGATAACACTTAATGTTATTCTAAAGAATTATGTTGATCGCTTATTGATTTGGGATTTGAATTCATACGATTTAAATTACTTGGTAATATATAATAATATTTTAATTTATTATTGCAATCGTTCATAAGTAATGCGATTGGACCAATCCGCATTTGAATTCAATTTGACTGGAATTAAATTTATGTGAAAGTTTATCCATTAGAATTTGAATTATTTGATAACGCTAAGTACCCGTGTAAATTATTATTTGTAATCCTTATATGGATTTCGATTAGATTAAATTCGTATTTAAATCCTATTTAAATAAAGGGAGGCTTTATCTATTAGGAGTCTTAAACTTTATATAATTTGAATATATTAAAAGTTTGCTAATACCAAATATTACTAAATTTTCTTTGATAATATATTATTAGCATAACCCATTACTGGATTGAGATTTCCATGTATATGATTTAAATTGATAGATATTATCGAATATATATATTTTAAATATTATTTATATGATCTCAAGGAAATATATTCGTTTTAAAATAAGTCATTTGATGGCAATGAATATTATTTCGTAATAATTAACTATTTGATGTATTTAAATTATATGATTTAAATCGTCCAATAAAATATTAAGCAATACTTTGAATTATTATTCCTATCAAATATCATATTTTAGATTGGATTAATTATGTTTAAAATAATTATTTGGGATTCAAATTTATGAGAAGACTATCTATTAGAATTTAAACTATTTGCTTTAGTTGGAGGATTGAATTGTACATGGAACTTATGATAAGTTTTCTCTTAAATTAGTATTCCTATCCACTCCATTAAATTATTATATATATCCTTCCTTCTTTTAAATTAGTATTCCTATCTACTCCTTTAAATTATTATATATATCATGCCTTCTACTACGTAACGAACATCCGAAGCCGATCCCCTCCCTGTCAATCCTGCCATTACAATCACCATCATCAACAGTAACCACCACAATTGTCGTCGTCGTACTCCTGACCACCGCCCTATTTTTTCCAAAGCCTCAACACCACCACCATCACAGAAATTGCCGTGTCCGGACCCGTGTGCCCGTGTCATCTTTCCCTTCATTTAGTTAGTTACACCAAATCTTGTGTCCAATAGCCAAGCACATCGACAACATCCACAAACAAAACCAAAAGAAATCAAACCTCGCCGTCGACGCCACCCGACCCGACGTTCCTCCGGCGCCTCCGACATGTTATGAGCACCGCAGGTGCTCAATGGATCGCCTGAGCATGAGTGCCACAGCAAGTCCGTCGTGGTCTTCCCCACGTGAGCTGGTCTCTGCTATCGCCACGTACAAACCCAGCGACTCCACAGGCCCGTTGCCTTCCACCGACGGCGCGCCACGGCGAGCACCCTGGTGAGCGCCAGCGTCGACCAGATCGGCTGATCTCGATCGCTCCGAGCCTCGACCTCCGAGCACCTGAACCTGGATCCGCTCGACGAACCCGCTTGACCGTTGCTGCCTCTTCGTGTTCGCTGACGCCGGCCCCAAGCTTCTTCCCGAAGCCGAGCCGTAATGCACCAAGGTCAGAGCAAGACGGATCTGCCACCGCCTGATGGCCGCATCCCATCGAGGCAGAACCCGTACGTCGTCCTGCCTTCGTGTCGGCTCTGGCAGTCATGGCGAGCCTCCGCCATACTGTTACCATCCGCCCCTAACCACTCACCTCGTCCGGTCTCCCTTCCAAGATCCACACCACCACGGCCTTCCCCACGCATCGCCTCGTCGAACCGTTCCCCTCCGTCTGGGTCCAACGCCACCGCACACTGCCGAGAGCGGCAACCTTCAGAGACCCGATGACCCACGCCACACTTGGTCGACTCCGCATCGCTTGCTTCCACCCGGACCGCCCCAGATCTGGAGACCACGCGCGCACGGGCATCTCCGCGGGAACCGCGCTCCGCCAGAAACCGGCGAGCCACTTCCGCCTCGACTACGATGAGTGCCCTTTCTCTTCCGCTCTCAGCCCCTCAATCTCTCATTGACTCTGACTCTTCACTTCCCTTCTCTCTCTCTTCCCTTTCTTTCCTTTTATTTTCTTTCTTCAAAGAAAACAGTGGGTTTGGGCTTGGAAACAGTGTTATACATAAAATTTGAGAGAAAGGATGACATTTGCATTACTTTTGTGTTAGTTTCTTTTATTATATTCAACAAATAAATGTGCATCAGTGGTAGGCGTACAATAGGTATATAAACATGTATGTTAGTATTAAGGTATTTGTATTATTTATTTTACTAATAATACTATTGTTATTTATCAAATTATTTTTAAAGATTATTTATAACAAAATATTTGGGGCTAAATATTTACATGTATATATATAAACCATTTTTGGGAAAAACTAGTCTTAAATATTTTATCAAATTTATTTATATTGTTGGGCTCGGCTTATTAAAATGGGTTTTTTTTGTTATAAATAACTTGTATATGGGCATTTTCTTAGAAGGTAACCAATATGCTTCCAAAATATGTCCTTAAATAGTTTCAAATATTTTTCTAAATTAGATTTCCTTAGATTTTCCTTAATCATAACTAATCATGCGTTCATAATTCTTGTGATTCTGTCTTAGTCATATCGACCCTAGGCTAATCGGACGGTTCTGGACTCAATGGTATGGTCCGTCCCATCAATTGAGATCGCCTTGTATAGTATGACATCTGCGACTATTTTGTGCTAGCAGGATCAAGCCACACATCAATTGCAACTAAATTCAGGCAAGTGCACTTTCTGATTGCTTTTTGATTCATAATAGTTTATACATTTCATGTTTATACATATGTCTTACTGCTTGTTGACACGCTCGTCACACAGAAATTAGTATCATGGATCTCTATTTACTATATTTTGTAATTACCTTGTTTTCGTGTTTCGTTACTTGTTCGAGTCCATAAGAACTAGTCGGGAGGAAAAATATCTTAGTAGACATGTGGACTACCCAAAACTATCCTCGGTGTCTTTCGTAGAGAATAGCAGCTGCATACGACACGTACAGGGTGCCGGATTTACCCCTAGTCGTTCATATGTCGAAACTGATATTTCAAAATACATAGATAGTTGTCTTTTATTTGTTTCCTTGTTTTCTTCACCACTTGCCATGACATCAGTTACTTTCTAGTTTTTATCTCACATATGTTACTTTTATGTCTTGTGAATTCTGTTATATTTTCGTATTGTCGTCGGTTTGTGTGCTTGTTCCATTCCTGACTTGAAACCAACATTTTTTAGGTTTAGCTGTGGCATCACTTAGCATAGGGAGATACGGGTGTACTTGTAGGCAGAAACCTAGAAATTAGATAGAAGTGGTATTATTTTCATTAATTGTAAGAACCTTGTATTTTCTTTAATTATAAATGTTGTAAATGTTGTAATCAATTTAGATATGTGAATGAGCAATAAATGATATCTTTTATGATTTTGAGCATCTTGGCCGTGACAGTGTTCTCCCGTCGACTCTGCGGCGTAGGCTGGCTTGGACACGTCTCGTATCCGAAAAGCGGGTGTGGGTCGTGATATATCTCAAATATGGGGTAACTTATAACTCGTCGCACATATGACAACTGTCCTAGGGCAAACATACCCGAGCAATATCCTTAACATTCCAAACCAAAACATAACCCAGCCGATTCCTTCATCATCTCCTATCCGAAACCCAATGTTACCCCTTAACGAAATCATGATAATCCTCAAGTCTTCAATTTCAAATCCCAAATGATCTTATAAACCTGACTGCATCAATGCCTCAATCAAAATCACCTATATCGATACTCAATTTTTGCTAACCAATTCTGACTATCTTCTGAAGTTATCGTTCGTATCATCTACGTGCTGTCTTCCAAATTTGCCAAACCCTTTGAACAATCAATTAAAATCTGAATCTTCTAATTATGCACATCTCGAATACGCTCTTTCAAATATGATTTTTCAATCCCGATAATATCATTTCAATCCGACTAAGTAAACTTTTGCTTTCATTCAATCCTCAAGACACCTTCGATTTCATCGACACATGAATTTATTTTTGATCACCAACTTTCTTCTATACTCAAACCCGGACCAACAAATTCGATTTGTTCAATCAACATATGATAACTTATTCGATCAATCCTTTCATGTTATTTGAATTAAGCACACCACTTGAGTTGGATCGTGCACATATTATAGGCGTCTCCAAAATATATGCATTTCAGCAAAGCCTTGTGATAGAGAATTCAAATAAAATTGACAGGTGCAATTTCTATTCTCATGAACTCACTTGACTTCTTCGATTCGCAAACCACCTATCCAATTATAGGAACGTTAAGCACCTCTAGAGGGGGGTAAATAGAGTGCGTGTATGCAGCGAAAAGATAATCAGCAATTAAAAATTATATAAGCAGTATCACAGGTATAACGTATTGAAAAAACTATGAAATTTAAATGCAGAGAGTAAAGAGCATCAGAAAAGCAAACTTATGACACAACGATGTATACTGGTATCCCTCTGAGAGGACTAGTCCAGTCTCGAGTACTGTTGCTCGATGTTAATCCATTATGGCACAAGCTTTAACCGACTGCTTGTATCTCCTTACAGTACGAGTTTTTGCCCGAAGGACTCGTAACTTCAACTGAGGCAAACTTTGGTAACTGGAACGTTTTCAGAAGGCCTTTTTTATAACCCGAACAACCAAACTCTAGATTGAAACGGAATGACACTTGGCTTGGCTATGAGTAGTTAAAGGTTAGATATGAAAATGAATAGCTCTGGAGTGCTTTTGAATAGAGAGAGAATAGAGGAATGAATGAATGATTTGGAATGGGAACTTCTCCTCTATTTATAGAAATTTTTGGGACAGAACTTGGCATGAGTTCGGATCCTCAAATTTCATATTTTGAAAAGTGGTTACAGATATTCAGAAAGGCCAAAACGTTCTGGAACTGCAATGGACAAACTCGGGCAGAGTTATTTCATGAATATCTGCTTATTTTTGTATGGGCTTTTTGTATAGGTATTTGATATAGGATTAGTTATAGGCTTAGTATAGAATCTGGGGTATATATGTAGGCTTATTTTGGACAGTAGAGTTCAGTAAAAAGCAGTTGCCAATCCGATCAACTTCATATTTTTATAGACTCAATAAAAAAATATAGAATAAAATGTAAAAACAAATCTTGATCTGCATATGTAGTTTTTATACAACTAAGACGACGAGTAGTAGCTTGTTGGAAGTAGATGTTCTGTTTTTGTACATGTAGTGTATATTTTTGTATCGACCAAAGTTTATATTGATTATCAAAATTAGGTGTGACTATGACCAATGGGCCAACACCAATATATAGTAGTCCAGTCCAATCCTATCATTCGTCAAAACATCCCAAGATCATTTGTCAAACTTTTTAAGTCTCAATTCTATAACTAGCTACCCCCAACTCTATAATGTACCTAGTCAATTCTCACTACGGTCGATCGCTCCAAGTTTACCTTTCGACATAAGGACGTCTGTCTAACCGCTAGGCTAACTCACCAATTCAAAGTCAAAGTCATGCACCCTCCCATGCAACCAATATCAGATACTCACCCCCCAATCCTAAGGTCAAACCAGAGTCGATATTATAGGATTTTCTACCCAAGTTTGCATCGCTCTGATTTCTAAACTTCGAGCATAAATTTCTCCTATTCGCATTCATAACGTTCAGTCCAAAGGGTCCGAGTCATTCAGTAAAGCCATCCTAAGGTAATATCCATTCACGATCATAATACGATTTAGTGACACAATTCTCCTAGTTTCAAGTCCTCAAACCAATGCAATAAAATCCATCAATTCAATCTCATATACCTCGACCACAAAATCATAAGTCAAAATTATCGAGGCCAAATTTCGAGTCGTAACATATTCATCCTGAATTCGTCAATCATAACTTTCCTCAAAATTCTAGTCCTATTTGTCCTCAATTTCGTGCATCTATCTCATCGTAACATATTCATCCTAAATTCGTCAATCATAACTTTCCTAAAAATTTCAGTCCGACTTAGTCCTCAATTTCGTGCATCTATCTCGTCGTAAAATCACAAGACCGCCTATCAAATTTTCTGAGTCATAACGATCCTTATCACAATGATCATCAAATCCATCAATAGTTTCGTTTCGCATAATCCGAGTAGTATCTATTCACGCAAACTTCAAGTTTATCTTATCAAGTCATCAAAACATTCATTACTATTAAAATCCCAAGGTATAGAATCCATCTGAACAATAATATTTTACATGATCATTATTCATTGAATTAGAGTACCCTCGAGTTATCGCATATCGATCTTTGATATGCCTCAATACCATCGATGATATACATAACCTGACGATCTTCCTTTTTAATGAACTCCGAGTCGTACATTTGATGCTATCATCTGAACTGGATACACAATCAGCTCTTACAAGTTCAAGATCAATTTCATTATAGATATCTTCCGAACTAGTTACATGATCAATTCATTCAAACATAAAATCATGTATGTTCATATGTGTATCTTAAGTCATCGAGCAACATATTTTCTCAAATTGTATCGTTCTACACTAAAATCATCGAGCAATTTCTTCTTAGAACTTTAGAGTCATTATCGTATCTTCATAAAATATTTTTATGCATGCTATCTTTCCATCGTGCTATCTTTCCTTAGTCAAATTTGAAATTCTATTCCGTTTAGTTCTGTATCAACATTTTCGTACATGGTCCTTATCGATTCCTCGACTGAGTCATTCATTCGTTACACCATAAATTTTCTTCGATCAATCGATCTACTCTATCCCTCAATATATTATAATCGACACAATCCCAATCCGGTATGGATTGCCTCTTGTTTCGTCTAACTCAATCTCACACGAGTTATCTAAAATTATGACTAACTATGTCACTCTCATTCTAAGGCTTTGTGCTATCGCATCGCTTGCTATAAACTTATTGGCACCCCGATCTTTAGTCGATCAACATCCCCAAGGCTATCCTATACACCACTCAGGGATGAACTCATTCGACAAATCCTCGAAATAATTATTCGAATCACAATTGATACACTTTGAATCTCCGTCCGATCCATTCCTTAAAATCTAAGCACGATCCATCTATAACGCATTGAAGATATCATATTTTGATAGCACCTCTATCGTTAACTACCCAACATCTCATTAATCGAGTTTGACTCATTCCCAACCGAAAATATTTTTGATACCACACACATCTTGCTATCATCGACGCAAGTCTATGTGTATATTGCCCAGCTCAACTCAGTCGACGGGCCTTACGCCAAACCATCTTTTGTTCAACTAATTTTTCCTTTGTGAGATTTTACAAAATATATAGACTTATTGTATGGAACATCCCGCAAAATATTGAAAAAGAGAGCCTCAACAACACCGAATACGAAAACAACATCGGAGTTCAGAAGAATTCAGTCGAAGTCCAAGGACGTAAAGTCGTGCTCTAATACCACTATGTTATGCCCCGGGTTTATATAATCGATCATCCTCGCTTGAGCGTGATGTCGCACAAGCCTAGGTTGCTCTCGCGTAAGGCGATTTCCATAAAGACCAATTACAGCTAAATGACAAGGTCATTGCACAAGTCCCAAAGCAGAAGCATTGAATAACAAAGAAAACACAAGTACTTAAATAAAATGACAACTCTTTATAATCAGTAGAATTACAAAGGCACGAAGCCAAGATTACATTCACTCAAGCTCACAATCCCTCTGGATACAGTCTCTCAGCTCTCTCTTCTCTCAATACAAATATCACATCATCAGGCTTACAACTTACGGATGCTTCAAAAGGCAATATCCATACATTATGTCCCATATAGGTCAAGTCTTCAACGTGGTCGCCCGCCTCGAAACGCTAAGGAACTACATGCCTTAGCGCGTCCAAGCAAGCTCCGCTTCGAACGATGCAAGTACCTGAACCTACACATGAAAACTTATAGGGTGTCAGTACACAATTGTATTAGTGAAGGATATCTCGCCCACCCATACAAAACCAATACGTTATTTTAGTGAGTGCAATTATCAATTTGTGGTCTTTCTGTTCTTGCCTTAGGATCAATTTCATTTAGTAACCATAAGTGCAATACCATGGTCATGCCATAAAATCTCTTTGTGTGACGACATCGAGGCCGTGCCTTGCAACTCAGTATAACTTAACGATACTTGCTTGCGGCCTTTCCAGTTTTAACATAGTACCGATTTAACCATAACATATGGACTTGAGTCAAAGATTCGAAATACGACACCATATTTCGTACCGAAGAATGTGTCTCTGCCATAGCAAATTTTTAGGCTCAACAATTGTGTTGCATATCGTATAAATACTTCATGACACATTCTTACCATGCATACACATCTTGACTCAATCTAAGGCATGTACGCGAATAACCGCTCTATGCTGACTCATCTATATGAAGGATCACGACCCCCAAGCCTACCTAGAATTTATAGCATTGTGTAGACAAGGTCGTCCGTCGTAGGTAGCGAGACCCGTCGAAAGCCTTGAATCACCTGAGCGGTACAATCCAGCTCAACTATCTTGCTTTCCTCCTAGGTTGAATCAGTCATGTGGCCCCAGGTTGCCGTTCAAGGATACGAACCTTGTCGATAAGTTGTTCAATGATCATACAATGGTGCCTACCTAACTCACCATGTGACTCAACCAGTGTTCTTCCTTGCTTTCCTTTTTTTATAACTCTATCCAGCTCCCAAATCAGGGACTGTCTTTACAAAAAATGGTCGCATAAACTTTTCATGTTATCATACTTTCTAACTCAAACTCGGGATTGATAGCCCTTCTGCTTAACTTGAACAAGTCGTATTCCCTTGAAGTACCACAAAGTTGTGTCATACTCTATACAATAAGCCTAGAAACCGTGGGGACGTGTACGTGCTCAACTTGAACAGCCATATTCTTTGAGTATCTTAACCCGTGCCATAAACCGTATGGCCAGCATTAAAATTGTGGGACACACATGCTATGATAAGCAATGTGACCGTTGGGTCATCTAGACTATTACCGCAAGTCGATAGTCTATGTGCCAGTATAAATGTGACCTACTTTGCCCAAGTTGTCTCTTCTTTACCTAAGTTGTGGGATCGAAGGACCGATTGTCAACTTTGAAAGCCATCGTGGAGTGATATCTAGGCAACAAGTTAACCATTCTATATTATATACACATTTGACACAATGGGTTATTTCTTTAACTATGTGGATTCATCTCTTTTATTAGCATACCTACTCAGTGCAATTAAAAACTTTTATTTAATAGTCTGAAGGCTAAGCTGAGCAAGTTCATCGAAGCCACCCACCTGAGCGAAGAGTTGCCTCGGCCGAACGGGACTTCGAGCAAGTCGTTGCATAGACCAGTTCAAACGTCGTTGCATTTCAATTCCTTCGGTTGACCTGAACGAGACGAGGCACTACACAGTATCTTATCACTAAATAGTGTGCCACCCCTTGTCCTTGTTTGCTTGTAGTAGTGGTTCATCGTTTCGATGATAGAATACAGGATCATGTTGCGATCTAGGCTATTTATTTTATTTTTGCATATGACTATGTGACATGTTTATATTTAGTTTATAAGACATTTTTGTCACGCCCCGCTCCCGTAGGAGCGATCGTCTTCGCTAAGGCGTGATGCCGCGTGAGCATAGATTGTACTCACGCAAGACGGGTTGCATAACGGTCAATTACAAGCTAAGCGACGGGGTCGTCGCACAGAAGTCCCAAGTGAAAATATTGAAGCAAAACACAAGTCATACAAATACTCTTTTATTCATATTGAAACAAAGATTACAATGTGGCACAAGGCCAAGATTACAATCACTCAAGCTCACTCTTCTCATATTACAAGTCACACTGCTCTCTCTCATATCTCATTACAATTTGAGTAGGCCAGCGAAAGCTTTAAATAGGCAATGTCCATAAATTATGTCCCGTATAAGTCTAGACTCCATGCTGCCGCGTGCCTCAAAACACCAAGGAAACTCCATGCCTTGACGCATCCAAACGAGCTCCGCGCCAACGAGCTTCTACATATTCCTGTACATGAAAACTGTGTGGGTGTCAGTACTCAACTGTACTGGTGGTGTGAGCTCCTCGCCCACCCATACAAAACCAACACGTTCATTTTACTTTGTGCAATATAACCCTTTTTGATTTTCTTTCTACTATTGCCTTAGGTTCAGTTTTAGGACATAGACTCTCGGCCTATTTTGTGTCTCTAGACCATTTCTGTGCCTTGCACTAGCAACTTACTTATACCTTGCCTCTAAACCCTTCTCGTGTCAACAATGTCAACTTATTAAGTCGTGTTTGCCTTTTGGCCCATACTTAGAGATGCAACTACACGATAGTACCCAATTTCCATGTGACCGTCACTACAAGAAAATAGGTCTTTGCCAACGTTTATTTTTTTGACGTTTATATTAAAGTCGGCTTATGTATGATATACCGACATTATGCAGTAATCGTCGAAAAATATCGACGTTTTCTCGTAAAGTTTAAGAATTTCCAACGTTTGTTTTCTGGCATTTATGGATAAGTCGGAATAGACATGATATGCCAATGTTTTGCAATAAACATTATAAAATTAGTTAACATTAGGATATAAACGTCGAAAATATACGACTGATTTATATAAGCGTCAGTTCATTTTAACTTTAAAAGGAAAGCAAACCGATTTATTTTTAGTCAAAAGAAAAATGTCAGTTTTTTTATTAAAGGAGAAAATCGTCGGATTTATATTTTTGCCGCTCAAAAATTTGTCCAAAATATTAAACCACACTATGTTGTCATTTCGTTTCATTTCCATCTACTATTCCGCACTATTTTTTGTTACAACCCGCATTATTTTTTTCACGGTTCCCGTACTATTTTTCACTAGTTGAGAAAGGGAACAAAGTGTGAAAGAAAGCATTTCTCACCATTCTCAGATCTCTCTCCTTCTTCCTCAGCGACAATCCCACCACCACCACCACCGTCTCCACCGCAATTTTTACTGGTTGAGGAGGGGAATCATTCATCAATGACATTAGCTTCACCGCCGGCGAGCCCTATCCCAAATCCAGAAGCTCCCTTACCATCCTAATCCTCTCCTCAAGACCAAGAGGCTCTCCGAAAGTGTCGTCACTCTGTCGGGAGCTTCTATTCTCTCCGTCCGCTACGACCTCTACCATTACTACTAGTACCATTTTCTTCCGTTGGAAATAAACACATGGTAGACGATGTCACACCAAATTTTGGCTCGAGTAAAACCCCTCGTCGCTACCGATCTCAGCATCGCCATCCCCAATGGGACTTACACTCGTGTATCACCATGTCCATGACATGTTCGATGAAATGCTTGTTTAATTTGATGAATTACCACAGACCTTAATTTGATAAGGCTCCTCCAGCACGTCCGCTACTGGGAGTACCTGCAACTCGATCATCACCTGCCCGACCGGACCCAACAAGGCCTGCCACCTTGGCTATAAGGCCAAGCAGGTATGCTATATTCTTAACCCTAACCTACCATTCAATACAGACATTCAATCTAGACATTTTTTAAATCAATCTCAATTGACATCTATGTATCATGAATACTGATATGGGTACCGACTCTAGTATGGACACAAATCGAGTTTGGGCATTGCATGCTTTTGGGCTCATATCTATATAACTTTATGGGGATGAAGAATATTGTTATTGAATGTCAGACATTGATGGTGTCTTGCTACTGGGATAGTATGTAGAGTGTTTATGATCCATTATTTTAGAGTAGGGGATGGACTAACTTTGATCTAATATCAGAGTGTCTATGATTCTTATATATTTAAGACCAAGTATGTTTTTAAATATTGCTAGAACTTGTGAAAAAAATCTTTAATGAAGAAAAATATTCATGTAGTACCTTTTATTGTGATCTATGGACAATAGCATGCAGCTTTCGCAAGTAGGATGTGAAAGCTGTCTCAAAGTATTTTTTCATAACAATTCGATCATTTCTTAGCTTTTCTCGTTTCTTTCTTTCCTTTTCATTGGTGTTTGGTAACTCTTAACGTGTTTGCATTTCTAAGGGTTTTTTTCTTTTCTGATGCATCATTTAGTCACTTGTGTCCAATTTAACCTTATAGACGAGAATCAATTCATCAATGGTTCTATAGATGGAAAAATTCATATTTGGGAAATCCTAGGAAGCGGTTTCTAGATTGGATTGATATTAAACAAATTGTCATTTTGTATTCATGTTTGTACACCAAGGATTTTGGTGCTATATCAAGTGCCTATTCCTCTACTCAAGGAAGAGGGCCTGCTATGGCCCTCGATGGGGCGTTGAGCTTGAGGTGGAAATGTCACAGATACACCACTAATAGAAATTCCAGATGGAACCATGTCACTATAGACATATAAGTCTTAATTTGCATCACTTATGAGGCATTCACCATTTACTGAAAGATAGTTTCTGAAATGATTGCGTTCACTACATGATTTAGGAACTGTTGCATACAATAGAAATTGGTATTTTTGAGAAATGTGTATTTTTGTGTCCTATGTGTAAATGCTATAAACGTTCGTTCTACATTTCCTATTTGTTTCGGTACAGGCTCACAGCCCATGACCAAATGCTGCCTTTTTGTGTATCTAGAATTCCAAAATGAACATTAAATTGGTCTGGGATTCAAGAGCCAACCGCTGCTATTTTTCCACATGCGGGAAGAGAAGAATCAAAGGGGCATTCATTAACTGTTGAAGAAGATTCTAGAGAGAAGAAATGATTCATCTTCCAATTTTTCTTCATATCTTCTTATATATATACATATTAATGTATTAGTTATTGAGGGATTCATGATTCATCTTCTATCATTCTTCTTATATTTTGATAGATATTCAAGACAGATGAGGCATTGATGGTGGCGACGTTAGGAAACTACATGAGGATCGTGATCCATGGACATAGCTATGCTTCCTTGCTCCAGCGCCTCAAGGTTACTTATTCTTTTTCTTCAACCTTTACCTCCATCCTTATTGTGTTTGATGAAATGTCATAGAGATTGGGTTCATAGATAATATGTTTTAAGAAAATAAATGATATCTTACATGTTATTTGATTGCTTAGCTTCTTGATTTCCTTGTCTTGCTACATGGTTTAGTGAGTTTATTGGTTGCTACTAATGTAAATCTATAGTTACATGTATCTAGCAATGACAATACTTAAAAATATATATAGATTTCTAGATTCTTAAAAGCCTTTAATATAAGCTAAATAAAGTTTGCAGGCAATTAAGAGTAATTAATAGGCAAGTCCCATATCCCATTAGCTTTTTAAGCCCAATAAGTAATAACTGTAATATTTGCATCGGTTCTACTCATATGGGGGGTGTCAAGCATATAAATGGCTTAGACAAATAGGGGGAAATGTATTCCCTGTCTTACCTCTTTTTTTTATTTTTTTACAATCTCTGTTTTTTCGTTGCGTATTCTACCTTGGCTCTCTTCAAAAGTTCCTAAATGCCCAATAATGTCCTTTCCATTTCCCAATTTGGCTTGAAAGAAACCCCTAGTGAAGTAGAGACGATTTTACACAGCTTGTTTGAACTATTTACACCTAGTTAAGGTCACAATCTGCTGTTTCATAAAACGTGCTATGGTCGCGCCATCTTCAGAAATCCTACGGAAGTTCCATAAACCTTATTTTAAGGCATTTGAAGCAAACATACAGTGTTAAGCCAAATAAAGTGATTGCATATAGTGCTTCTTATTATTTATATGGTGTCGTTTAGAGAGTAATTTTTATCCAAGGTGCAGAAATTAAGTGCTTTGTCTTGTAACGTACTCATCTGGCACGTCGATTTATAATGATTAGTCTCCTACCTCGGTGATGCCTTTTAGGTTTCTTCACTTCTTTAGATTAGTCATGCTTTGTATTTATTTGGGATCTTTGTTCATGTGTGTTTGTTGCGTCAGTATAATCTCTGGCATAATCATGCGATGATGTTAAGGTATATGACGATTGACATTACTGTACAAATTTTTATACATCATTCTTTCAAACATTTTATCACAATTCCTTATTATTTGATATTCATTTCAGGTAATTGGTCCATACCGCTCAGGCAAATCATTTCTTCTTAACTTCTTTCCCTTTCATGTGATAAAGGTGCTTCCTTTTGTTGCTAATTTTTTTAATACACGAGTTCTGTTATTATGTTGTTAATAAGAGTCTTTTAAACCATTGGGAGATGTTCATTTACAGCTTTTGGTATTGGTCATATGCGAGATACCAAGACAAAAGGTTATAAGTATATAAGTTCTGAATTATCACTGTCTTCTTATCTCTGAACTAGTTTGTTTGTACCTTTGTTTATTATCCGCAAAGTTCATGTTTTCTGCTGTTTGAGTTAAAAATTACCGATAAATAAACACTTTTTTGTTGCAGGAATATGGATTGGGGGAACACCAGCAAAAATGGTTATTGATGGATCGAAGACCAGATACGATAAGGCAAAGTAACAATCTTTCATTCATATTTTCAAATTTGTGTCAAGTTCTGAAGATGGATTAATTGGGACTAATTTTGTTTTCATTAAATGTGTAGATGCTTCTTGAATCGTCGACAAGGAATGATGTAGCGAGTATGAAGTTTCATGAGGTGTTTATGGGTTCGACTCTAATTCACTTGATGCACAAATTTGTTTCCATTATAATGGATGAACTAACCATGGCACTTGCACTCAAGGTATGTGTTCAAGCCTATTTTATTTTCCTTGTCAACTGAAGTGAAGGTACATTATTATTCTATATTTCCACAATCTTAACATGCAAATTATTCACATCAGTTGTTTGTTAAAGGAATAAATATGGATATGCATTGTTGGTCCACTACATTTATTGTTAGCTACATGAACAGAGGGTCTTAATTGATTATTTAGGCCAATTATATTGTCACATTACCTGGTTCATAATTTTTTGTATGGAAAAATTGAGGAAATTATTAAAATAATTACGATATACTTGTAAATATAGGTTGCAGATATTATAGGAGGAACCTTGGCTTTAGTTACAACGTACTGTATTGTTATTTGTTCAGTTTATAGGAAGAAGATTCTAAACAATGATCAAAATGTTGAGAACTTTCTAAAGAAACATGGACCTCTAGCTCCAAAAAGGTACAAGTACTCTGATGCGAAGAAAATACCTGATTCCTTCTCTAACTAACTTGTTTATATTTTGAAAAACCTCAACTACAGTGTAGGGAATTTTTTGATTCATCTCTGACATCAATAATCTATCAGAAATCTATATAGACTACATTAGATTTGTTTTTTTATCACGAGCCATGACACATTAAATTTGTTTTTTGATAGCATATGACTTATATCGCACTGCCTCTGAATGTGATTTAAGTCGGTATATAAATTATTAAAATTGTAAGGATATTATGATAAACCATGAACTAGAGTAAATTGGAGATGTGAATTAGAGTAGACTGGATGTTTAGAAATCATTTCCATCATCAACTGAATAGCATATGCCGATAAACATGGTTCCAGCTATGGGCACAACTCAATATTCAAAGTATGAAAAAGTTGGCTGAACTTCTAATTTTGGCTTTCAACCCTATGTTGACCCTTTGAACTTGTGCCAAATGTTGGAAATGTAAGATACTGGAGCAACCCAGTGTCTTACTCCAAGTCAATTATTCTCGCTCTATATGCAGCATGCTTGAGCATTCAAATAAGAATGTGTAAAGTATTATTGAACTGATGGGCAAATAGCTTTTGATAATCGCATGATCCTAAAGCTCTAATGCATGAGCATATCTTTTAGGTGTTAATACAACAATTTTTTATCATCAAAAGAATTCGAATATGTGCATAAGTGTAGTGAACTTGCATACACAGACACACATACATAGACGCACATGCTGAGGCAACACGCACACACATATTTTCTGGGAACGTGCATGCTTGGACTCTTGTGACTACATATTCACACACGAAAGCTGATGTATAAGCCAATATGCAAAAATAGATGTTCTTGGTGTTGTTCTACATTTATGAAATTTAAAATAATAATTCACTTTTTGACTGTATGAAATCCTGCAAGTCAGTCACGGACGAGGTATGCAATTGTTGAACTTATCCTTGTTTTGGCCTATATAGCCTTATACGAACACACACATCTTGTCTTATTACAGACTTCTATGAGGAAGAAATCCATAACTCGAGCGAAGATGATTGAACTCAGCATGTCCAAGAAGATATTATGAAGCCATCAGCTTCCACATTTTTGCTCCTAAGAATCCCAGTACTTGTGCAAGCTATTTTTTCTCCCTGGTAATATTTTTAAACTATAAGCTTTTATTTTTTTCCTTCAAACATAAAAAAAACTGGTTTCATTCGTATGAATCTGACTGGTAATTCGACATTATTCTCTAGGCGCTTTATAACTTGCTGGTCTGGGAAGAGCTCTCAAATAGGAGTATGTTCGAGTGAATGGCTATGGAAAAGCTAACTATCTCTAAGTACTTGTAGTTCAAGGAAGAGCTATATGATGGGACAACACTTCTATCAATTCTAACTTGTTTTATTTTGTTAAACTCAGTAGTATAGTAAAATATTATATTTTGATCAATAGAAGTTTATTTTGTAAATTATATAGCATTGAACTTATAATGTTAATTGGAGTGTGGTTTAATTACTCATTAGAAAATAGGTTAAATATAAGTACATAACTAATACATTCAAGTTTTTTTTAAAATAGTTTTACATATACCAACGTTTATGTTAAACGTTGCAAAATTGTTGGGGAAATGTTGGAAAAAAAATCAACGTTTTTGCAAAAGGTTGGAAAAGAAGTTTAGTTTTCGACATTTTTATAAAAATGTTGCAAAATTATTGCCCATTATTGCAAAATTTCCAACATTTATTAAACGTTGTTGCAAACGTCGTCATTACCTATACCGACACTTATCTGAAACATTGTAAATTCCCAACTACGGCTACGACGACGTTTGTCAAAAATGTTGAAGAAACGTCTTGAATTCCTATGCCAATGTTTTTGACCTTTTTTCCAACGTTTAAAAAATGTTAGAAAAAACCAATTTTCTTGTAGTACGTGCTACAAGTCCATTGTGCCGTCAACGTGGTCGTATTATGAGACCCATTCGTGTGTCCATATTGAGGTCGTACCTTGCAACTCAGTATGACTTAACCATATTGCCGCCTCGCGGCCCTTGCTGCTTTAATCACCAACTGACCAAATCAAGACTTGTGAACTTAGTATCACCTAACCAACTTTGCCTTGCGAAAATTTTTGACTTAAACTCACAACGACTCAAATCTAACTTGTACAATTATATGCCAACAACTTAAGACTCGACGCCATATCTCGTGCCGAAGCACGGTGTCTACATTGCAGCCAAATCTTAGGTCCAAACATTGTCTTCTGATCGTGTACCTATTCAACTCGACTCAATCTAAAGGCACACCTACGGATTGCCGCCCATGCCGACCCATTTATATGAAAGGTCACTAGCATCACAAGCTATCCTGGACGTATAGTTTTGTTAATCGGGGCCCTTTCAATGCAAGTAGCTAGCCCCGTTGCAAGTCCCCGCTTAACATGTGCTATTATCCTTGCACGACTATACCCTGTTTCCTCTTAGGATGAGTCAGTCCCGTGGCCCCGGGTTGCCGCTCGAGGAACCATCGCCCTTGTCGAAAAGTTGTCCATGACCATACAAGACACGACTCGAACTGATGTCTCACAAGTCATTCTTCTTCTAATGTTACCATCTTTATCAAACATTTATGCGGGCGAAGCCTATGACTTAGGCTAACTCATAACTTTGGGGCAAAGACCAACTTTTCCTTCTTCCAAGCCACGGGACGAAGGGCCGAGTGTCATTTTGAAAGCCATCGTGCAACGATTCTAAGCCAACCGTGGGACCTTCTTCCTTTTCTAACTCAATTGACCCGACTTAGAATTATTCCCTTAGCTATGTGGAATCGTCTCTTTTATTATCAAGCCTACTTATGTATTTGAAAACATTTATATTATTAGTGCGAAGGCCAATACGAGGCATGTTCACCGAAGCCACCCACCTGAGCGAGGAGTCGCCTCGACTGAGCAGGTTTTTGAGCAAGCTGTTGCATGGCCAAATCCAAACTCCATCGGCATTTTGATTCGTCCGATTGACTAAGCGGGATGGGCCACTATATCATACACCACTCAAAAAAAGTTTCGTCCTCGAAACTAACTGAGTACTTACTTATAGACTTATCACTTTGATTCAACATCCCACCATTCTCGTACACCTTCTTCCTAGACATTTCTTCAATTTGAGCTACGCTCGCACTACTATCAATCTTTTTCTTTGAAACTCACAATCTCAAATCCTCGACCGTTCCATTCCTACAGTCTCAATTGAATTCAACGTATCACTTAGTTGGATCGTGCACATATTTCAGACGTCCCCAAAATATATATATTTCAGCCAAGCCTCGTGATAGAGAATTCTGTCATTTCTACTCGAGCCGGATCGTGCACATATTCAAGCGTCCCTGATATATGCATTTCAGCCGAGGCTCATGAGTGGTATCATCATACTCTTGAATTATTCTATTCATCAACACCAACATCCAAACTAATTAATCCTCAAGATCACTCATACCAATGCTAACTCTCGCAACATGGACGTCTCACCTAACCGCTAGACCATCTCTGTAACGCCCGTAGTTCGTATTACGTATTTTGGTATACGTTATGTATTTTGACTCATATTGCATGTCTCATTGTGAGGTTTATTTAGGCATTTCATTTGCTTGGTTCGGTTCGGTTTGCTTGGTTCGGCTTGGTTCGGTTTTTGCTTGTGGACCAACCCCACCTACCACCCACTCTCTTCCTTTATAAGCCATCTAACCACTCTCTCCCTTCCATTAATCCTCATAACTATTCTTCTCCTTCTTTCATTAACTCTCTCCACCTACCATGAGAGGTTTAGGCAAGTACAACTTGCTTCATGGAGGAACTCAAGTTTTGTTGTTCCATTTTCTTCCTCACGAGATTCTAAGACACTTTAGTACTTAGCATTTTTAATTTCTATGACTCATTTCATGTAGATCTAAGTTGTTATATTTTTGGATTTTTTGGGTTTTGATCTATTAAACCTTGTTATTCTTAAGTTTTGATGGTTCCATGATGTAGAGAATTTCTTTCTGCCCCATTTTGACCTATGGAAGTCCGAATTCTGACCTTAGATGAAGGATTATTGGAGCTTGGAAGCCATGGCTTCTATGGTTCTTCTTCTCGAAATAGTTGGAGAAGAAGAACAGTGCTTGACTGCATGACTTTTCATGTGGCAAGTCTCCTGCGTCTGTATAAACACTCCAGTCTTCATGCAGCCTTAGCCGTATGGCTTGAGTTGACTTCAGTCGTATGGCTTTGCTCGACTTTTAGCCACATGAACCTATTTTCCTTAGTCGCATGGCTTTGTTTCCCCCTGGCCGCATGAGCTCGTCCCTTCCAGACCGTATGAAATCATTCTCCCTGGCCACATGAGTCTTTTTCCCCTGGCCGCATGAGTCTTTTTAACCCTTTCCGCATATGCCCGTTCCCCCTGGCCGTATGAGCTCTTTCACCTTAGCCGCATGGCACTGCTTCCCCGAGCCACATGGCTTAGCTTGACCTTGCCGTATGACCCTGTTCTCCTCGAGCCGCATGGCTCTTGGCAATGCTTGCCGCATGAGCTCGTTTCTACTCCCCTCAGCCACATGGCGTTGGTTCCCTGAGCCGCATGAGCTTGTTTCCTCACTGTCGCATATGCCCGTTTCCTCCGAGCCGCATGAGACCCTCATCTATTGTCGTATAACCCTCATCCACCTTGCCGCATGAGCCTGTGTTCCCAGAGCCACCTGAGCTTGTTCTCCGAGCCGCATGAGACCCTCTCCCTTGCCGCGTGGCTCTTTCTATAGCCCTTGCACCCCTTTTATTATGATGGGTTGTTACATTTATGCTTTGTCTCATGACCCTCTGTGTAACTTGGGTCCCTTGATAGAATGCTTGTACCATGTAAATTCTGCACATGTTCCATGAATACGATAGTGACCCGTAGTGGTGCACTCTTGACAAGTAACATGACATGATAGTGGCCTGTCGTGGCACACTCTTGATAAGTAAACCTGATATGATATTCCTCGATATGCTGTTACGACAGCTAGTATGACATGACAAGAATGAATGGCCTGGACACCGTGGATGATTGTGTTTGTACAAATGAACCAATACTGTTTCGCATCATGTCTAGGGCAGGGACCCCTGAGTACCACGGTCAGGGGTACCTACTGAAATTGACTAAGGCTAATAACTAGAATAATCCAGTAGTCATGAAGAGATTTCCTAGCAACATGCAATCCCGTTATCTGGGCGCACAAGTGGACTTGTAGCCTGTCGACGAGTAGGGCACATTTCCAGCAAGCTGTCATGTATTGCACCTTTCATGAACGGATATTCAACCTGGATAACTTGGATGGTCTGCAGAGCTTGTGGCTGTTGGAATATCTCATTGCATCTTGCTAGTAACTAGGCCTGTGATAACCCTAGTTAGTTAAAGTACCAAGCCGTACATATTACTTTCCCGTGATTGATTGGATGGAGTCTAATCCAGTCTAGTCTTATCCTGATCATGTTCAAGATTGTAACATGACCTGATTGTTTGTGCATTATTTTGTCGATAAATGGTGGAAAACCAAGTTCTGTTCAGATGAAGGGTTACAACCTCGGTCCTTGTTTGGTTTAAGGGTTGTAACCTGGCTATCTGAATAGTCCCATGGTTATCGCATCGTATATCCTCATGATTTTTCCATATTTCCAGTCTTTCATTATATGTTATTATGTTTTATGCTAATTGCTGGTTTTAGTTCTTAAGTGAAGCCTCCTTTGTGGCACTTGCTCTTTCTGGGATCTGCCAGATACCGGAGTAGCTCCAGAGGATCTCCCTACCTTTCAGCTAGATGGTGACCACCAGGCATAACCAAGGCAACGAGTGGGTTTCCCTTTTGTTCTTCCACTTTATTGTAAAAATATTCTTTTGAGACGTTTAGCCGGTGAGCGAGTGTCAGCTCGATTGCACTTACTTACTGTCTGCCTACGGGCTGTGGCATGATTAACAAATCCTATGGTTGATCATGTATGACTGAAACTCTTGCTAGTCTTCACATTTTGTATGATTAGCTTTATGATCATCCAAATATGTAATGTATGGGACGCCTTACTATTGTATATTTGGTGCTCTGACATCTTGTAACTGTTATTACTTGCATAAGATTGAGACAATAGGCTTATTCATGACCATAAGTGACTGATGGCTTGTAGTTAAACCTTCATGTATCTAGAAAGTCGTGACCATATAGCGAGGTAGATTCCATTTCAATTTACGTAGCTGGCTATGTAAGCCCCCGCTCTCCAGTATTCTGGTTTTGGGGCGTTACATGGTTTAAGTGGTGGCCCATGCAGGTCTTGAGAATCAAGATATGTGAGGGTTTACCGAATAGATGTCTCAATCAGCACTCATCCTTGATCTCTGCTCGTATCCTCTGAATCCCTGAATTCTTGATCTGATCACATGCTTGTATCTTTGATCTGTCCTGGTCCTTCCTTATTGTTCCCTGTGTCGCCTTCTTCAGCGGCATTGTTCCTGGTCCTACCGATCGGCAAGGCGGAGCACCTCTCGTGGGCCAGCAGCAACCCGAAGATCAAGCCCAGCATTCAGGAGTAGCCTCCAGAGTCATGCCTACTGGGGGTCAAGAGCCACCAGTTCAGCCAGTCCAGCCTACAGAGCTTGATGATGGCACCTGATACAAATTAGAATATCTATTTCCACTGGGGATAAAAGATATCGAAATGATTCCTGTAGAAAACAATGACCTTGGTATTTTTTTATTTTATTTTTTTTTGGCTGAGGAATGATAGGAGAATAATCTCGACAGATGAAAAATATTACACATAATATTTCTTCAAGAATTTACCATTAATGGGCATCATAGTAACTTTACCATCCATGGTGGTAAGCTGATATGCCCCATTAGAAAATACTTTATTCACAATGAATGGACCTTTCCATTTTGCATCGAACTTGCCTTTACTCATATGTGTCATAGTCATCGGACGTCTGACTGCAAGAACAAGTTCCCCTTTTCGATATGCTCGAACTCTGACTTTCTTGTTAAAAGCTCTTGAGATTCTAGCTTGATATTCGATATTCTGTTGAGCATATAACCGCTTTTCATCTAGAGCTTCTAATTCCTGAAGTCGAAGACGATCATTATTCTCAGTGGTAAGTTCATTAGCGATTGCTATCCTTAAAGAAGGAATTTGAATCTCTAATGGGAGAACAGCTTCGCATCCATACACCAGAGAGGAAGGTGTACATCTGGTGGCATTACGAACTGTAGTACGGTAAGCCTACAAACATTCACCAAGTTTCTCACTCCAATTACGTTTGTTGGCAGAAACAAACTTCTTTAAGAGTTTGATGATAGTTTTGTTGAAAGCTTCTGCTAATCCGTTAGCTGCTGGATTATATGCGGTAGAAGCCAAATTGTTGATCCGATAATCGTCACAGAATCAAGTAAACTTCTGGCTGACAAACTGTGGTCCATTATCATGAATAATGCGTCGAGGAACACCAAATCTATAGATGACATGATGCTTGATAAAGCTGATGATGTTAGAAGTTTTGACTTCAGATAAAGGAATAGCTTCAGCCCATTTGGAGAAATAATCGGTTATTGCAAGAATAAACCGATGACCTTTTGATGACGGCGGATTAATTGGGCCGATAACATCCATGCCCCAAGCTTCGAAGGGCCATGATGCTGCTGTTGGGTGTAGAAATTCTGAAGGTTGATGGATAAAATCCGCATGGATTTGACAAGCTTTACACTTACGGGCATATTGAATAGCATCATTTACCATAGTAGGCCAATAATAACCCATGCGTCGAATACGGTCTTAAAGTTTAGGTCCAGGCTGATGTGCTCCACAAATTTCATCATGTGCTTCACGGATAATTTGTTGGGCCTCATCACCGGCAATACATCGAAGAAGTAAACCATCATAAGCTCGACGATATAAGGTTTTTGTAGTATGATTGTAATAAAATCTGAGTGATCGTCGTCTGATAGATGCTGCCTCACTCGGATTATCTGGAAGGATATCATACAATACGAAATCTAAGAAAGGAAGTCTCCAATCTTTATCAGTATTCTGAGTCTCAGCTGAATTACTGAAGATGAATTCCATACTAGAATCAGATGAAGATGAAGATGATTTACGATTTAATCTGTCGAACTCTAAATCAATACCGAATCCTCTTGTTGTATTGACATCATAAGATGTTGATTCTTCAATATCAACTGGAAGTCCTAGAGTTAGATTGTTCTCAAGATAAAATAATTCTCGATTGTAAACAACAATCATTTGTTGACGTCTAACCGGAACAGCTAACACTGCCGCAAGATTAGCAAGAGCATCAGCTTCTGTGTTACATGCTCGCCTAACATGCTCGATGAAGAATCCTTCAAATGAAGAAGCCATAGATATGGCCAATCTATGGTAAGGAACCAGATCTTGATGGCGAACTTCATAAGTACCTCTTATCTGATTGACGATGAGTTTAGAATCTCCATAAGCTTCTAAATGTTGAATATTCAGATGTTTAGCGAGTTGAAGACCAATAAGCAATGCATTGTACTCAGCTACGTTGTTTGAACATGGTTGATCGAGAGAATAAGCTCTTTGGATAGCAAGACCTTCTGGCGGTACAAGAACGATTCCAACCCCAGCGACAATGTCACCATTAGGACCTATTCTTGAAGCTCCGTCAAAGAATAGACGCCAAGTAGGATCTTCTTCAGCAATTTGGTTTGAGTCTAGGACTTCATCTGGGATTTTATCGTAGAGTTTTGAATTTTCTGGAATTGAATGAGCAGCCAGAAAATCAGCTAAAGCTTGTCCTTTGACCGATTTCTGAGGGATATAGTGCATATCTTACTGAGCAAGTAAAATTCCCCAGTTAGCCAATCGAGAATTTAAAACACTTGGTTTCTTCATCATGACTCGTATAGGATTGATCCTGGAAATGACATGAATAGTCTGGCCAATGATATAGTGTCGTGTCTTTTGGACAGCGAACATAAGGGCTAGACATTCTTTTTCGACCGGTGAATATCGAGGTTCAGCTCCGGTCATGGTACGACTGAGATAGTAAATAGCTTGTTCATGACCATTTCTATTCTTTTGAGCGAGCAGCGCACCCAATGAATGACTCGTTGCTCGGGTATATAGAAGAAACGGTATTCCTGAGATGGGAGGTACCAATACTGGGGGGCTCATCAGATATTGTTTTATGTCATCAAATGCTTTCTGACATTCGTCAGTCCAGACGAAAGAAACACCTGTTTTCAAAAGTTTATTGAAGGGTCTGCAGCGTCCTGAAAGATTAGAGATGAATCTCTTGATATAAGCGATCCTTTCTTGAAATCCTCGTAGCTCTTTTAAGGTGCGTGGAGGACGCATCTCTTGAATGACTTTGATCTTCTCGGGATCTACGTGTATACCTTTTGAGGTAATGACGAAGCCGAGAAATTTGCCACTAGAGACGCCTAAGAAGGACTTAGTAGGGTTCATCCTTAATTGATGCTGACGCATTAGATCAAATATAGTTTTCAAATCTTGGATGTGATCCTCTTTTTGTCGACTTTTGACTGCAATATCATCAACGTAGCATTCGACTGTTTTCCGCAAATGTTCACGGAATATAGTGCTCATGGCACGTTGATAGGTTGCTCCTGCATTCTTGAGACCGAATGGCATCACTGTATAACAGTATGTACCGATCGGCGTTCTGAAGGAAGTGTTTCTCGTCATCTGGAAACATTTTAATTTGATTGTATCCAGAATACCCATCCATGAATGACATCCGTTCAAAACCACAGGTATTATCGATCATAACATCAGTAATTGGTAGGGAAACTCGTCTTTAGGACATGCCGTATTGAGATTACGATAGTCTATGCATACTATGATCTTGCCAGTCTTTTTAAGGACAGGAACTATATTAGCCACCCAATCAGGGTGTTGTTCCTCTCTAATAAACCCAGAAGCCATGAGTTTATTAACTTCGGCTTCAATTGCATCCATAATGTCTGGACGGAATCGTCGTTGTTGTTGCTTGACCGGTTTAGCATTTGGCATGATATTGAGTTTGTGAGTTGCGATCTGTGGATCAAGTCCTGGCATATCTTCATAGCTCCAAGCGAAGACGTCGATGTATTCGCGAATAAGTTTGATCATGTCTTGCTTATCAGTTTCTGAAAGACATTCACTAATGAATATTGGTTTGGGGGATCCTTCTTCACCAACATCTATTTGAACGAGTTTATCTTCAGTTGGAGGTTCTCTTTGCTCGAATCTAAACTCCCATTGATTATCTAACCTTTGGGCCCATTGTTCTGACTCGGATGAGATTTCAAATTCGTCTTCGTCATTTTCTTCAGGACCGTCAGCGGAAACCATGTTGGAAGACAGAATATTACGGTGGAAGTCACCGATACTTGTATCAGAATCCCAAGAGGAGGAACTAGAAGAATCAGATCTTTTATCTTCGTCGGATTCGGGATCTTCATGGATGATATTGATGAAGGAAGTAGGAGCAATATAACCCAATCCGCATTTTGTCCTTCCATATTTTAGAGAAGGAATCCGAACAGGCATTCTTCTTCCTTTCCCATTACTGAGGCTAGTTCTGAAGTCATAGCCCATATTTTTGATAATATCTTTAGATTGCTGGCTGTAACGACGCAACTGTAATCTTTCAGAATCATCATTTCTATCATCATCTTCAAGGTTGATAGGGTTTTTTGGTCCTTTGTAGAAGAATATTGGAATGTCTCCTGGTTTTCTGCTAGGTACTAGAAAACATGAATCTTGTACTGATTCTAAGAATACTTCTGTATGAAAAGTCTGTACAACTCCTATGGTTATTGTTTTCAAGTCATCTAACAAATGCAAATAACTATGAACATGATTACAAACATTAATATACTGCAAAGACGGAGATATTTCATTAAATTCAAAAGTAGTAGTATTTACATCAGGAGGAGGTTGAATCTTAGAAATTTTAGCCAAATCAATGACTAAAGGGGGAGAAGAAGAACGAGAAGGAGTTTTGTTTCGATTAAGATCGATCACAAATGGCTCAGAAGAGGTGAGCTCCCTTGAAGCTTGGGATGGAAAAGTAGTTCGCCCACCAACAGGGATTACCAGAGTGTCCTATTTTATAGGTGAAGATGCAGGAAATGTAGTATGCCCACTGACAGGAATGATCAGTGTGTCTTGGATAGATGATTGAGGTAATGGAGAGATACGTCCGCTCACTGGAACAATGAAGGGGCCTTCTCCAGAGGGTTTAGGAGACTGTTACTGAGTAGTTCGACCTTTAACAGGAATTATCAAGGTCTCACTTTGCGGATCTTCTTTTTCCATAGCTTGTACTATTTTTGTATACTCCTCTTTGTACATCCGGGAATCACTGAAATAAGCTTCAACCCCACGGAAAGGATTTATATCAGCAACTTCCTTTTTTACCTTTCCATCGCTGTCAATGTATTTGAAACACTGATGAAGAGTAGAAGGCACCACATTATTTTCATGAAGGAAGGGTCTTCCCAGGAGAAGATTATAAGATCCCACGATCTCGATCACATAGAAAGTGACTTTGGATCTGAAATCGCCTATTTGAAGTTTCAGATGAATCTTTTCCAACGGCTCGCTTCGACTTTGATTGAATCCCAATATGGTAGTAACCGTCTTGGAAAGTTTGTGAAGAGGGATTTTTAATTCATCCAGCAGACTCTTTGGCATTATGCTTAAAGCAGACCCTGGATCAATAAGAATACGATCTATCTTCATCGTATCGATATAACCGGTGTAGTAGAGAGGCCGATCATGTCGATTATCCTCCAATAACATGTCATCTTGTGTAAAGGTGATATTTGGGATGATCTCCAATACACTATTGCAATGTAAGCAAGTAACATGTTCTTCATCTGGCTTCTTTAATTGTGCGAGACAAGAGTCAGCCTGAAGAAGTGCCTCACTTAATGTCTCCCGAGTCTCTTTAGAAAGACATAGAAGTTCAAAGAGGGACATTCTAGCTGGAGTATTAGCGAGTTGAGCTAAAATGTCAAAGTTATAAGGCTTCTGAAGTCCAAGGGGAGGGGACTTCCTGATTGGTTTATCGAAGCGAGCTTGTTGTTTGCCTTTCTCAAGTGCTGTGGGCTCGGAAGGAATAGGTACAACCGGTGTAGTTGAAGGAACAGGTGCAGTGGATGATTCTTCCTCACGAGGAACATCAGAAGTATCTTTGTCAGCTGGAGAGATATCAGGAGTATCTTCAGGACTCTTGGAATAGTCCTTTAGATAATGTTTCCCTGTTCTAGTAGCACCAGCAAGTGCTTCTACTTTATCTTTTGGTTCTGTGTCGGAAGTAGATCCGAAAGAAGTCATATGACATGACTTAGTTTTTTCAGCCTTCTTAGATTTTAGGGAAGTAGTCTTTTGAAGGGGAGGAGATTCAAAATCTGCCACTAGATCGGGATGAATCCATATGATTTCTCCTGTTTCAATAGTGATCGGTACTAATCCTTCAGACTGTGGGGGGAATATTCACGATTTCAAGAGTTGCCTTGAGAATAGGAACGATCCCGCTTTCAAGGAGTTGAGGAGGAAAATCTCTGAATTGCATAGAGACAACGTTGGAGGTGACGGTCTTTTCTTTCGGAGTGAGAGTGACAGCTCCAGATTTGATCATTTCCTGGATTTTTTCTTTCAGTACAAAACATGTACGAGCTGTGTGACCCAACATTCTATGGTACGGACAGTATTTAGGATGATCTGTCTTACCAGCTTCATCGGGTTTCTTGATGTCAGGTAATTGTATTTTATTACCTTTAAGTAGACATTCAAAGATACCAAGGACGTCATCGTCGTCAAAAGAGTATTCTTCTTTGGGGCGAGGTGCTCTTGGTTGTTGATTTGTTGAAGCTGGGGTAGCTTGGGCAGATATTACCTCTTGATTTTTGCTCTGGAGATTGACTTCGAGAGTCTCTTTTCCTTTACGATTGTTAGGTCGCATACTATTGCTAGTATTTTGACTTGATTCATTGGGAGTCATGTGTACCCCCAGACCTTTGAAAGTCTCGGCACTGACTTCGGCAGCTTTGGCACTGACGATGAAGGAAGGCCAATCTTGGAATTGAGTGGATCCTATCCATATGCTGATGATTGGTAAGAGATTCGACTTGCAAGTGTCGATAGTGACGGCATCGGGAGTTCCGAGAGGCATTTTTAAAGCTTCTCTTCTAAATCTTTCAATGAAGCTTTCAGTGCTTTCATTATTTTTCTGTTTGATTCTTATAAGAGCAGACATAGTCATGTCATTGAGCCCTTCATAGAACCGTTCAAGAAATATTTGTTTGAAGCCGGCAAATGAGGTAATACACCCATCAGGGAGACTTCTATACCATTCATAAGCCGTTCCCTTGAGACATCCGACAAACACCCGAGTAAGGAGGGCGTCGCTCGGTTGCAACTGATCAGTCATCACTTCAAAGTGATTGATGAACTGACTTGGGAAGGTGGTCCCATCAAAGAATGAGATAGTAGGAGGCTTGTATTTAGGAGGATATGATACTTGCTTCCATTCTATTGGATAAGGTTGCTTGATACCTAACCTTTGTAAACCGTATTTCTGTTTGAATGCCTCAAATTGGGTTCGGAGATTCCTTAATTCTTCAGTAACGACTCCGGAAGATTGTGGAGTTGTAGCTCGTAGAGAATAGTTAGGAGGAGGGACGGCATTATAAGCGCTACCTCCAGCTCCCGAATGGCTAGGAATTGGTTGAGCTTGCCCAGGGATATTGGATTGTACTGCTGGAGGAACATGCACTGGATCTACACCAGTGTCAATTGGTATGGCGTCAGGTACAGTCCGTTGATTTTGCAGCTGGGCTGTCATAAGTTCATACATTGACTTCATAGTATCAGCCATAGACTTCATTTGTTGTTCCAAAGAAGCAATTATTTGGTCTTGGGGAGTCATCGAAGAAGAAGGTTCATTGTTTAATTCAGTATTCCCATCCACCATATAAGTTGTGACTATACGAGGGATTGTTGATGATACTGTTTGTTCTGAATCATTGCTTTGTGTATCAAAATCAGTTGTAGGAGAACTACCTCCAGTAGAAAGAGGTAGGAAGTTGGATTCTCCAAGAAATTCAGAATAGTCTTCAGAAATCGAAGTTCTTTGATTAGAAGCCAGGACTCTTGATCTGGTGCCTCTATATACCCCATCTTGACTATCAGTTCTACCCCCAGTATCCCGAGAGGTCATGTTGATAGAAGCGAAAAGAGGCTCATCTTCATCAGACATAGGTTCACACTGGATCCGATTAAAGACAGACTGTCGTTTAGTTTGACATTTGCATTGAATTATGACCCTAGGTTGGAAGTCACAATCATGATCAGTATGGTCATGATCCATTGACAGAGAATTATTCCTCCTCTTTTGTTGAAGATGTTCTCGCAAATCTGTATGTGAAGATTGAGGTATATTTGAGAACAATCTTTGTTTATTAGGAACGTATTTCTTGTCCTTGGATTTTGCCGGCTCTTGATTATACAAAGAGTGATTAATCTGAGCAACATAATTTTTGGCATATTCTGCATTCGGATCTCTTACTTTTGTTCCTGATTGGTGTGGTTTCTTAACACCAGAAGTGCTTCCCAAACGGGATTGATTAAGTTTCGTTCTTAGATCTGTTGGAGGTAAAACATTGGTCTTTGATACTTGAAGTTTTCCTTCCATTGATCTGGATATTTACAGAGAAGGAAGAGTTGAACCATCCCCTCGAGTAGGAGTTGGTAACAAACCATTTTGTAGAGACAAATTATGTGCCCAATTTGAAGAAGTCGTAGAAGAAGACATTAAGAAATGTTTCTTTTTAGACTTGTTCAAGTTTTGAGACATAGAATGTCCAGAAGGAAGAGTAGTCAAAAGACTATTTCCTTTTCTTTGACTAACAAAATTGTCAGCCAAAGCTGTTCCTGAAGTAAACACTACAGGAGCAGAAGAAACAACTAAAGAGTTGTTCCTATTCGAAGGGACTTTGTGAGCCATTTGTGGAGGAGCCATAGCAAGACTACCCCCAGTTCTAGCAGAACTTGGCAAGGAGGAAGAAATAGCTAAAGAGCTATTCTTCTTAGAATATGCTGGTGACAATTTGGCTAAGGAGCCATTGCTATCAGCATATGAAGTCTTGGCTAAAAAGCCAGATTTCGGTACGCATGCTGAGTCAGGGAGAGCTGACTTGGTGGATGATGCGTGCGGAATACACGCTGAGACAGGCTTGGTTAAAGAACCAGTGCTGTTAACGTGATTTTTGGGTTTGGAAATGCACGCTAGAACAGGTTTGGCTAAAGAGCCAGTGCTGTCAGCGTGACTTTTGGACTGTGTGACTACGGAAACAGATTTGGCTAAAGAGCCATCACTGTTAGCGTATCTTTTGGATGCTGTCGTCTTCGAGCACACAGGAGTATGCATGCCTGCAGTGGAGTTCTTGCCAGTGTTAGTAATGGACACTGTGGCAGAAACTTCACCATCTTTGGTTGCCAACAGATTCTTAGGGACGTAGACAGATCGTCCCTTTGATTTGCCGGTGGTGATAGAGGCTGAAGTGTGCTTGCCACCCTTAGCCCACTGCATTTCTTCATAGGCGAGTTGATTGAACTGAATCGATATCACCTTCTTCGTCGATCCGACCGACGAAGTGTCGCATTGAGTTGTGGCCATCTCAGAAGAGGAGATGGGTTTCCCCAGCAGAGTCGCCAATTTGTTTTCCATAAATAAATTCACTTTATTTATTTTGATTCTGGGAAAATACAACTGTAGGAATCCAATCTAGAAGACGATTGCTTTATCCCTTGGATGATGCGAAGAAGAAAACCTCTCAAGAATTCGACAGCAATTTAGATATTCTGTATATCTGTACAATGAATGAGAAAAGAACTCTATTTATAGAGTAAAAAATAACTAAAAAGATAACTGTCTTCATAACCTATGTATAGTTGATAATCACGTAGGACTCAATCGTACGCAAGGTTGATGAGCAGTTACTGGACGTGGCCCATAACTGTTGGACACATGGCAATCATGCATGAGTCGTGTGCAAGTTACTAGGGCACGCATACGAGAGATCCGTGGCATGTCTGCCACATACTCCAATTTGATAATTTGAGATGATAATCTGCTAACTGGTTGAGGATGAAATCCCTGTTGAGATGAAAAATCCACGCTGACTTACAGCAGAGATACTTAGGCTCAAAATATACGCAAACTTGAGACAGAGGGCTCAAAATACACGCAAACTTGAGGCAGAAGGCTCAGAATACACGCAAACTTGAGGCAGAAGGCTCAGAATACACGCAAACTTGAGGCAGGAATACTGAAGTTCAAAATGCACGCAGACTTGAGTCAGAACGACCAGCTGTCTTGATTCGACGTGCCTCGACTGACACAAAATCTCTGACATTGATTGCTTTGTCAGTCACATTAAATGATGATAAGCCCTTTTTTGGTACGCCAACTTGATGAAGACCGAATCTTGTTGAAGAAGATTTCAAAAATCACGCAATAGTCGGCTGAGATCTCTTGAATCCCGTGCATACGTGGCATACGAAGAGACATTTATTGACTGTCGTGCTGTCAGTCATAATTACAATCTGAAAAATGGTGAGCTGTCTTTGAGTACTATTTTGAACTTTGCGTACTTTTGAGGAAATGATTTGATAGAACTCAGCGTGTCTTTTAGACATTTTCTTGATAGGCTGTATTAACTCAACGTGACTATATTTTTGAGGCCTACAGCACCTTGGTGGGTCTCATCAGGACATTATTAGCATCTCAAGATCGTCGGGGCGACGCCCTGCACCAGGCAGTACAAGATGCTCTGAACAGAGGCGGTCATCAAGGGAACCAGGCAGCCAACAGCTTCAAGCGTTTGAACCCTCCCTTCTTCGATGGCAGCGAAGATGCGATTGCCGCAGATGCTTGGCTGCAAGATACAGAAGTGATTCTAGAAGCGGCAAAGACGTCCGAGAATGAGAAGGTGGCGGTAGTACGCCTACAGTTATTGGATCTTGCCAGCAGCTGGTGGGCGGTACAGGCCGTTGGATTAGTGGCACCTATTGCATGGACAGTATTTCATGAGAGATTCCAGACCAAGTACTTCGATGTTGTAGCTCGGTACGATCTACAGATGAGGTTCACCAATCTGAAGCAGATAGGCAGGACGGTCAACGGATATGCGGCCGAGTTTTCGAGACTTAGTCGATTTGCTCCCACCTTGGTAGCGACCGAGTTCGACAGAGCCTAGCGGTTCCAGCAGGGGCTCTATCTAGAGATTTTATTGGCAGTGGAGCAGTTTGAGCATTAGACTTTTGATGCGGTATTGAGAGCAGCCAAGAGGCACGAGTATACCTCCCAGAGGATCGTGGGCAGGACCGGAGGTCGGAAGCGATCTCACGGCCAGATGGATCAGTCTTCAGCACCAGCCCCGACAGCTAGGGCTTTGACAATTGGAACTCCGAGGCGGGCGTCCTCAGTAACGTCGATTCAGCATTCGACCCCAGTATTTCCCCAGCAGCAGAAGCAGAAGCAGTCTTCCATAATGGGTTGCACTGATTGTAGAAAGCAAGGACATATGGTGGCAGAATGTCGCAGGACGCAGGGATTGTGCCTGGCTTATAGGGCAGCGGATCACAAGATAGGATCCTGCCCGAATAGGGATAGTTCATCATCGTCCAACTTTGCTAGTCCTTCGGTGAGAGGACCAGCACCAGTCCAACAGCAGCAACAGTTTCCGAGGCCCTTGCCGTCTCAGTCCCAAGCCTTCCAGCAACAAAACCCTCAGCAGTATGCACAAGCCCAAGCCCTGATTCAGAGCAGACATAGAGGTTATCAGCAGAGGGAACCCGTACCTAGAGGACATGGTCAGGCGATGGCGATGACCGTAGAAGAAGGATTGGCACCAGGTGAGGTAGTGGCAGGTACTATTCTCGTCAACTCCTTTCTAGCATCAGCGTTACTTGATTCTGGTGCATCGTATTCATTTATGTCTGTACGATTCGCGACACGGATAGGACTGGAGCTCGAGTCATTATCAGTAAGGCTCAATATACTTTCTGGTAACGGTCTTGTGGGAGTAGATAGAGTATTTTCCTCGTGTCGGATCGTAGTTAGCGGTAGAGAGTTCCCTGCTAGATTGATAGAGTTCCCAATAGCCGATTATGATGTGGTCTTAGGGATGGATTGGTTAAGGAACCAGTATGCTAGGATAGACTGCCATATTGACAGGGTTGTTTTTAGCATTCCAGGCGAGCCAGAGTTTTCCTTTTTTGAGGCGAAGTTGAACCTTCTCCTCCAGTATTGCGAATGGCAGTAGCAGCAGTACAGATACCCCGGATAGTCGAGGAGTTTCCAGATGTTTTCCCAGAAGAGCTTTCAGGAATGCCGAGCGAGAGATCGAGTTCACTATAGACTTGATCCCCGGGTAAGCCCCAGTGTCGAAGAGAGTTTACATGATGGCGCCGTCAGAGTTAGAGATATTGTACAAGATGATTGAAGAACTCAGGACCAAGGGATTCATTCGTGCAAGTGGATCGCCTTGGGGAGTCCCGATGCTTTTTGTGAAAAAGAAGGATGGTACATCCAGATTATATGTTGACTATCGTACCTTGAACTCAGTGACAATCAAGAACAGATAACCTCTCCCGAGGATAGATGACTTGTTTGATCAACTCAAAGGGGCGACCGTATTTTCGAAGATTGACTTGCGGTCAGGATACCATCAGATCAGAGTCATAGAGCAGGACATCCCGAAGACAGCTCTCAGATCTAGATATGGGCATTGGGAGTTCCTTATTATGCCCTTTGGAGCAACCAATGCGCCGGCTATATTCATGGACCTTATGAATAGTATATTCATGCCTTATTTGGATCAGTTCATGATTGTGTTCATAGATAACATCCTGGTCTACAGCAAGAGTGAAGCGGAGCATGAGCAGCATCTCAGAGTTGTCCTCCAGATTCTCAGAGAGCACCAGTTGTACGTGAAGTTCAGTAAATGCGAATTCTGGCTCGATCGCATTTCATACTTGGGTCATATCATCTCCAGAGGAGGAGTAGAAGTGGATCCCCAGAAGATCGTGGCTATCGAGACGTGGCCAGTACCTAGCACAGTTGTAGAAGTTTGCAGTTTTCTTGGCTTGGCCGGCTACTACCGACGATTTGTTTCAGATTTTGCTCGAATTTCAGCGCCATTGACCCAGTTGACCCGCAAGGATGTGCAGTTCGCTTGGACAGTAGAATGTCAGGATTCTTTTGAGAAGTTGAAGCGAGGCTTGATGACGGCACCCATTCTCACGCTCCCAGATAGAACCGGAGGATTCTTAGTATATTATGATGCTTCAGGTAGAGGTTTAGGATGTGTTTTGATGCAGCATGGGAAGGTAATAGCTTATGCGTCACGTCAACTTCGTGAACATAAAAGGAATTACCCAACCCATGACTTAGAGTTGGCAGCAGTAGTGTTTGCACTTAAGCTTTGGAGACACTACTTGTATGGAGATAGGGTGAAGATTTTCACCGACCACAAGAGCCTGAAATATGTGTTCACTCAGAAGGATTTTAACATGCGTCAGAGAAGGTGGCTAGAGCTACTTGTGGATTATGATGTCAACCTGTAATATCACCCAGGAAAGCCAACGTTGTTGCAGATGCATTAAGCAGGGGAGCCGGAGTTTATTTCCTCACAGTGCAGCCAGAGTTATTAGTAGATCTTCAGAAGATGGGTATAGAAGTTGTCCTTCCTACCAATGTGGCATTGATGGCCAGCATGCAAGTTTAGTCTACTATAGTCGAGAGGATTCGGATGCGCAGTCAACAGATTATAAGCTTCAGCGGTTTATGGCAGAATGTGTAGCAGGACGAAGACCAGAGTTATGTATCCATGAGGATAGTACACTTCGGCATGGGAGGCGTCTTTGTGTACCCAGTGGAGATATCAGACAAGAGATCATAGCAAGCTCATAGTTCTTAGTATTCTATTCATCCCGGTGGCACGAAGATGTACCGTGATATCCGTCAGCACTTTTGGTGGAATGGCATGAAGAGGGAGATAGCCCGGTTTGTCTCTCGGTGTTTGGTTTGCCAATAAGTTAAAGCTGAGCATCAGAGACCGGCTGGACTTCTTCAGCCCTTGCCGATTCCAGAATGGAAGTGGGAGCATATCACAATAGATTTCGTGACGAGATTTCCTAGGTCCCCGGCCGGTAGAGATGCTATTTGGGTTATTATAGACAGGCTCACGAAAGTGGCTCACTTTCTTCCGTCCAGAGTTGGTCAGTCGATGGCTCAGCTAGCAGAGATGTACCTCAGGCAGATTGTCAGATTTCACGGTGTACCAGTCAGTATCACCTCGGACAGAGATTCAAGATTTATGTCACACTTTTGGTATAGTCTGCAAGAGAGTTTGGGAACTCACCTCCAGTTCAGCTCAGCTTATCATCCACAGACAGATGGTCAGTCAGAGCGTACCATACGAACCTTGGAAGATATGTTGAGATCTTATACACTCGACTTCGGTGGTTCGTGGAAGGATCACCTACACCTTGTGGAGTTCTCCTACAACAACAGCTTCCAAGCCAGTATCCAGATGGTACCGTTCGAGATACTGTATGGTAGGAAGTGCATATCTCCTTTAGCTTGGGATGATATCGGCGAGAGGCAAATGCTTGGTCCCGAGATGGTAACCCGGACTATTGAGGTGGTCAGACAAGTCAGAGATCATCTTCGAGTTGCACAAGATCGCCAGCGCCATTGGGCCGATTCTCATCGACGTCCCTTGAATTTTCTGTCAGCGATCATGTATTCCTTAGGTTCCCGCCTAACCGTGGTGTCATTCGTTTCGGCGTGCGGAGAAAGCTTAGTCCTAGGTATATAGGGCCGTTCGACATTCTAGAGCGAGTAGAAGATGTGTCCTATCGTCTCGCTCTTCCGTCGTCGTTACGAGAGCTGCATGATGTCTTCCATGTATCCCAATTACGACAATATATCCCAGATCCAAGTCATGTGCTTGATCATTCGGAATTGGTTGTTGGTACCAACCTTTCGTATGAGGAGAGACACGTATCCATATTGGACCAGAGAGAGAAGATACTCAAGAACAAGACTATTAGTTTAGTCCGTGTTGCTTAGGGTCATCACTCTTTGGATGAGTCAACGTGGGAGCGTGAAGATGATATCCAATCGCGATATCCCGACCTGTTTGACTCGTAAGGTATAATGTCTTTCTTATGCCTTATGCCCTCAATTCCTTGCTTGAATGAATGATTGCATGGTGGACTGCTTGGTATTACTTGTCTGTGATTAGTATAGCTTGTCCTTGCCTCTCTAGCCTCTTAATTAAATTCCGATGACGGAATTCTTTTAAGGTGGGTAGAGTTGTAACGTCCGTAGTTCATATTACGTATTTTGGTATGTAACGCCCCAGTCCCAAAATACGTAGGACCAAGTACGTGAACATGCCAGCTGCACATATATGAAGAATACTCCAATATATGGAATCCTCACATATGCACATAAGCTGTAAATAAAATAACCATAGGCTAGAAATATATAATCTAATCTCATCACAGCTCAACACAGAGGATAATATAGTCCAAATAAATAAATAAGAGTATCAAAAGATAGTCGGGTGAACATGCTCACTCCAAACAGCTATGAAGAATAGTCTCATAAGATCGGAGTCCAACCTCCGCAAAATAGAAAGAAAAGAGATGTAAAAATAATGTCCACTAATGTCTCAAATAAAGAATAGACTAGAAATCAGTAGGGACTGCCTCGTCATCAATGTAGGATAGCTCCAACGCTGCTCCGTACACCTGTAGAAAATCGTCTAAACCTGGAGAGATAACCAGGTCCTCAGAGGGACGTAGCAAGAAAAAAGAAAAACACCATACCATATAAACTGTGATAATATAATAAGAGAAAAAGGTATGCATGCAATCGGGCTCCTGACCATTCTACTGTGAATATGCAGTTGAGATACAATCCTTCGACGCATGAGCCCTGGCTGTAAATAGGATCGACATAGTTCCCGTAGAGAGCACCAGGGGCCAACGTCCATAACACTCTGGAAGCGTCAGAGGGCACCATGTGCAAGGGCTACGTCCATAACGCTCTGGGAAACGTCAGAGGGCGCCTGGAGCCTGCGTCTCCAGAGGAGCGCACAGGTAATCAGGAAAGTGCAAAGAAGCCCATACGTCAGGTATTGTTCTCCCAACCCAATGCCTAGTATCATCATCTTCATGACTGATATGAACCTCTAGTAACCGCCAAGTCTTCTAACATGCAATTCTATTGGCAGTTACTCCTATCCGTCGCATGCTCCATACATATCGGTGGCCAGTCGACTACACGGGTACGTGTCCTACATGCGACTCACAACACGTGGTAAGCAAGTGTCAAGGCCGTATGAGATATACCAATACCTCATCATCAATGGGAGGTCACTAGACTAAGTCAATGTAAGAGAAATAAATAAAAGCATGAAAAACGACCGACAGAGTCGCTTGCACCCAAGTGTGACTTGGACGCACAGTTTAAATATCAAGAAATAAGAAATGCTGAAAATAACAACTAAAAATAAGAATATAATAATCATAAAGTAGGGTGGCAAGGTATCTTGCCTGATGGTGCAATGTGGCAAGTCCAGGTAATCACAATGTCAGCCAAGAAACGTCACAATCTCCAAACAACTCCGGACGCTGAAACAAACATCAAAAATGCACTCGATGTAAAATATAAAACAAGGAAACGCCTGTCCAAAAGTCTAATTTTGGAACAGGGGCAAAATCATAATTCCGAGTCAAAACGATATCCGCCGTTGGACCCGCTTTGCACCGAAACGTGTGCCAAAGTCTATAGTCTCTAAAGTCGTCAAACTATATATCTACGGGTTCAGTTTGAGGATAGGAACTCAACGGTATGTCTAGTTTTGGATTCCGATGAGCCGTGTACAAAATCGCCCGTTTGAGTAGGTCGCGGGCCCGCCAAAAAGGGTTCCGATTTGACCTTCTCAGAATCGAACCAAACTTGGCACACAGGACCAAAATTTTGATTCGGACCTATTGGCATAAGTTTCGTCTCGAATCGACGACTGTACACGAAGTTAGGGCGAAGTTTGTAAATTGGCGATACGGGGGTATCTCGACGGATACGGACTGATTTCGTTGTGCACACACGACGAAACTGAATTCCGTCAGTTCCCACACGTCGACAACGTCCATACGCGCCTTTCGATGCGTATAGCGCGCGACCACGTTGCCCGGTTTGTCGGGGCGCACGCCATATCGGATAAAATTTAGAAAATTAATATAAATTAACACAGGTTTTTTCTCAACTTCTACATCAATTTATTTTTTACACGTTAATCGAAACGATGATCCAGAAAATGCGTTACGATCTCGGTTATGTTGTCTTTTACTGTTTTCAATTAGCTTCTACAATTCTTTACTGCACAGCAAGAAAATTGGCCGACAAGTTGTCGTTTTACAATAGTTTTTAGTATTACAGAAAATATGTTTTTCTTCAACTTTGTCTCGATTTTTTGAACAAGTTGATGGGTTGTTTCGGAATCCACCTAGAGGATCTCGAAGAGGGTCAAGCCTACTTTCTAGAAAATATTACAGATCAAAAATCGGTGCTATGAGTAAAAAGTTACGTCGTAGGGAAGTAGGGTACCTTGAGTGGGAAAACTGCTCCGTGGGTGACGCGGGGCTGACTTCGGATGCTCCGTTCGTCGCGCACAAGACTCCGTCGGTGGCGAAACGAACTCGTAGACGAAGAGGGTAGGATCAGTCGCAACTTTCATTTTGAAAGTTTAGGGTTTTGAGGTTTGTGGAAAAAGTTATATATATAACAAGTCGGGTCCACTCCTAATGCTAATAGCATTTGGATTAATAAGTTCTCACAGGTTCGGGTGCTGGTGCATATACGCGCGCGCGCGGGGCTCCTTTTTGCTACAGTAGAATTTTTGGGGGGGGGCCATGTAGTGGGTGGCCTAATTGTATTTTTTTTAACTTCTTTAAACGTTTACATTAGCACTTAAGTGCAATTGGCTCAGCCATGGCCGCCCCTTGCTGGGGTGTGGCCGGCCCCACTCTCTTTTCTTTTTTTTTTTAAACAATTATATATATATATATATATATATATATATATATATATATATATATATATATATATATATATATATATATTTTATATATATATATATATATATTTTATATATATATATATATATATATATATATATATATATATATATATATATATAAAATATATATATATATATATATATATATATATATATATATATATATTAATCTAGCAAAATTATCTCAAAAAATTACGATAAATTTCTAAATATCCTAGATTTAATTATATTCCTTATTTAATAGAAATACGCACATGCACACATATAATAATATATATATACACACATACATTAATTATACTAATAAACTAGTAGCATATAAATCCATAACTAATGAAATACATAAAAAAAAAATTATAAAAATCAAATATACATTATGGAGGTTTACATCCTACCCAACTTAAAGAAAATTTTGTCCTCGAAATTAAACTAGGGTAGGGGGGTCGAATGCATTGCAAGAATGAACTATTAAGGACTAACATGGGCAAGGATTACCTTGGTTGTCGAACAAATACGGGTAACGATTTCGAATGTCGTCCTCACGCTCCCAAGTAGACTCCCATAGCGAGTGATGCTTCCATGCCACACGAACCAATGGAATAGATTGATTCCGCAACGCCTTTACTCGACGATCAAGAATGCCTACTGGTTGCTCTTCGTACGACAAGCTCGGTCCAACTGTGATCTCGGAGTGATCAAGCACATGATTGATGTCCGCCACGTACCTCCTTAGCTGAGATACATGGAATACGTCATGCACTCCCTCTAGCGACGGTGGCAAGGCCAATCTATAGGAAACCTCTCCAACACGTTCCAAGACATCGAAATGCCCGATGTACTTTGGACTCAACTTGCCACGTCCTCCGAATCGAATCGTGCCTCTAGTGGGGGATATCTTCAAGAACACATGGTCACCCTCTTTGAACTCCAAAGGTCGACGATGATTATCTGTCCACTGCTTCGGACGATCCTGCGCTGCTTGCAGGTGGCCCTGAATTTTTTTCACTGTCCCCACTATGCTCAAGACTAACTCGGAACCCAATAGCTGTCGCTCTCCTATGTCGCTCCAACAAATAGGAGACCGACACTTCCTACCATACAATGCTTCAAACGGAGCCATTTGAATGCTCGCTTGATAGCTATTGTTGTAGAAAAACTCAACAAGATGAAGATGGTCCTCCTATGAACCACCAAAGTCAAGCATACACCCTCTCAACATATCCTTTAGTGTCTGAATAGTATGCTTTGACTGGTCGTCTGTCTGAGGATGGTATGTCGTGCTAAACTTCAATCGGGTGCCCAAACTTTCTTGCATGCTCCTCCAAAAATGTGAGGTAAATCTCGAGTTACGGTCCGACACAATACTAACAAGCACACCGTGTAATCTCATAATCTGCTCCATATACATCTCTGCCAATACCTCTGTCGACTGGCCCACTCTAAAAGGTAAGAAATGGGCTAACTTCGTAAGTCTATCAACAATCACCCACACTGCGTCACGTCCCCTAGGACTCCGAGGAAAACCCGTGACGAAATCCATAGTGATGTGCTCCCACTTCCACTCGGGAATGGGTAGCGGCTGCAATAATCCGGCCGTCCTCTGGTGCTCCGCCTTTACTTGTTGACATACCAAACACTTGGCAACGAAACGAGCTATTTCTCGCTTCATTCTGTGCCACCAATAATACTGTCGTAAGTCGCGGTACATCTTAGTTCCTCCGGGGTGAATGGAGTATGTCGAACTGTGAGCCTCTGCCATAAGCTCCTGCCGTAGCTCTCCATTGGGAACATAAATGCGATCACCACATCGCAATGTTCCATCGGGATGGATCCTCAATCCCGTCTGCTCTCTTACTTCAGTCCTCTCCCTGAGCCGTCGAAATCTAGCATCACTGGGCAATGCTGCCTTGATGCGCTCTACCAATGATGATTGCACTTGGAGGTTGGCTAATACGCCATCTGCTCCAGGCAATACTACCTCAATTCTAAGCTACTCCAAGTCTTTAATCAACTCCTTCTGCGTAATCAAAAAGTGTGCCATGGGCTTGCGACTTAATGCGTCTGCCACGACATTAGCCTTGCCCGGAAGATAATGAAGCTCGATCTCGTAATCCTTCATCAACTCCAACCAACGTCGCTGTCGTATTTTCAACTCTTTTTGTGTGAACACGTACTTGAGGATTTTATGATCAGTGTAGATATCAACATTCTCGCCGTACAAGTAGTGCCTCCATAGCTTCAAAGCAAAGATAACCGCTGCGAGCTCTAGATCGTGGGTCGGATAATTATTCTCGTGCACTCTCAAATGTCACGATGCATATGCTACTACACGACCGTGCTGCATCAATACGCATCATAATCCTTTCCCGGGTGTGTCGCTGTAGATCACAAATCCTCCCGGGCCCGATGGTAGTGTCAAGATCGGTGTTGTGGTCAATCGCTTCTTCAACTCATCAAATACGGCTTGACACTCGTCTGTCCATACAAACTCCTGATTCTTGCAAGTTAATCGAGTCATAGGCCCCGCTATTCGAGAGAAATCTTCCACGAACCATCGGTAGTAACCCGCAAGTCCGAGGAAACTTCTCACCTCAGAAGCTGATGTGGGAGCGGGCCATGATTCGACTGCTATGATTTTCTCAGGATCCACTGATATACCATCACCCGTAACAATATGACTAAGAAATTATACCTCCTTGAGAAAGAAATCACACTTGCTAAGCTTCGCGAAAAGGCGCTCATTCCTCAATGTTTCCAAAACTATCCGTAGATGCTGCTCATGCTCCTCTTGACTCTTGGAGTAAATCAATATATCATCTATAAAGACTACTACAAATTTGTCCAAGTACTGGTGAAAGATCTTGTTCATTAAATTTATGAAGACTACGGGAGCATTGGTCAAACCGAAAGGCATGACCAAGAACTCGTAGTGTCCATACCTTGATCGAAAAGTTGTCTTTAAAATGTCTTCCCTCCGAACCTTCAATTGGTGATAGCCCGATCATAAGTCAATCTTGGAGAATACTTTTGCTCCACTCAGTTGATCAAATAGATCGTCTATACACGGCAAGGGATACTTGTTCTTCACCGTCACTACATTCAATGCTCTGTAGTCGATGCACATGCGCATTGTCCTGTCTTTCTTAGGTACAAAAAGAACGGGTGCTCCCCACGGTGACGCACTGGCACGAATAAAGCCTTTCTCTAATAAGTCATCAATCTACGTCTTTATCTCAACCAACTCCTTGGGTGCCAGACAATATACTCGAGATGAAATAGGCTCGACTCCGGGAATAAGTTCGATGGAAAACTCAATATCTCGATCGGGTGGCAGTCCTGGCAATTCCTCAGGGAATACATCTTCAAACTTGGTGATAATAGGATACTGAGGGATGTCATGCATCATCATATGAGTCCCCGATGTGGGTGCATCACAACTCTCTCCGTCTTCTTTGGTGAACTCAAACTCCTCCGTATTCGGTGGTCTAAAGATAATACTGCTCATATGGAAGTCTATGAGAGCGAAATGCTGGCTCAACTAGTCCATTCTAAGAACCACATCAAATATCAGCATAGGGAATACAAGAAGTCGTTCCATCATCTCTCTACCACTTATCACTGTAGGACAAAGTCTACAAACACCACTAACAGGTACAACTCCTCCTCCAGTGAGGATTTTAACATTCTTAGCTAAGGGTGTGATGGGAATGCTGTGTCTAGTGGCAAAACTAGTGGCTATAAATGAATGAGTGGCTCCAGTATCAAATAATATAATAGCAGAAAAAGATACAACTAAAACCATACCTACTATAACCTCTGTCTCTGTCTCTATATCCTCAACATCAAGTGAGAATACATGTCCACAATTCTGTCCCGGGCCCTGAGCTCTGGCCTTGTTGTACTGTACGCCTTGAGGAGGCAATGGTGGACAAGGTGCTCCTACTACAGGCCGTGGTGCTGGAAGAGCTGGGGCTGTAGGCCTTGGGTTCTGCCGAGCATGTACTATCGCCTGTTGCTCCGGACAGTCCTTGAGCATGTGCTGATTGGATCCACATCTCAAGCACAATTCAAGACGAGTCCTGTAATCGTTCTGGAGATGTCCTTGCTTTCCGCAATAATGGCAAACGGGCTTTTGATAAGGTGAGGGCCTCTGCTAGAACTGTCTTGTGGCCCTCCTAATACGTCCACTCTGAGTAGCTCGGGCTGGTGTAACTGCTGGTGTATGACGTCTCCAGGTCTGCTTAGGGGTGAGCATACAACGGTTGAAAACCGAAAACTGAACCGAACCGAAATATGACAAACGGTTCGGTTTTTCGATTATCGGTTCAGTTTACGGTTTAAAATTTTGAAAATTTGAAATAACGGTTCGGTTTTCGGTTCTTAATCCGAAAAATTGAACCGAAAATCGATTTAGATTTAGTAATTTATCAAACTACCCACAATATACATATACTAATGTTTATTAATCCCTAACTGAGCGTACTCTCTTCTCCTATTCTATGTCGGTGCTTCTTTGAGCACTCTCTCTATCTACCCTAAATCTATATATATACTAATATCTTTCACTCTATGTAATATAACAATTCATAAATACAATAATGTCATATATTTTTAAATTTTTTTATTTAAATAGGCTCATTTTGCTAAAAACTTGAAGGCCATGCACATTGGTCCATGAAACCGAACCGACCAAAAACCGAACCGAATTAATTCGGTTCGGTTTTGTTCGGTTTTTATAAAAACGGTTCGGTTTTCGGTTTTGAGAAATACGATTTACAGTTATTTCGGTTTTCATATATTCGGTTCGGTTTGAACCGAACCGAACCGATGCTCACCCCTATGTCTGTTGCTGCTCCTTACGAAGAATCTCCTGTGCACGAGCTTCTTCCAGGACAGCTGAATGGGAGACTCGAGACTGGGTAGTCGTATAAGACTTGAGCTCTGGTGCAAGCCCCTGGTGAAATCTCCTCGCCTTCTCTAACTCCGTCGGAATCAATCCCGCACCAAAACAACTCAGGCGATTGAACTCTGAGTCATACTCATCGACTGTCATATTTTCTTGCTTCAGATGAAGGAACTGGTGATCCCAGTACCTAATCGTCTCTCTTCCACCTTCCGCCTTCCACCAGTAGTGAGCATTATCTTCTAACAGTAGGTCCACTGCTGTCATCCAATCTCGAGCTGACAACTGGGATGCCTTCAATAGCTTATCTGTACTAATAAGCCACTGTGACACCTCTAATGGCTTCTCTGTTCCTCTAAAGGCCTTAGGGTTCATATCTGTGAAATTCTTGATAGAGCCTTCATAAGAATGCAGTGCTGGTGCTGGTACTGGAGGTGGTAGTGGAGGTCTAGCTAATGCTGCCATCATCGTCTGTCTCATCAGCTCAGTCTGCTGCCACCGAGCCTGCATCATGGCGTACATAAACTGAGAAGTAGGGCTCCCATCAGTCGGTGGTGGAGGCATCTGAGGTCCCGACTGTAGGGGAAACTGCTGAGGGAATGGTAGTGGTGGGGGCAGTAGTACATTCCCTTCTGGTGGCATGGTAGTAATCTACCCAGCCTGGCTGCCTGGGGGTGCTACGATCTCTGGATACTCCGTCGTCGGTATCGTAGTAGGCTGCGACTGTCCTGGCTGGTATGGTGTCGCTGGAGTCATGGGAGGATTCTGTCCCTCCGGAGTAGCCTCTTCATCAGATGTGAGGGCCAAGACAGAAGTGCATCCGCTTCTTAAATGCATATTGTTGGCACGAGAAAAATAAGTTGATATTAGGAAAGATTAGATATGAGGTAAATTAAATAATCAAGGAAGTTTCGAAAAGATTGGAAGTCAATAGGTAGTAATAGTTCTGGATGAGATATTCATATTCCTATATGTAGGCTTGTTGGGCACAGTCATGTAACCCAACAATATTAACGTCGACCTGCATGGGCCACCACAAAAACATGTAACGCTCCAGTCCCAAAATACGTAGGACCAAGTACGTAAACATGCCAGCTGCACATATATGAAGAATACTCCAATATATAGAATTCTCACATATGCACATAAGCTATAAATAAAATAACCATAGGCCAGAAATATATAATCTAATCTTATCACAGCTCAACACAGAGGATAATAGAGTCCAAATAAATAAATAAGAGTATCAAAAGATAGCCGGGTGAGCATGCTCACTCCAAACAGCTATGAAGAATAGTCTCATAAGATCGGAGTCCAACCTCCGCAAAATAGAAAGAAAAGAGATGTAAAAAATAATGTCCACTAATGTTTTAAATAAAGAATAGACTAGAAATCAGTAGGGACTGCCTCGTCATCAATGTAGGATAGCTCCAACGCCGCTCCGTACTCCTGTGAAAAATCGTCTAAACTTGGAGAGATAACCAGGTCCTAAGAGGGACGTAGCAAGATACAAGAAAAACACCATGCCTTATAAACTGTGATAATATAATAAGAGAAAAAGGTATGCATGCAATCGGGCTCTTGACCATTCTACTGTGAATATACAGTTGAGATACAATCCTTCGACGCATGAGCCCTGGCTGTAAATCGGATTGGCATAGTTCTCGTAGAGGGCACCAGGGGCTAACGTCCATAACGCTCTGGAAGCGTCAGAGGGCACCATGTGCAAGGGCTACGTCCAAACGCTCTGGAAAACGTCAGAGGGCGCCTGGAGCCTACGTCTCCAGAGGAGCGCACAGGTAATCATGGAAGTGCAAAGAAGCCTATACGTCAGTATTTGCCATTAAAATCTTTTTATTGCAATTTTAATTACAAACAGAACAGTGTTACAATGTAGGACTTAGATGTATTCCTAGGAGAACACTTTTGTTTATCTGGGTCCCTGTGTCGATGGAGCGAATAGTAATGCGTTGACTCCATTGACGATCTGACGATGGCTCTCGGTTCTCTGAAGGTCTGAGTTGCTCTGGGTACTGGAGTTTGCAGATGGGAAGAAGACGTTGAGTATCTCTTCCGATCTTGGTGGATGATAACTCTGATGCCTTTTTTCTGTCTGTATCCGTATGTATATTACGTGGTCCGTAAGAAGGAGATGATCACTCTATTTATAGTTTGCAGGCTGGCTGCTCAAGCGCACATATGTAGGATGCGCCTATACATGGGGACGCCACGTGGTTGAAGCTGCGGGAGGCGCATGGATGATGCACCATCATTTGTGGGTTGAATCCTTCATGCTGCTTTTGTGGGCTGGCACGTAGCAGGGGAGAGGATCTTTCAGTTGCTGAGATCTTAGGTGATTAGCACCCTTCATAGGCTGAATTGAGTCAAAGGACACGTGGCGCATGCCCGTTGCTCAAAGATCTCAGATTTGGTAGAGAGTGATCTGATAGGATGCGCCTGGGATTGGGTGCATGAGAAGACTTTGGCTCACAACCTTCAGGAGTCATGAACCGGTCTGGGCGCACGGCTTTTGAGGCACATGCGGGTCTTCAGGCGCATGGCCGCTGAGGCGCATGCGAGTGGTTTGTCGGCCACGTGGGTCGTAGCCGTCGGAGGAAAGTAATGATGATGCTGATGTCAGCGATGCTTTGTCTTCTGAAAAAGCTGCTAGCTGTCCAGTCCTCGGGGGACATGTTGCCAACTCTGTCACTTGAGCATTAATTGCTTGATGGGTGACGAGCCAAAATGGGTGCATAGGTCCATGTTGATTAGGATGCATGGATCTGTGCTTTGTTGGGCGCATCCATACGGGGCACTTTAGAACTGACGGGTGCGTCTGTACGATGCGCAGTGTCTGACCGGCATATCCTTTTGTATGACGTACCTTTATTGGTCCGACTTTTGTGTTCTTTAAGTGCTTTAAATAGCCGTTTTGACTTGGCTGAATTCGAAGCGTCAGATTTATCACCATAAATGCAAATTTATTGCACGGGATTCGGAGAGCCCGCCACTTGGCGCATGGGTCTGATTTGTCCGGCCTATAAATAGTAGCAAGGCGAGAGTTTGCTTCTCGTTCTCTCACGTCTTCCCGAATGAACTTATTTGCTCAAGCACATTCTGTTGACAAGATGCTCCCGAGGGTGAAGATGCGATGCATTGTCTTCATTCATGTACTCATGAAGGTGACTGTTACATCCAAAAGTCGGGGTCAAGGGCTTCTGAGGCAGGCGGAAGGTGCATGTTGCATCCAAAGATCGGGATGCTCAAGCCCTGTCTCCGTTATGCTGGAAGAGCCACAAATCGAAATTGTGGTGCCCCCGGCTTTGGAGAGCTCTTTCTCCTGTCAGAGTGGGTGTTGTCCATTCTGGTTGTGTTAAAAGCTGCTCCTTTAGCCGCGGATTGATTGCGGTGCTCTCCTCTTCCTTGGAGAGCTCTTCCTTTTGCTAGGGTGGGGTTGATCGCCCACCCAGGTTCTGCTCAATAAATGCTTCATTAATCGAAGCATTTGATCGGATCGAAGTAAGGCGCATATGCTGAGACTTCATGATGCGTATAACTGAGACGCTAAAAAGATGCGCCTGACTGAAACGCTGAAGGCTGCGCCTGACTGAGACGCTGAAGAGACACGCCTGACTGAAACGCTGAAGTGATGCGCCTGACTGATGATGCGCCTGGTGGGAGGCGCATGGCAGTTAGCTGCGCCTGGCTGTAGTCTTAGGATCTTTTTTTGTAGAAATTTCTCCTATGTAAAGCCTTTTAGACATGTAATAGACTTTTATATGAAAATAAAAATCTTCTCTTGCTGTCTATACTTTTGCTGTCTTGATGTGCCAAGTACTTCGTTTGACTTCCCTGGCGCATGTTCTGAGTAGTATTTGAGCGCATAGGAATTCTGGCACATAGATGCGCCCTGAAATTCCATGCTTCTATATTCAGGTATTGTTCTCTCCACCCAATGCCTAGTATTATCATCTCTATGACTGATATAAACCTCTAGTAACCGCCAAGTCTTCTAACATGTAATTCTATTGGCAGTTACTCCTATCCGTCGCACGCTCCATACGTATCGGTGGCCAGCCGACTATGCGGGTACATGTCCTACATGTGACTCACAACACGTGGTAAGCAAGTGCCAAGGCCGTATGAGATATACCAATACTTCATCATCAATGGAAGGTCACTAGACTAAGTCAATGTAAGAGAAATAAATAAAAGCCTAAAAAACGACCGATAGAGTCGCTTGCACCCAAGTGTGACTTGGACGCACAGTTTAAATATCAAGAAATAAGAAATGCTGAAAATAACAACTAAAAATAAGAATATAATAATCACAGAGTATGGTGGCAAGGTATCTTGCCTGATGGTGCAAAGTGACAAGTCCAGGTAATCACAATATCAGCCAAGAAACGTCATAATCTCCAAACAACTCCAGACGCTGAAACAAACATCAAAAACGCACTCGGTGTAAAAGATATACCTAGGAAACGCCTGTCCAAAAGTCTAATTCTGGAACAGAGGCAAAATTATAATTTTGGGTCAAAACGATGTCCGTCATTAGACCCGCTTTGTACCGAAACGTGTGCTAAAGTCTATGGTCTCTAAAGTCATCAAACTATATGTCTACGAGTTCAGTTTGAGGAGAGGAACTCAACGGTATGTCCAGTTTTGGATTCTGATGAGCCGTGTACAAAATCGTCCGTTTGAGTGGGTCGCGGGCCTACCAAAAAGGGTTCCGATTCGACCTTCTCAGAATCGAACCAAACATAGCACACAGGACCAAAATTTCAATCCGGACCTGTTGGCGCAAGTTTTGTCTCGAATCGATGACTGTACACGAAGTTAGGGCAAAGTTTGTAAATTGGCGATACGGGGGTATCTCGACGGATACGGACTGATTTCGTCGCGCACACACGACAAAACTGAATTCCGTCAGTTCCCACACGTCGGTAACGTCCATACGCGCCTTTCGATGCGTATAGCGCGCGACCATGTCGCCCGGTTTGTCGAGGCGCACATCATATCGGACAAAATTCAAAAAATTAATATAAATTAACACAGGTTTTTTCTCAATTTCTACATCAATTTATTTTTTATACGTTAATCGAAACGATGATCCAGAAGATGCGTTACGATCTCGGTTATGTTGTCTTTTACTGTTTTCAATTAGCTTCTACAATTTTTTACTGTACATCAAGAAAATTGGCCGACAAGTTGTCATTTTACAACAGTTTTTAGTATTACAGAAAATATGTTTTTCTTTTACTTCGTCTCAATTTTTCGAGCAAGTTGATGGTTTATTTTGAAATCTACCTGGAGGATCTCGAAGAGGGTCAAGTCTACTTTCCAGAAAATCTTGCGGATCGAAAATCGGTGCTACGAGTAAAAAGTTACGTCGTAGGGAAGTAGGGTACCTTGAGTGGAAAAACTGCTCCATGGATGACGCGGGGCTGACTTCGGATGCTCCGTTCGTCGCACACAAGACTCTGTCGCTGGCGAAACGAACTCGTAGGCGAAGAGGTTAGGATCAGCCGCAACTTTCGTTTTGGAAGTTTAGGGTTTTGAGGTTTGTGGAAAAAGTTATATATATATAACAAGTCGGGTCCAGACCTAATGCTAATAGCATTTGGATTAATAAGTTCTCACAGGTTCGGTTGCTGGTGCATATACGCACGCGCGCGGGGCTCCTTTTTGCTACAGTGGAATTTGGGGGAGGGGGGCGCCCACTTAAGTGGGCGGCCTAATTATATATATTTTTTTCTTTTAACTTCTTTAAACGTTTACATTAGCACTTAAGTGCAATTGGCTCAGCCATGGCCGCCCCTTGCTGGGGTGTGGCCGGCCCCACTCTCTTTTCTTTTTTTTTCTTTTTTTTAAACAATTACATATATATAGTTGTATATATATATATATATATATATATATATATATATATATATATATATATATATATATATATATATATATATATAAAATATATATATATATATTATATATATATATATATATATATATATATATAAATTACGATAAATTCCTAAAAATCCTAGATTTAATTATATTCCTTATTTAATAGAAATACGCACATGTACACATATAATAATATATATATATATACACACATACATTAATTATACTAATAAACTAGTCGCATATAAATCCATAACTAATGAAATACATAACAAAAAATTAATTAAATTATAAAAATCAAATATTCATTATGGGGGTTTACATGTATACGTGTACGTATTTTGATTCATATTGCATGTCTCATTGCGTGGTTTATTTGGGCATTTTATTTGCTTGGTTCGGTTCGGTTTGCTTGGTTCGACTTGGTTCGATTTTTGCTTGTGGACCAACCCCACCTACCACCCACTCTCTTTCTTTATAAGCCACCTAACCACTCTCTTCCATTAATCCTCATAACTCTTCTTCTCCTTCTTCCATTAACTCTCTCCACCTACCAGGAGAGGCTTAGGCAAGTGCAACTCGCTTCATGGAGGAACTCAAGTTTTGTTGTTCCATTTTCTTCCTCACGAGATTCTAAAACACTTTAGTACTAAGCATTTTTAATTTCCATGGCTCATTTCATGTAGATCTAAGCTTGTTGCATTTTCAGATTTCTTGGATTTTGATCTATTAAACCTTATTATTTCAAGTTTTGATGGTTCCATGTTGTAGAGAATTTCTTTTTGCCCCATTTTGACCTATTAAAGTCCGGATTCTGACCTTAGATGAAGGATTATTGGAGCTTGGAAGCCATGGCTTCCATGGTTCTTCTTCTCGGAATAGTTGGAGAAGAAAAACAGTGCTTGACTGCATGGCTTTTCATGTGGCAAGTCCCATGCGGCCGCATAGACACTACAGCCTTCATGCAGCCTTGGCCGCATGGCTTGAGTTGACTTTAGCCACATGGCTCTACTCGACTTTTAGCCGCATGAACCTATTTTCCTTAGCCGCATGGCTTTGTTTCCCCTTGGCCGCATGAGCCCATCCCTTCCAGACCGCATGAAATCATTCTCCCTGGCCGCATGAGTCTTTTTCCCCTGGCCGCATGAGTCTTTCTCACCCTTGCCGCATATGTCCGTTCCTCCTGGCCGCATGAGCTCTTTCACCTTAGTCGCATGGCACTGCTTCCCCGAGCCGCATGGCTTAGCTTGACCTTGCCGCATGACCCTGTTCTCCTCGAGCTGCATGGCTCTTGGCAGTGCTTGCCGCATGAGCTCGTTTCCACTCCCCTCAGCCGTATGGCGTTGGTTCCCCGAGCCGCATGAGCTTGTTCCCCCACTGTCGCATACGTCCGTTTCCCCCGAGCCGCATGAGACCCTCATATATTGTCGTACGACCCTCATCCACCTTGCCGCATGACCCTGTGTTCCCGGAGCCGCCTGAGCTTGTTTTCCGAGCCGCATGAGACCCTCTCCCTTGCCGTATGGCTCTTTCCATAGCCCTTGTACCCCTTTTATTATGATGGGTTGTTACATTTATGCTTTGTCTCATGACCCTCTGTGTAACTTGGGTCCCTTGATAGAATGCTTGTACCATGTAAATTCTGTATATGTTCTATGGACACGATAGTGACCCGTAGTTGTGCACTCTTGACAAGTAACATGACATGATAGTGGCCCGTCGTAGCGCACTCTTGATAAGTAAACCTGACATGATATTCCTCGATATGCTGTTACGACGGCTAGCATGACATGACAAGAATGAATGGCCTGGATATCGTGGATGATTATGTTTGTACAAATGAACCAATACTGTTTCGCATCATGTCTAGGACAGGGACCCCTGAGTACCACGGTCAGGGGTACCTACTGAAATTGACTAAGGCTAATAACTAGAATAATCCAGTAGTCATGAAGAGATTTTCCAGCTACAGGCAATCCCGTTATCTGGGCGCGCAAGTGGACTTGTAGCCTGCCGACGAGTAGGGCACATTTCTAGCACGCTGTCATGTGTTGCACCCTTTATGAACGAATATTCGACCTGGATAACCTGGATGGTCTGCAAGGCTTGTGGCTGTTGGAATATCTCATTGCATCTTGCTAGTAACTAGGCTTGTGATAACCCTAGTTAGTTAAAGTACCAAGCCGTACATATTTCTTGGCCGTGATTGACTGGATGGAGTCTAACCCAGTCTAGTCTTGTCCTGATCCTGTACAAGATTGTAACATGACCTGATTGCTTGTGCTTTATTTTATCGATAAATGATAGAAAACCAAGTTTCGTTCAGATGAAGGGTTACAACCCCGGTCCTTGTTTGGTTTAAGGGTTGTAACCTGGCTATCTGAATAGTCCCATGGTTATCACATCATATATCCTCATGATTTTTTCCATATTTCCAGTCTTTCATTATATGTTATTATGTTTTATGCTAATTACTGGTTTTAGTTCTTAAGTGAAGCCTCATTTGTGGCACTTGCTCTTTCTAGGATCTGATCCAGCTGATTTTGGATGGCCAGATACCGGAGTAGCTCCAGAGGATCTCCCTACCTTCCAGCCAGATGGTGACCACCAGGCGTAACCAAGGCAATGAGTGGGTTTCCCTTTTGTTCTCCCACTTTATTGTAAAAATATTCTTTTGAGACGTTTAGCCGGCGAGCGAGTGTTAGCTCGATTGCACTTTACTTACTGTCTGCCTACGGGCTGTGGCATGATTAACAAATCCTAGGGTTGATCATGTATGACTGAAACTCTTGCTAGTCTTCATATTTTGTATGATTAGCTTCATGATCATCCAAATATGTAATGTATGGGACGCCTTACTATTGTATATTTGGTGCTCTGACATCTTGTAACTGTTATTACTTGCATGAGATTGAGACAATAGGCTTGTTCATGACCATAAGAGACTGATGGCTTGTAGTTAAACCCTCATGTATCTAGACAGCCTTGACCGTATAGCGAGGTGGATTCTATTTCAATATACGTAGCTGGCTATATAAGCCCCCGTTCTCCAGTATTCTGGTTCTGGGGAGTTACAATCTCTCCAGGCTAAAGTCAATAGTTAGTATTGGAATCATAGTTTCCAAACAATAATATCAACACTGACCCCAATCCTAAGGTCAAACCAAAGTTGATAGTACGGGGTTTTCTATCCAAGCTCGCATCACTCCGATTTCTAAAGTTCGAGCATAGATTCCTATACGCACTTGTAACACTTAGTTCAAGGGGTCCAAGTCGTTCAGTAAAGTCATCCTACGGTAAGTCAAGTTCAACCAATTTTTCGATATATCATTATCGTACGTCTAAACAAGCAATTCACATAGTCCATCTCTTTGAACCCGTTCGATATAATCTACATATCCAAGTCAAGTTCACCACGAGACGATTTGTCAATAAACCATAATTCTCATTTCATATTCCCTAAGTCGTTTAGTGTAATACCCCAGTCCCAAAATACGTAGGACTAAGTACGTAAACATGCCAACTGTATTCATACGAAGTACAGGGGCCTTGTATGTATACATAAGCCGTAAAATACAGTAATCCAAGACAAACTAAATCTCATCCACAGTGAAAAGAATAATAATATAAAAATTAACTTGAATATTTATAATACAATCGTTGGACGGAGACAAAGTCCACTACCAACTATCTCAATGAAAGAAATGTACAAGAATCGATCAATAAGATGGCAAGACGAACCAAGCGCAATCATCTTTGAAAGAATGGAGAGAAGATCATGCCCTTGGCTAAAACACCTGCAGTAAATTATGAAAGCACACACCTGGAGAAAAACCAGGTCCTTAGTCGGACGTAGCAAGATACAGGAAGAACAAGCTAATATGAACTGTCAGAAAAATAAAATAATATATAAAAGACTATTATAGACACAAACATGCAAAGGAGACTCTAACCGCTTAATGTGCAATTTAGAGGACAACTTTCATGCGCATGGGTAGGATTTTAGGCTATATGTACGTAACTGGCATCCAGTCATCTGTATCCGGCCGTAACGTCCAAAACGTTAGAGGGTATCTGCAAATATATCGCCACAGTTCCATCCGGAGACTGTGGTTTACCTGTTTGGATTCCCATACGCACTAGCGACTGTCTTCCTCCAATATTTCCTACACTGTTCAAGTCATGTCCATGGCTCGTCCAGTTTTGTAACTGCTTGAGTCTCTAAAACCATAGTCATAGCAGTTACAAGCATCTACCGTCACACGACATTAGAGATAGCTAGTCAATAAGTCGTGCCCCTAACAAAATGTCTCATATCGTGTAGTGTGAGTGTCACGGCCAAAGGAAGATATAAGGATATCCTCCAACAAGAAGGTAGTCTGCTAACACTAAGTTAACATGCATATAGTAAAGTAAAACGACTAATAGAGTCGCTTGCACCCAAGTATGGCTTGGACGCGCAGTGTATAACAAATAAAACTAACAATATGAAACAAAATAAATAATACATAAAATAAATAATTTGACAGTTAATTAGCAAGGTATACTTGCCTGTTGCGACGCCTGGTGAGCTGCCTGGTGTGGTACAATAAAGGTGGCACAAGATCGACTTCGGTGTTACAACTACACATGACGGCCTTGGATGATGGCATGGACTTGAGTTGGTTGCAGTTGATGCGCGTATGACTGTGTTGGCACAAAATAGTCGTAGATGCCAAAAGTACGCAAGATGATCTCCATCGATGGGACGGACCTTGTCATTGAGTCTAGATTATTCAAATTGGCTAGGGACGATATAGAGATTTTCGAGATTCGCAAGTAGATAGAAAAAAAATTTGATTTAGCCATGGACGAAAAATAGATCTTTAAAGAAATTTGTATAATAAAATATTTATAACTTTTAGAAAATATTTTTATATGATAGTTGGAAACTATGTTTTTAGCAATCAAATATTTTTAAATAAATATTTTTTAAACAAGAAAATTCATTTTGGGCTAAGCCCTTAATTTGGTTAAGCTATAATTTTGGGTCAACAGAATACCTCAAAATATAATGATAATATTTTAGGCTTCGAAATCTAGTTTGAAATTACATGAAGGGTCCCATAAAAGCCATATTTTTGTCAAAATAATTTCTAGGAAACTATAAAATACTTATAGTTAATAATTAATTCCACTAATAATAATAATAATAATCTAATATTAATAATAAAATAGCTATTAGTAACCTTTCGTCAACTGATAGCAATAATAAAAATAAAACAATAATAATATAAAATAAGCTACCAGTTTCAATAATAAAAATAAATACAATATAAAAATAACATTAAAACAAACAACAAAACAAAAACATAAAATATAAAACACATAAAAAGAATAAAAAGAGACTGTGAATGGCTGGCTCTCTCATTCGAAAGAGCAGCAGCAGCCAACTAAAGAATTAAGTATAGAGAGAGGAAATAAGAGGGATTGGGGGAAAAGTCGGGAGAGAGAGAGAGAGAGATCGGAAAAGGAGGGGATCCGAAGCGGAGTCGGGTTGCGTCGGCGGCAAGGGGCGGCGCGCGGCGTGGAGGAGGAAGGGCGGGTGAGGCTGAGAAGAAGGAGGAGAGTGGATGCGGGTCTTTGGTCGTCTGCGGATGCGCGGTTTTCGACCGGCGGCGGTTCTGGGGCTGCGCTCGGGATGAGCGGGGGTCAAGGTGAGCGGGTGACTGTGGTGGTGGCGTGGTGATGGGGTTGTGGGCTGGTGCAGGGTGTACTGAGGCGACGGTGATGGTGGCCCGGTGGTTTTGATAATGAAGATGATGGTGTCGAGAGTGTGGCGAGGACGAGGGTCTTTTGGCGAAGACGGGATTAGGGTTAGGATTTATTGGATCGTGTCGGGATTGTCGACACGGAGGGGTTAGAATGTATATGTAAAGTTGTGGAATAAGACGGGGAGGGGACACGTACACGGACACGATGCACGGTTCTTGTGGAGGAATTTGTGGGTGTGAAAAATTTATGGAGGAGTACCTGCCTATTTATAGGATGTGGGAATTCCCATTTGGATAGGATTAAATTAATTTAAAACTCAATAGATAAATACCATATTAATTTAAATAGTTTTAAATCAATTTCAATCAAATTTCGAATCAATTTAAATCTAGGTAAATCTTTATATTAAAATAGAATCCATAAAATACATTCATATTTTTAAATCATAATAATTTATCTAAATATCAATCAAACAAAATTTAAAAATATATTTTTATGAACACTAATATTTTAATAATAATTAATTTCAAAAATAAACATAAATATTTAAAATACCTTATTGCTAAAAAATTTATTATAAATAATAAAAATAAAATTTGAAAATATACATGAAATAATTTTTATGTGCTTTACACAAATAAAATATTCACATAAATCTAGCTTTCTAATTTACCACTATTAAAATAAGATAGTATTTTATAAATAATTAAATTAATAATTTTGTCAATCTCGATAGATACTTTTCACAACTTTTTTTTAATAAAAATATTTATTATATATATAATTTTGAAACCATCACCGATGATAAAATCAAAACCATTTTTTTTTAAAATATGAACCTCGCCCATATTCGCACTCGACGAGTAAATACAAAAACGTAAATTCACGTGCGACGTATAATACGACTTTGCGACGTATAAATACAAAAAAAATCAGTACTAAAATATAGTAGAAATTTAGGGGTTTTACATCCTACCCAACTTTTTGTCCTCGAAATTAAGAATAAGTAGGGGGTGAGAAGATACAAGGATACGATCAAATCGTTGGGCGAGGCAAGAAAACAACATTTAACACAAACATGCATTAGGAAATCGTGATTTAGATAATATGAAAATAATGCACGGATATGGTAATGGATGAGGGTCGCTAGCTAATGCAAGATAGAGAAGGGTTTAAGGGTTAGGTAATGAAGGTAAAGTAATTAGAGAGCAAGGGTACATGGTTCCTTAGAGTGAAGTTATGCGTTTAGGTTTAGGGGTGGTTAAGGAAATAATTCTAGTCATTTCTAAATTTCAAATGATTAGAGATCACGATCAAGAGTCGAAGGGTAGGGCGAATAACTCGAGGCGAAGTTGTAAATACGTGGCTTGGTTGATGGCCACTATAACTATTATGGTCATAGGGGAACACTTGGTGTCTATCTATCAAGTTCGAGTGTTCTGTCTTTCCAATTTAAGTGAAAGACAAAACGAATAAGAGTTCGAAGGAGATGTTTATTGAATACGAACACGTGGTTCAAAGACGACTGAATAAATTCAAAAGAGAATTGCCAAGGCAGACGCGGATGAGATTCTAGAGAGCAAGCTTAACTATATCTCCACCCACGTATAACGATAAATAAAAGCGAACCAAAGTGCACTCGGTTGATCAGACCATCATGTACCGGTTCTGACTAGACAATATGTTAGTGAGCGCGCGCTCAATAGCATGTGTCTTGAACAAGTTTGATAACGGTTAAACTTGCAAAACTAGGCTATAGTAGCAATATTTAGTCAAGATGGTAAAAATATAGACACGTGAGATTATTATTGAAAGAGACTAGAATTAGTTCGAACTACTTAAGAATCTAAGTCTTGTTTGGTGCCTATACAGTCGACCTATTGTCTGCTTGTCTAAGGCGTTGGTCGACCAATAAGGTATGGTCTTTAAAAATTTATAGTCTATGCAATCCACTTAGTATCTACTGTAGTGAGTCATAAGGACGAAGTCTTATGCTAGGTCATGAGGCATTCTACCCAACTTACAAGAGCTAAACTAGTAGGGTGATGGAACAATGGGTTATGTCCATCTAGTATGGGTTACCCTATTAATCTCTATTGAGCACGATAGAAGGGCACGAATCACGATAGAAGGGATCAAGCAAGATGCAACTCGAGGAGAAGGTGGTCAAGTATGTGGATGAGATCCTAGACTCTAATCCTATACGCAGGCTTATTTGGTACGGTAAGATAACCAAATAATTTATCCTGACCTGCATGGGCCACCACAAAAATATGTAACGCCCCAGTCCCAAAATACGTAGGACTAAGTACGTAGACATGCCAGCTGTATTCTTACGAAGTACATGGGCCTTGTATATATACATAAGCTGTAAAATACAGTAATCAAAGACAAACTAAATCTCATCCACAGTGAGAAGAATAATAATATAAAAATTAACTTAAATATTTATGATACAATCGTTGGACGGAGACAAAGTCCACTACCAACTATCTCAATGAAATAAATGTACAAGAATCGATCAATAAGATGGCAAGACGAACCAAGCACAATCATCTTCGAAAGAATTGAGAGAAGATCATGGCCTTGGCTAGAACACCTGCAGTAAATTACAAAAGCACACACCTGGAGAAAAACCAGGTCCTCATCGGACGTAGCAAGATACAGGAAGAACAAGCTAATATGAACTGTCAGAATAATAAAATAATATATAAAAGACTATTCTAGACACAAACATGCAAAGAAGACTCTAACCGCCTAGTGTATAATTTAGAGGACAACTTTCATGCGCATGGGTGGGATTTTAGACTATGTGTACGTAACTGGCATCCAGTCATCTGTATCCGACCGTAACGTCCAAAACGTCAGAGGGTATCTGCAAATATATCGCCACAGTTCCATCCGGAGACTGTGGTTTACCTGTTTGGATTTCCATACGCACTAGCGACTGTCCTCCCCCAATATTTCCCATACTATTCAAGTCATGTCCATGGCTCGTCCAGTTTTGTAACTGCTTGAGTCTCTAAAACCCTAGTCATAGCAGTTACGAGCATCTACCATCACACGACATTAGAGATAGCTAGTCAATAAGTCGTGCTCCTAATAAAATGTCTCATATCGTATAGTGTGAGTGTCACGGCCAAAGGAAGATATAAACTCCAACAAGAAGGTAGTCTGCTAACACTAAGTTAACATGCATATAGTAAAGTAAAACGACTAATAGAGTCGCTTGCACCCAAGTATGGCTTGGACGCGCAGTTTATAACAAATAAAACTAACAATATGAAACAAAATAAATAATACAGAAAATAAATAATTTGACAGTTAATTAGCAAGGTATACTTGCCTGTTGCGACGCCTGGTGAGCTGCCTGGTGTGGTACAATAAAGGTGGCACAAGATCGACTTCGGTGTTACAACTACACATGACGGCCTTGGATGATGGCATGGACTTGAGTTGGTTGCAGTTGATGCGCGTATGACTGTGTTGGCACAAAATAGTCGTAGATGCCAAAAGTACGCAAGATGATCTCCATCGATGGGACAAACCTTGTCATTGAGTCTAGATTATTCAAATTGGCTAGGGACGATATAGAGATTTTCGAGATTCGCAAGTAGATAGAAAAAAAAATTAATTTAGTCATGGACGAAAAATAGATCTTCAAAGAAATTTGTATAATAAAATATTTATAACTTTTAGAAAATATTTTTATATGATAGTTGGAAACTATATTTTTAGCAATCAAATATTTTTAAATAAATATTTTGTAAACAAGAAAATTTATTTTGGGCTGAGCCCTTAATTTGGTTAAGCTATAATTTTGGGTCAACAGAATACCTCAAAATATAATGATAATATTTTAGGCTTCGAAATCTAGTTTAAAATTACACGAAGGGTCCCATAAAAGCCATATTTTTGTCAAAATAATTTCTAGGAAACTATAAAATACTTATAGTTAATAATTAATGCCACTAATAATAATAATAATACTCTAATATTAATAATAAAATAGCTATTAGTAACCTTTCGTCAACTGATAGCAATAATGAAAATAAAACAATAATAATATAAAATAAGCTACCAGTTTCAATAATAAAAATAAATACAATATAAAAATAACATTAAAATAAACAACAAAACAAAAACATAAAATATAAAAAACATAAAAAGAATAAAAAGAGACTATGAATGGCTGGCCCTCTCATTCGAGAGAGCAGCAGCAGCCAACTAAACAATTAAGTATGGAGAGAGGAAATAAGAGGGATTGGAGGAAAAGTCGGGAGAGAAAGAGAGAGAGATCGGAAAAGGAGGGGATCCGGAGCGGAGTCGAGCTGCGCCGGCGGCAAGGGGCGGCGTGCGGTGCAGAGGAGGAAGGGCGGGTGAGGCTGAGAAGGAGGAGAGTGGGTGCGGGTCTTCGGTCGGCTGCGGATGCGCGGTTGTCGACCGGCGACGGTTCTGGGGCTGCGCTCGGGATGAGCGGGGGTCGAGGTGAGCGGATGACTGTGGTGTGGTGTGGTGATGGGGTTGTGGGCTGGTACAGGGTGTACTGAGGCGACGGTGATGGCGGCCCGGTGGTTTTGATAATGAAGATGACGGTGTCGAGAGTGTGGCGAGGACGAGGGTCTTTTGGCGAAGACGGGATTAGGGTTAGGATTTATTGGATCGTGTCGGAATTGTCGACACGGAGGGGTTTGAATGTATATGTAAAGTTGTAGAATAAGACGGGGAGGGGACACGTATACGGACACGATGCACGGTTCTTGTGGAGGAATTTGTAGGTGTGAGAAATTTATGGAGGAGTACCTGCCTATTTATAGGATGTGGGAATTCCCATTTGGATAGGATTAGAATTGATTTAAAACTCAATAGATAAATACCATATTAATTTAAATAGTTTTAAAGCAATTTCAATCAAATTCCGAATCAATTTAAATCTAGGTAAATCTTTATATTAAAATAGAATCCATAAAATACATTCATATTTTTAAATCATAATAATTTATCTAAATATCAATCAAACAAAATTTAAAAATATATTTCTATGAACACTAATATTTTGATAATAATTAATTTCGAAAATAAACATAAATATTTAAATATTTAAAATATGTTAATGCTAAAAATATTATTATAAATAATAAAAATAAAATTTGAAAATATACATGAAATAATTTTTATGTGCTTTACACAAATAAAATATTCACATAAATCTAGCTTTCTAATTTACCACTATTAAAATAAGATAGTATTTTATAAATAATTAAAATAAAAATTTTGTCAATCTCGATAGATACTTTTCACAACTTTTTTTAATAAAAATATTTATTATATATATTATTTTGAAACCATCACTGATGTTAAAATCAAAACCATTTTTTAAAAAAAAATATGAACCTCGCCCATATTCGCACTCGACGAGTAAATACGAAAACGTAAATTTTCGTGCGACGTACAATACGACTTTGCGACGTATAAATACAAAAAAATTAGTACTAAAATATAGTAGAAATTTAGGGGTTTTACATCTAGCACAATTCACGTAATCGATCATGAGGTCGTCTAGCTTGACAATATGTTGCGCCCCAATCTCACGCGAGTCTGATTATCCACGGTGAGCATAAAATCACCATGCAACGCTCCCGCAGGATAATCATCCTCATCGAAACACAACTCTTATATTGAGTCTAGACTAATTCATTCTCGATACGCAGATTGAATTTACTCAATCCTCAAGTTTACCCAATCGTCAATTATAAGTTCGAACAATCCTCAAATTCACCTTCGCATCAAACCGCAAGTCGAGACAATCCAAATTGCCACATCCTGATTTTCCGAGTTCGATCATTCCCGTGACATAAATCACCATATCAATGCTCATGCAGAACGATCGCCCCAAATCCGACGTAACACATGTATAAGGCTGGTGTTGCGCTCGCACAAGACAAGATCGTCGACATAGTGGTTATCAATGCAACCATCAAGACACGATCATTTTCATCCAACATTTATTTCAATCAAAATCCTAAGTATAACATCCATCAAAACAATAACACTTTGCACGATCGTCATTTCTCGAATTAGAGTGCCCCCGAGTTATCACATATCGATCTTTGATACGCCTCAATACCATCGATGATATGCATAACTTGATCTTCCTTTGTAACAAATTTTGAGTCGTACAACTGATGCTATCATCCAAACTGGATACACTATATTTCCTCGATATTCAATATCAAATTCAATCATTATCCCCCAACTAGTTACATGTTTAATTTGTTCAAAATCCAAGATCACGTATGTTCATCCGTCTACCTTAAGTCATGGAGCCACATATTTCCTCAAGTCGTATCGATCTATGCTAACTCAAATATTCGAATCATTTTTATGCACGTTATCGTCCAATCGTGCTAAGTTTTTGTATATGATTCACATATCGATTTTCTCAATCGAGTCATCTATTTGTTACCTTAACTTTTCTTCGATTCCATCTATCTACTCAACCATTTCGTACTTGCACAATCCCAATCTCGTGTGCATCATCTTTAGTTTTGTTCGAATCGACTCGTCCAAATCTTCAAGATAATAACTTACTCAATGATTCTCAATCTAAGGCTTTGCATACATGCGACGCTTGCTGACAGACTCATTGGCATCCCGCATCCTCAATCGACCAACATCCCCGAGGCTATACCATACACCACTCAGGGATGAAGTCATTCGACAAATCTTCAAAACTATCATTCAATTCGCAATCGACTACTTCGAATCTCCGTTCGAACCATTCCTCAAATTTTAAGCACGCTCTTCTATGTCACATCGACGATAACATCGTCATTTGATAGCACCGTTATCGAAACTACCCAACACTCTTTGAATCGATTCTAACTCATTCTTGCCCGATGTAAATTTTGGTGTATATGCCTAAACCGACTTAACTAACCATGCTTATTGAAGTTAACTTTTGTTCAACCAAATTTTCTTTATACGGTTTTGCAAAATATATAAACTTATTGTATGGACATCCTGTGGGACATTTGAGAGAGAGCGCGCCAACGATATCAATTTGCAGAAGCAACATAAAGTTAAAGAATTCAATCGAAAGTCCAAGGACGTAAAGCCGTGCTCTGATACCATTATGTCACGCCCCGCTCTCGTATGAGCGATCGTCCTCGCTAAGGCGTGATACCGCGTGAGCCTAGATTGCGCTCACGCAAGGCGGGTTCCATAACGGCCGATTACAGGCTAAGCAACGGGGTCATCGTACAGAAGTCCCAGGCGAAAACTGTCACGACCCTTACCCACTGTGAGGGTATGAGAACGTAACAACGCCCAGCCTACGCCGCAGTATCGGCGGTAGAACGCTGTCCTAGGTCAATCATCTAACAATATAAAGGTACCTGTACAGTATATACACTCTGAATGGAGGTGACATAGCAATATACAGTCTCAATCACATCTAAGGCAGAATGATAAGATGAAAAGATAGATAGATAAATACTGGAATGGAAGAATATACATAACAACCAGAGAGTCTAAGTGTCTAAGATAACATCTCAACAACCATCCAGAAATACAAGTCTCAACTACTGAATATGAAGAATATATACAATGCAGATCTCAAATGACAGAAATAGTAAAACCTAGACTAGGGTGCCTCAGTCTCTATAGCTACTGGATCCGACTGGAAATCTGGGTCACAAGAACCATCTACAGCTGTCCCATAGTAGGTGTCTACCCAGGCCTCATCCTCATCATCTGTAATATTTTCAACAGGTCCAGTCAGGACAGGAGCGAGCACAAAACATCTCACGCAGTTCATATCAAGTTAGGAAATATAAAGCATAAAATAGAGTAAGGTACAGGAAACGCTGAAAGAAGAATGTATATGAAAACAGCAGAGATTTGATAATGGGAAATATCTATATATGATAAGTAAGAACTGTAAGCAACATGTGATTTAGAGCACAATATGGTTATGTAAACGGGTTAGGTTATACAATAAAATGGGACTCCTTTGTACGTGGGTGTATAATGGACATATACAATTTCTTATACAATAGGATTGATCACATAACCATTTCTACTCTCCCTCCCCAATCAATACACAAGGATCCAATTCAGTTACGTTACCTTATACAATGGCTTGTATAATAGCTTGTACAATGGCTTGTACAATGGCTCAATGTGATAATAAGAGTACAATATGTACAATGAGTGTACAATGATAAGGGTATTCAATAAATACAATATGTAAGTGAAACGCACATCACAATATGTATTTAGTGAATACAAGGAGATAACATCTCAGAAGAAGATCCATATAGTACCAATCCGTGATAACGATCGTGTCAGCATCAAGTACAGTAATCTAGAGCAAGAATATAAATCCAGACAAATATAAAACGGTCAGAGAATGTACTCGCCTGATCTCCTGAATATCCGAAGAGAATATAATGTCCGAGGAGTGGTGTTTGTCTCCTATAGAACAGTACAAGTCACAACAAGTCTAAAATAAGGAAATAGACTGCTACAATGCATCTACATGAAGTTTGGGGTCAATCTAGGCTAAAGTCAACCTTTGGTCAACTCTAGTCAACCTTAACAGTCAAACTAGGTCAATTCTAGTCTAATTAGGTCAAACAAGGTCAGACAAGGTCAAACTAGTCTGAGTTGGTCTAACCTAGGCTTAACCAGTCAATTCTAGGTCAACTAACTAGATACTACACAAATCACCTAGCCTAGTGATACACAAGTGTATCCACCACATGCCATGGCCAACTACCTAGGCCATGGGCCAAATACACATGGCTAATGAGATCCCTGCCTCATAAACCACTACACATTCACATACACATTAGTAACTATTACCTACATAATATATATATACACATACATGTATATACATGTAAATACACATGTAAATAGATTAGGAAATATCTATATATATATATATATATACATACAAAGGGATATATATAATGTGTGTGTGTGTGATGGTATGTGTGAGAGGAGAAAACAGTGTGTGTAAAACATGTGTGTATGTGTAAGAGTTTGCAAAGTGTGAGGAAATCAAATTCATATGTGTGTGTCAGATATGATAGGATTGTGTGTGTGTGACATGTGAAGAATTCTGGAATCAGAATGTGTGTGCCAATGTATGTGAAGAGGGAACAGTGGACTAAATGTGTGTGTATATATAGAGTGACATGAGAGCATGTGTCACAAGGGAATATATATGATATAACATGGGTGTGTGAAGGTTATATAGTGTAGGAAAGTGCCTAAGTAATTTAGAGTGTGGGTGTGAAATCCTGAAAAAAGGAAAACAGTGAGGGTATCCTGTGTTAGTAGAAAACAGTGAATGATATTAGGAAGGTGTAGTGTTAGGCAATGTGTGTAATAAAACTTGTGTAGAGTGTCATTACTGTGTTAAATGGGAATATCATTGAGGGATACATTTGTGTGAACTTGTGTGTACAGTAGAAAATAGGGAAAAACAGTGAAATAGGAATTCAACTCAGTTTGATGAGTTCTAACCAATGACAGTCCCATATATAACTCTATTTCAGGTTTAAGAATAACTATTGAAAGTTCATTAAGGAATAAATCATTCTAATTCAGCTATTGAGAAGAAATCAGTTAATTACATTCGATTCAACTCCAATGCCTAAATTCCATTCCTCAAATCAAAACCTATTCGAATGTAATATTGAAGTAAAACATGAACTAACAATTTTGTGAGATCACTAGACAGCTGAAAATCAATTAGAATTCAGATTACAAAATAGGATGTAGGGTGTGTGTACTGAGAAATCATTCTCAGGTTCATTTCTGAAACTGTTGGCAGTAAAACCCCCAATCCAATGTGCAAAACCCATTCCCATGATCCCTGTGCATAGCACAGATCAAAGTGAACTTGAATAACATTCATCAAACATGTAGGTAGCTAATTTACTCATTGAATCATCAATAAAAATAGTTAATAATCAATTAAAAAAAACAGGAAATCCAATTCCTGCTCGTATCAGTGTATGACAGTGTTCAATAGGAAATTCGAATTTTCGAATTTAAATTCACATCAAGACAACAAACCAAGGGTTGGTAATTGATAATATATATGGGAAGCTACTATAGGATGTATTCGTGTCCAGGAATTGGATACGAATCGTGTCCAAACTACACGTGTACACAGACACCCGACAGTGCACATAAAATAGTCGTGCACGCGTGCACGCGCGTGTAACACGCGACACACGACACAATACGACACGTGCTTGTATACAGAGGTGCGCCTAGGATAGGTCTAGGACTGTGTCACCCTGAATCGAGTCCACGAGTCCCACAGACACGACACGACACGCGTGTCAGTCGTGCATGTGCACGCGCACAGTAGGTCGCGCGCGACAGCGCGCGGCCAGTGCAACGTCGATATCTCCGTGCACAGACCACGAGGCCTTCCCAAATTTTGGAAGCTTTGTGGCAGACATTGCCCCAAGATTCCCCCAAAATTTCTGGACACGACGTGTCCTGTGTCCAGAGAAATTGAGCCCGTGATGCAGGACACGGCCTACGGGCCCGTGCTGCGTGTCCACGTTCAAAAACAGGACACAAAAGGACACAAAACACTAGGACACCTTCACAAAAATTGATACACACATCAAGATCTACAAATCCATGTAATTATATTTCAAAAATACAAAAATAATTTCCTAAGTGGCATTTCTACAAACACCTATGCACCTATCATGATACGTGTCCGATACGGACGCGAAATGGACCCAAATCGTGCCCAAATTTTGGAGACAGCTAGGAAACCCTAAAACCTAACCTTATATGCAAAGAAATCAGGAAAAACTATAAGTTTAGATGATTTACCTATTGAGTATCAAAACTCAAGAAAAGCTTCAAAGAGGGGATTCCAAATGACAACTCCAAATCTCCAAATGGCATGCAAACGAGGTGCTCCTCCAAAATTAGTATATAAACATAAATTAGATCCTATTGCAAAAGACTAGGATTAAAAAGGAGCTAAAATGAATTAATTAGAAATTTCTAAGGTTGGGGATTTACCTATTTCTAAACTTGAGATCTATTTCCAAGAAAGGCTAACCCTAAATGAAGGAGGCATTAAATAGGGGTGAGAAACCCTAGGTTGGCTGCCATGGGTGGGTTTAATTTGGTTTTGGGCCTAAGTCATGGGCCTATGGCTTAATCACAAGTCTTAAAATTGATAAATCATAAGTCATTGACTTAAGCCATAAGTCATGAACTAATTTCACTTAAGTAATCCTTCCTACCTTAAAACTAATTTCTAATGACTAAAAGTAGGTTAACTAGAGTTAGACTAGGGTCACCAACTAGGATTAGTTTCTAGGTTAGTCTACAAAGTCTCAACTAGTCAAGACTAACATAATACATAGCAATATTTAATTAATATTAAATTCACACAAATTCTCATAAAATCATAATAAATTCAAATAAATCCTAAAATGGCCAAAATACCCTCTAGGCTAAAATGTACTAGTCAAATATCCTAATCACATGGCTAGCTCTAAGGTTACACTAGTCAAACACCAAAATCATAAGTCATAATTTAAAATAGTTTTAAAAATGATTAAAAATCACCAAAAATCATATTATCATTTAAATATCATAATTAAATAAATTAAAATACAAAATTTCAAAATTACCCTTATTTTAGAAACTGGGTGTTACAGAAACATTAAAGCGAAACATAAGTCATACAAATACTCTTTTATTCATATTGAAACAAAGATTACAATGTGGCACAAGGCCAAGATTACAATCACTCAAGCTTACTCTTCTTACATTACAAGTCACTCTGCTCTCTCTCATATCTCATTACAATTTTAGTATGCCAGCGGAAGCTTTAGATAGGCGATGTCCATATACTATGTCCCGTATAAGTCCAGACTCTATGCGGCCGTGCACCTCAAAATGCCAAGAAAACTCCATGCTTTGACGCATTCAAACGAGCTTCGTGCCAGCGAGCTTCTACCTGTTCCTGTATATGAAAACTGTGTGGGTGTCAGTACTCAACTGTACTGGTGGTGTGAGCTCCTCGCCCACCCATACAAAACCAACATGTTTATTTTACTTTGTGCAATATAACCCTTTTATTGTATTTTTACTCTTGTCTTAGGTTCAGTTTTAGGACATAGACTCTCGACCTATTTTGTGTCTCTAGACCATTTCTGTGCCTTGCACTAGCAACTTACTTATACCTTGCCTCTAAATCCTTCTCGTGTCAACAACGTCAACTTATTAAGTCATGTTTGCCTTTCGGCCCATACTTAGAGATGCAACTACACGATAGTACCCAATTTCTATGTGACCGTGCTACAAGTCCATTGTGCCATCAACGTGGTCGTATTATGAGACCCATTCGCGTGTCCATATTGAGATCGTGCCTTGCAACTTAGTATGACTTAACCATATTGCCGCCTCGCGGCCCTTATTGCTTTAATCACCAACAGACCAAATCAAGACTTGTGAACTTTGTGTCACCTAACCAACTTTGCCTTGCGGCGATTCCTGACTTAAACTCGCAACGACTCAAATCCAACTTGTGTAACTCTATGCCAACAACTTAAGACTCGATGCCACATCTCGTGCCGAAGCACGGTGTCTACGTTGCAGCCAAATCTTAGGCCCAAACATTGTCTTCTGATCGTGCACCTATTCAACTCGACTCAATCTAAAGGCACACCTGTGAATTGCCGTCCGTACCGATGTAACCCCGCTTTCCCAGGATTATTAAATTTTGATATTTCTTGATATTTTAGAATTTTGAAAATAATTATTTGGTTTATTTTGTGGATTAGTACTTTTGATTAATAAATACCTCTTTATATTTTATAAAAGAAAATATTGGTTATAAATTTTAAGAAGGATTTTTGGGAGGAAAGATTCTAGCAATTAGTTAGAGTGGTCCCCAACCTTAAATCAACCTTCTAATTGTTTTAGTGGATTGCAGTCTAATATATGAAAATGAGGAGGGCTCTTTTGCATTTTAGCCAAGAGCGGGGGGTTGTTTTTGCAAAAGGGTGTCACCTATTTATATTTCCATGAGGAGAAAGAAATTGTATTCTCTAACTCATTTTCTTTCAGTGCTCACTCACCGAGCACTTCGTCCCTAAATTTCCAGAGCCCGAAATCCTAGATTTTGAGGAAGCGACCATGGCTGCGGTGGCTACCACTCCACGACACCAGTGGTGGAGCCATCTCCTCATGACAGTAGACCCGATCCTCCCACCGCGAGCCACCTCTACTTCGAGCGGCGGCGATCCTTTCTAAGCAGCGGACGGTGACGTATCGGGCTCCCTTCCCGGGGACGGAGCTCCAGCCAAGGGCGGAGATGCCTAGCCGAGTTCTCCTCGACAGCGTCTAGACGAGTAGCGGTCATGGACTTCCATCTCGAGGATCAACATGTGAGTACCTCTCCAGAAGGGCCTTCTTCTCCGGCGATGGAGCCGTTCCAGAGGCACCACCCTTCGACGGCGAGCTTTCCCGACAACGCAGGAATTTCTCCGGTGATCTTCATCTTCTTTAGCGAGTATGAGTTCTTTTGATCGAATCATCTCCCTTAGCGATGACGACGGTTAGGCGACCTCCTCTAGCAGTGTACGACGACGCAAGTTCTTCTGTTTCGGCCAGTGTTCCTCCCCTCTGCGTTAATACTCCATCGAGACTTGTCATTCTATTTCCAATCGACAAATCGAGGTATGTTGTTTGATTTTCTTGAGGATTAGTTCATTTTCCTGATCTGTTCAATTGACACTTCGATCCTTACTCTCAGATTCGTGTTGAATCATTCTCCGTTCTTCTTCGACACGTATCGCAAAACGACGAAGGATCGGTGTACGTGTCTTATTAATCAAGTATCGGTTCTGGATTAGATTTTCCTCCAGGTAAACTTTCTAACCTACTTTACTCAAATTATTTTTTGTTCTACATTTGCTCCTAGTGGATTTGGTAGTAATTAGAGCTATGGTGTTTGTTTCATGTGTTATGCGTATGTTCGTGTCTATTTTTGGATGAGGGGTGATTCATGTTCGAGATTCATTCGTATCCAAGATTCAGTACAGATTGTGTCCTGTGGTGTGTCCAGATTTCAGTTCATTCTTGTGTATGTGTTCTTGGCATTGTCTGTGTCCAGCCCCTACCTGCATTCGATTTTGGTGTATTCAAGGTGGTGTTGTGTCCAGGTGGTTTGTGTGTACCGTTGTGTAGCCGTATCAGGTGCTGATCGTGTCTGGATGGGTGTGCGTGTCTGGGATCAGTGTTGGCCGAGCCTTGCCCCTTCGATTTCTAACTGTTGTGTAAATTCTTATTTGATTTGAATTATATTGTGTATAATAGCAGTAGATTGCTTTTGGAATTTTATAAATATAGTTCTTGTCTATTTTCTTAAAATTAATTATGAAATCTGGAATGGGTTATTCCCATATTTTCTTCTTCTGAATTTTTGAGGTAGCCTTTGGGTTCAATGGGCTAGGTATGTTGGTGATGTTAGCATCTACCTACGGGCTTAGAATAGTTGTTTGCACAACTCCGTTTGAACTGTTTTGTACTCAAACTTATGAACTGCCATCTTTTTGCTAAGTTTGGGAGTATAGTTAGGTTGATTGTTGCTAATATGTTGAGTTATATGTAAATTTTCATTATGGTCTAAACTTTGAGAATGTAGTATGGGTTTGGACTCGACTCTTATTAGCAAAAGGGGGGTGTGTGAGTCAAACTTATCTGGGCAATTGAGTAGAAGTGTGGCAGTAAGCCCATGGCAGTATGATATTACACTGAGAATTGGTTGGGTTCTATTTGTATGTGGTCTGAGTTGAAGGATGCTGCAAGAAGTTTATTGCTTCTTTTGGCTAATAAGAATACTTGCTTGTAGTCAGACTTAGACCTAAAGTCTGAGGTTGGGCAAGCCAAGCATAACTGATTGTGTTGCTCAGGTATTTGATGCCTGAATTTAGACTAGGTTAGTTGTGCTGGTTTACACTTGGGAAGAGACTGTCGTATCAAAGTGGAGTTTGGACTTTTGAGTATTTATTTAAGTTGTCTTCTGTTGTAGGCTATTTAATACATTAATTGTTCTGTAGGTAGCATCTATGATATAGTTGTATGAGTATTTTAAAGAAATTTATGATGGCTAATTAAACCCTAAAATCTATATCAAGTTGCTAAATTCATAAATTATCTTTAAGCTAGTTATATATATAGGGACTACTTGTTTAAAAGGGATTATTGGTTAGTTGGCAATATCTAGTTAGTTGTCTTCATTTTAGAACTTAATCAACTTGTACCTATTAAAAACAGGAGGATATCCAGCTCCACTCATTACTCTTGGTTTCGCGAAGCAAGGCCAGTACTTTATATGGTTTTGTGCATTTACATATCTTGTACTTCTCTTGATGATACGATGTGACACGGTATCTTGTACCCTTGTACTTCCTGTTCTTGTACTTACTTGTGTCGGGGAGGGAAAATACAATAGCTATGTGACCAAACCCCAGTTCTAAAATTCATATAGATAGCTTAGGCCTCGTATCGTGCACGCGGGTCCTAAGTCGTACCGATATTCATAATCTCCTGTACATATTCATGTACTCACCCCAGCCGGTCACATAGGCTAGTTGTATTTCAAATATTGTGCACGCATCATGTCTTGTACTTTAGGTTCATGGTTACATTCTTGTACTTTATTTTCTGTACTTACATTCATGTACTTTCATGTTCTTTTCCTGTATTTCATATTTCATATTCTCCTGTACGTATTTTCATATCCTGATGTTCTTGTTCATTACCTATAACTGTACTTTGCTCTGCTCCTGACTGGATATATTGCAGGTGTACTTGCAGAATATTGTTCTACCTTATGGGCCAGAGCCAGGGATCTTAGCTGAGCATGATGGAGACATGACTTAGCTAGAGGCTTTCAGGTTTAGACTGTTTAGCTTTACTCCTAGATATGGTTTTAGTATTCATAGCGTACTTCATTCCTGTTGACTCTGGTACCTTTATGTTATATGGATTTGTGGATTATGGTGATCTTTCTGGGAACATTTTATAGATGTTGTGATTGTGCACATTCATATTTATCTGGTAAGATTTTCTTAGCTTGGTACAACTTACTTCGTCGTGTCTAACGATGAAGGTTGGGCGTGTCCGACTCGTGTCCGATTATTCGGGAGCGGGTCATAACAGCCGACCCATCTATATGAAAGGTCACTAGCATCACAAGGGTCCTTTCAACGCAAGTAGCTAGCCCCGTTGTAAGTTCCCGCTTAACCTGTGCTATCATCCTTGCATGACTATACCCTGTTTCCTCCTAGGCCGAGTCGGTCCCGTGGCCCCGGGTTGCCGCTCAAGGAACTATCGTCCTTGTCGACAAGTTGTCCATGACCATGCAAGACTCGACTCGAACTAATGTCTCACACAGTCATTTTTCTTCTAATGTTACCATCTTTTCAGGACCCAGTTCAAGACTTTCTAGTATTTGAGACCGCCTCGACGATCCATGGTCGCGAGCATTCTTCCTTGTTGCCCTATCCTTTTACTCAACTCTTTAACGCCTATTTGATAGCCCTTTTTCCAAACTCAATTTGAATCTACCGTGGTTCGTGCCTTAAACACTAAGTCCGTGACATCGTGCATTAAGCCAACTTGTGTTTTGTGCGATACTACCGCCCAAGTTATACTTTATACGATGGGCCTTGCAGTCGTGAAACCAAGTAATTTGGGTGCCTAGACTTATACCGCAAGCCGTGCAATACAACTTAACTCGTGGGGCGAGCAAAGGCTATGCCAAGTCTTGAACGATGGGACCGTGCATGCTTTATCAAGCATTTATACGGGCGACGCCTATGACTTAGGCTAACTCACAACTTTGGGGCGAATACCAACTTTTTCTTCTCCTAAGCCATGGAACGAAGGACCGAATGTCATTTTGAAAGCCATCGTGCAACGATTCTAAGCCGAACGTGGGACCTTGTTCCTTTTCTAACTCAATTGACCCGACTTGGGATTATTCCCTTAGCTATGTGGATTCGTCTCTTTTATTATCAAGCCTACTTGTGCATTTGAAAACTTTTATATTATTAGTGCGAAGGCCAATACGAGGCAAGTTCACTGAAGCCACCCACCTGAGCGAGGAGTCGCCTCGACCTAGCAGGTCTTCGAGCAAGCCATTGCATGGCTAAGTCCAAAGGCTATCGGCGTTTCGATTCCTCCGATTGACTGAGCGGGACGGGGCACTACAATTTTTTCTTCTTCTGTATCTTTTTGCGTCTCCCTGAGGACCTGGCAATCTCTCCAGGTATAGACGATCGACATTATCCTAAGGATTACGAATCCGGACTAGACTTTTCCTTTGCGGACTATATGATCTTCACCTAGATAGTGGATTTATTCAGTTGTTATTCTTTATTCATTTATTTTATTCTATTCTTTACATTCGCTTGGCGGTGGATTTGTCTCCACCCGATAGATATTTTATTCTATATTCCTGTTGAATTATTTGGGTGATTACTTCCTTTATTGGTTATTGTGGATGAGGTATAGATATTTCATGTGACCATGAGATATTGTTAGGAGCTGGAGTTCATACAGTTTATGTGGGTATTCGAGGATTCCATCTATTGGAGTATTCTTCGTATACATACAACTGTCATGTTATGTATTTCTAGTCCTACGTATATTAGGACTGGGCGTGACACTTATGTATATAAATATATTTATATATCAATATTTATGAAATATGCCACATCTGGACTTGGTTTTATATGTGAGACATGGAATATGGCTACACCAACCATTACATGCTTAATATACTAATCATAGAATATGACTATACTAGCCATGTCACGCTTCCTAATCAACATACACATACAACTTAACCATGATCAAGGCTAGTCATATATATATATATATATATATATATATATATATATATATATATATATATATATATATATATATATAGTTTCAAAAAATTACCACAAAATATATTAATTAAGCCAAAATATTTAAAAAGAATTGGGAGTTTACATTCTATCCACCGTAAAAGAATTTCGTCAAATTTAAGGAGAATGAAATCAAGAAGGGTATACTTATACCACTACGAAATATCTAGTATAGTTATTCTATTAGAGCGATCCTATCAAAATAAGCAACTAGCATACCAATCATAAATTTAATCTATTCCTCAAGTGTATGGAGGCCCAAAATTTTAATATTAGACATTATGGAGATCCAAATTCTAATATCAAATATTATATAAAATTTTGTTACTAGGTAACCCACAAATGGAAATTGCATCCTCCAAAATAGGGTTGCATAAATTTTTATAGTTATAGTTTGATAATCAAATATACTTGGGACCACAAGCTGATGGTGTGTCCGTTTGGAATTAGTTGTCAAATAGGAGTTTTAAGAATGTTTGCACTCATTCTTAGTTTTTGGGCCGAGTTACTTGTAGGCATTGTTTGGTTCCCGGAAAGAAACGAAATCAATTTCGTAATGTTTCCTTTCGTTCGAAAAACTACAATTCCTATCGGGTTTTTTTTCCGGTATTTGAAAATATTAAAGAAATTGAAAGAAAAAATGAATACTTAAAGATAAAAAAATGGATCATTGTTTGTATGGATATAATCATTTTCTTCCATATTTTTTCTTCTTAATTTATTTGGCATCCAAATGTAGGAAGGTAGTGACTGTTTTTCGAATTCCATGATTCTGCAAACCAAACGTAGCCATACTATTTCAATAAGTTCCTACTGTGTTTTATTTTGACAAATGTTAAGGGCCATCCCTTTTTTACTAAGGGCCACCAACTTAAAATTTTTTAAAAAAATTACAAGTTTGCCACTTTGAAAACACTAAGGATTAGGGTGAGCAAATACCGACCGATACCGAAAAATCGACCGAATACCGATTAAAAATATACCGAAAAAATCGAACCGAAATTATGTACCGATACCGAATTGCCGAACCGACTAAATTACGGTATAATGATAATGGTAACGGTTTGAGTGTAATACCATACCGAAAATACCGAACCGAACCGATTCACACACACACACACATATATATATATATACACACATATTTTTTAATGTTGTCCATGATTAATTCTACACTACTCATTTTTATTTTTATCTTTGTTTTGATTGGTTTCCTAGAACTTGGAATGGATTTTAGTGGACTTGAATTTATGTTAAGAATGCTAAGAATTGAGTTTTTGATCTTTTGAGCTTATGTTTTTGTGTTCTCATAGAATTTTGAACTGAATTTTGGTTACTTAAACTTGTACTAAAGATTAAACTTAGTGACCGCGTTTGATATTTTAAGCTCACTTTTAGGTGTTTGCGACTTGTTACATATTGTTCTAATAATTTTGATTAATTGTTTGGTTGGTAGAGGCTTGGCTTTAAACTTAATGCTTCCAAAAAAGTAAAAAATATATATTATAGGTTAGGAGGTTCTACAATATTAAGTGTATTAATTGATCAAATATTAATTGGTAAAATACCGATACCGAACAAAAACCGACCGAATACCGATTTAACCGAAACCCAAAAAAATGATTCTAAATGGTACGATATTGGTATTAATTTTTTAAATACCGATTTTAAAAAATACCGAAAAAATCGACCAAATACCGACCGATTATACCGACGCTCACCCCTACTAAGGGCCACCAAGTCATGGCACTGTCTTCTTCCTCCATTCTCTTCTTCCTCTTTTCTCAATCCCCAAACCACTTTTCTCAATCTCCACCTCCATTGTTCCCCACCCCCTCCATTGTTGTCCCCACCTCCACCATTGGTGTCCCCACCTCCAGTGACATTAGTCTTTTTCGATTTAAAAAAAATAAATCAACATACAGTGATTGCAGGGACACCCTGCAGTCCTATTTGAAGAGAGGACTGCAGGCAAGTCCTGCAGTCCTCAAGTGACAGAAGCTTATTTTCTCCATTTTTTTTTCCAAAAAACCCAACCTACAGTGACTGCAGGGACACCCTGCAGTCCTATTTGAAGAGAGGATTGCAGGCAAGTCCTGCAGTTCTCAAGTGACAGAACGAGGAAGGGGGCGTTGTCGGGTGGAGGAGGGGGATAACGATCGGGAGAGGGGGGGGGGGGGGGGGGGGGGAACAAGGGGGAGGGTTTTGGGTTTTCTTGGTGGCCCTTAGTAAACTTGTGAACTTTAGGTTGCCCTTAGTAAAAAAAAAATGGAAAACATGGTTGCCCTTAGTAGGATGATTGTCCTTAGTAAAAGGGGCCGGCTATACACATCCCAAGACTTGCTAAGGACACCCCACATAACTTAAATGTCATGTTAAAAGACCATTATACCCCCAAGACTTTCTAAGAACATCCCACCAAAAAAAAAATCTGCGACAAGCACGACAAATACTTGTCGAACGACAATGGTCTGTTCGACAAGTATTGGTCGAACATGTCTTATTCTGTTCGACAAACACTGGTCGAACGTGTCTTCTTGTGTTCGACAAACACTGGTCGAACATATTTTAATCGAACATGCCATCTTCTGTTCGACATATTCTGGTCGAACGTACACACTATAGTTCGACTGACGTGAGTCGAACATTGCTCTTTGAGTTCGACAAACCAGGGTCGAACCTACCCGTGAATACACCCAAATTTTTTTCTTATTTTTTTTTGTTTTAACAACAATTTATGGTTGGCGGAGGGGGGATCGGAAAGCGGGGGGAGGAGGAGGAGGAGGAGGCGGGTCCGGAGGGGGGGAGGGGTTGGCGGAGGCGGGTCGGGGGAGGCGGCGGCGGCGGGTCGGGGGAGGCGGGAAGGGAAGGGGAGGGGAGTATGGGGTGTGCTCAACAGCAAGGGTAGAATAGAATTTTTTTTTTTTTTTTGAAATAGGGTGTCCTTAGTAAGTTATGGGGTGTGTATAGCCGGCCCTTAGTAAAAATGGGATGACCTTTAACATTTGCCTTTATTTTTTGTTTTGCCAAAAAAATTCAAAGAGAAAAGAAGCAACTCCATGGATTCTCACTCTTCTTCTTCAACTCCACCGCCGCCTTGGGAAGAGGAAGAGGAAGCAAAATGGGGCGTTAGAGTCTCAGAAGCAGTCCATTCCCTCTACCGCTCACTCCCGAAGAAAGGAAAGCCCCAGGCCAAAGAAACCACAGTATTAGCGGCCTTCATCCTCTCCTCTCCTTCCCACGGTACGTAACCTAACCCTAACCCTAAAAAGAAGAAGAAAGAAAACCCCTAAGCATCCTTCTTTATCAGGAATCGAAGTCGTCGCTCTCGGCACCGGCACGAAGTGCATAGGGAAGTCCCTCCTCAGCCCGAGAGGCGACGTCGTCAACGATTCCCACGCCGAGATCGTCGCCCGGAGAGCCCTCTTGAGGTCTTGCTCGATTTCGTTGAACCACTGATGCTGACCTTCTTCTCTTTTTCTTTACTTACCCTTTTTTTGTGGGAGCTAGATTTTTCTATTCGGAGATCGAGAGTGGTAGCGCGAATGGCGGTCCGGGGGGAGTTTTCTGTATGGATAGTCGAACGCGGAAGTATGTGATGAAATCGGGATGGGGATTGCATTTGTACATCTCCCAGTTTCCGTGTAGGCATTAAGTTTTTTCTTTTTACTTTGTTTTATGTTTTACTAATCGTGTTTAAAAATTTGATTACTAGTTGCTATCCATGTAATTGTAGGTGGTGCTATAAGCATGTCATGTGATCCTTCGATTAAACAAGTCTCATCACTTGAAGGTAAGGACATCATGTTTATTTCAGTGCTTTTTATGTTATGCTCGCCATGTAATTTTATGATTTAACCCGGAAATATGAAATGCGAACGAAAAGAAAGAACACAATATTATCTTATGGTCATTATTATTATATGCCGAACAATCACTCATTCATGATATGAACATATAGTGAGAGAAACATTATTCTATTATGGGCATGAATGTCAACACGACCTAGTGCGGTAGTTCCACCTTGTTGGGGCTGAAAATTGAACATAGTAGAGAAAATTATCTGAAAGTTGGAGACTTTCCTAATTTTCAAAAGAAAACTAGCACACAAGAAAACATAGTACCATCTTCATTGCCAAATAATGAAAAATAGTTAAATATATTGAACAAATTAAATAGGTTAGGTTCTTGTGATGTGCTTCCACATTCAAATCGGCGAGGGTTATGACATGCTCCTAGGTGTCACTCATGATCTGTAGAAGACCCATACTTATTCAGTAAGACTACTTAATGTAATCTTTGAATGGGTGATCAACTTGGTTTGATTTTTGTGTGTGCGTCTCAATCCAATAAGAACGTGATGAGTCATACACCAGTTAGTTCTTTGCATATCCATTAGGGAATGATTTGTATATTTATGAAATTACAAATAAATTGTAGTGGATCTTGGTTTTCTTTCCCTCCCTTATTTTTGCATTGAATATTTAATATTTTCACTAGAACTTAAAAGGTACTCATATCTGTTAGTTACTAATGCTAGACTGCTAGTTGAATATTTACCATTTTCACCAAAACATATGGTACTCTTTGCTGTTAGTTATTGATGCTAGAAAGATGATGCCCTCTCCCTCGTCGTGTCCAATTTTTAAATGAATAGAACACATGGCCCTTTCTTAGAATTTTGTTGTACTTCTTTGCAATACTTGTGAACCTTATAGAACTATCAACATCAGATAGTTAAAAATTATGCAAAGCTAGAATAGATAGTTAGTAACTATGTATAACATATTTATCAAGCAATATGTACAACAACAACATGACTTTTGGTGCCACCTCTAACTTTCCACGAATACACTTATTTTTATATTTCTCAAGCAATATGTAAATAAAATTACTTAATGTTATAATGGATACCAAGAAAGCTATATTTATAGTTTTTAATATTTATCAAGAGACCATATAAATCCTTATCTAAAAAATATTACAAGAGAGCCATCAAGAAACATTTGTCTATAGTAAAAAATGGAAACAAAAGTACATAGTTGAATTTTTTAGTCTTATATTTTTATGAAGAACGCGCACATAATACTATCTAATTGTTTTATATTTAATTTTTACAAATGCTAGATCCTTATCTATGTGTTATCTTGCACTTCTATACATTCTTCTGTCATCTTTAATTGCTAGAAAACTTGCATGTGTTTCTTCCTCTATGGGAACAAAATTCTAAAGCAATTCAATCATTCTTTTTTCCTTCCGTGTAGAAGTCTTAGACAAACTATGCTCTAATTTTCTATTTATTTATCTAAACTTATTACAGTTCTAATTTTCTATTTATTTATCTTAGATCCTTATCAATTTATTTACTACAGCTCTGGACTATGGTACAATAGGTCATATAAATCCTATATAGGCCTCTGTGATTCTTTTGTGATGGAGCCGTAATTGTCAGACTTATTAGATTAGATACCTATATGTATGAACTTTTCTCTAAAGAATTTAAGTGGGGGCAGTGGCCCCTAAAAGTCCACCCCTCTCTCCATCTTTCGACACACGATGTGCATCCCAATAGACCAAAATACTCTAGGGCACACCAATATTACTGTCTTGGTCGTTGTAGTGTCCGTTGGCGTCAGTGCAACATAGTGCACGTGTAATATTTTTCTTATATTAATATCTTGTACAGATCTGTTTTGACAATCCTAATAGTCAGACATACATACATTCATATTTAAGCATATACATGATAGGCATCACATACACTGATACCAATACATATTTGCTGTATTTTATTGTATTTTGGCATGTCCTATCTGATACTCATCCCCAATAAATACCGGCCGATGCCGAAATTATGGCTCTCTTTCATGGTCAAATCAACAAAAAAAAAAAAAAAAATCAAAACATGAGAACGTACGCCAAAAAAGAACCTTGATACGAGTATTGTGCCGAAGATGAACATACAATGTGTCAATAAAATTCCTTATCAACACAATGCAATCATTACCATTTGTCGAAGTTGTAATAAATTCATAGCATTCGTACATCTTAACATTTTCCCATTCAAAACTATCTGTTGCGGGGTAATTTGTCTAAGCAAGTAAAAAAAAACAACGATATCTATTGCAGTTGCCGGTGAATAATCCCTTAATGTTGAATAATATTCATTAAAAAAACAAATACTACATTATCTAATCATAGCATCAACATCCCTCTATCTAGTGAAAACTTGATCCTGATGTTTTTGGGATGTTCGGGAATAAGAAACTTCATGAGCATTCTATGCACATCGATGGCAAATTAACTCATGGCTCATGAAACTATGCTGCTTGCTATTCCCATTCAATGTCGGTGTTTTGTATGAAAGATATGATATAATTAGTTATGATATGATATAACTAACTTTTGTATCAGCTATGAACTAAAATACGTGCATAAAGGCATAAACATTGATGAGAACTACGTGTCCTTGTGTCAGATTTATGAATGATTCCCATGTTCATAGTTATACTAGGCAATTATTTACCTGACACCATGTCTAGGTAACACTGTTTACTTTTATATTTCTCCATAAAGCTTCGCCAGGCAATTGGGACACATTTACTGATCTGATTTAATATTTGTGTTCATCTTTGATCAAACTTTCAATAATCTTGGCCTTCCCCTTTCTTACTATTTATTGTTCTATTCCTATTTATAGTTCCAAGGCAGTTTGTTGTAGCAGTAACATTTATAAATTTTTTATCCGAGGCAGGAAGTCAAACATTAGCCAAATGCGAATATGGATCTTCCCAAATGGAGATGTTTACATATTATACTTCAAGTTCTTACCGCTGTCAAAAGAAGCCTGGACGTGGTGATACAACTTTGTCTATGAGTTGCTTTGATAAGATAACCCGTTGGAGTGTCGTGGGCATTCAAGGTTCATTTCTGGAATTATCATCTCTAGGACTAAATACCATCATTTTTTTGTTGAATATCATAACTGGGTTAAATACATGTTTGGAATGTCATTTTTCTCTAGAAAATTGTATTATCTTACCACTTCGCCTATACTTTTTATAGTCTAGAGGAACTTGGATGATGCTTCTTGGTTGTATAAGCTTTATAACTGACATGTATCTCTACTACTTGCCAACTGGCCTTCTAAGATTTAAGCATAGTTTGTAGTATCAGCCGATATTGATACGATATGGCCAATACCGAATTCGGTTTGGTATGTCGATTCGTTACCGACCGCTACCGATGCTGACTGATATCGATGTTGAGAGTCTTTTCCAGACAATTTGACAGAAAAAATTGAACGAACAAGAGCAGTCAACAAGGTGTAAGAGCATAGTAAGGTTGTAAAAGCATATAAATGAAGAAAACTTATTTATCACAAGTAAACCAATCTGCAAGGGTGGCTATTATTTTATTCAATTTCAAAACTACTAAGAAATAACATATAAAATACTTATAATTATGCCTAAGTATGTACAATATTTTTTTCTAAATTCTTATTACTTTATTAATAATCATTTATTTTTCGATACCAAAAAAAATTATGATACTGCGACCAGAAACCATTGATACCGCCAGCTTGATACTCATAGGAAGGGTTCAATACCGATACTGCAAGCCTTGGTTTTAAGGCATGACCCTTTCATGCTCAAAGTGACCTTGAATAATAATTTGACACTAACATAAAGAGTTGACGTCAGGTCGTCGATAGACTATCATAAAATCTGCCAATCTTCTATGAGCTTGCTAATGCACCATAACGGATCCCAGTCTGATGCTAGAAGGCTTGGATGATGACGAGGACCGTTAAACACCAGCATCTTGGAGTTATGATATTTACTCTAGGGCATAGTTCCTGAATTTGTAACCTTTTCCCCTGTGCATATTCACATTTACTTGCAGGTAAAGCTTGACTGTTTAAATGGTAATCGATCTTTCCAATATATAAGATGATGGTATTGTACATAGTAACACAGGACGACCTAGTTTACTTTCAAAGCTTGCCTTCTGACAGTGCAAGGGTTAAATGACTGTACATTTAAGTTGCATAAATCATTCATGAATACAAAGACATGGTTGGTTGGCGCTTCATTTTTATTGAGCAATCAATTGATAATAGTAGATGCAGAAACAACTCTATTGAGAGTAATTCTTAAACACCAGGGACTTGTATTTCTTCAACCAAAGTATCAAACATCTTTTGGGGGAAAAATGAACTAAGTTCCTATGAACCCTTTTCCACATTGATATCTGTCTTGTCCTATTGGTTTCTTTCTGCTTCTCATTTATCATAGTCAACAGCTGTTAAATATCTGCACATAAAATTCGCTGTCTGAGAGTACTGAACTCTTTCTTATCAAATCCCCTTCTCCTGGTCCTAAACCATAGATCTGCCACAGTTACCACTTCCATGGTCCTAGCCTCCTGCCATCCCCACTACCCTATACTTAAACCTGCAACAACCATCTCCCCTACTCCCTATCCTGGACCCTAACCTTAAACTTGCCACCATCAACTCCTCTACTCTATGTCACTCACAACCTAACCATAACCTTGACCCTCGACTCATCGCCATCATCACATCCCTATCACAACCTCATCCCCGTCACAAACCCTGACCCTAACCATGGATCAATATCAACCCACTCATTTCCTTTCCATTCCCTAATCCAAACTGGTCATTGACCTAGTCAAGGCCCCTAGTTAGTGGGTCGAGACACTAGTTCAACAGTAGGTTAACGGTCGGACCCACTATATTCCTAGCTAATCTATAAATCAACATGAAAACTACCATGTCTAATTTCTCAAATAAGTTCACAAGTTCTTGTGCTGAAGAAAATGAAGAGCTTGAACTATGAAGTCTTCTTTGCCTAGAAAACTAAAGATTTTTTGTGCTTCTATCGGGATTTTTTTTTAAAATTCGGGTCGTCTTAGAAGTCAAGAAAGCCCCAAGTGTACTGAAAAAGGCAAGTAATATGTTAAAAATTCGTATTTGACCAATTACATAGACTCAACCGGCTTTTTAAAACTCATAGAGTCGCACAAGTGTTATAAAACCTGGTTGCCTCAACTGTTTTCTGACAGAGTTGATGGAAAGTTGGTCCAATCATGTGATCGGTTTTTGATGCTGGTCGCGCGGGTGCTATAACTCATAAAATCATAACGGCTTTATATAATTTCATCTTGGTAAATCTCTCTTTTTGCTCTTTTATCTCATAACGATGGACTTAGTTGTCCTCGTTAGACCAATCACTAAATACGAGCCTGTCATTAGAATCGTTGAACACAAATGCCTCCACTTTGACCTTTCTATTGATATCTTTCTCCCTATGCCTATAATCACTCTTCTTAGAATCTTATAGGTCATCTCGAGGCACCTGAGCAATGCATGCTCTAAAATCATCCGTGGTGCTTGATACATGATTGTATTTATTTGTCGCCCAGTGCTCTTAGGATCATCTCTAACATGTGATCATGTACTGTATAGTTAATCTAATAAACCGGTCCAAAACTCTATGAATGTGTCTTGTGAGTCGCGGATTGTTGCCACATCTATTCGGGTGAACAAGAATGTCGTCCAACTCCGAAAGTTATCCCTTGTGTTCGATACGAGGCTTCTCGAGACTGATCTAGACATCTAGCTTGTTTATCTTATTCTTCATTGTGGTAACCCTACTTATCAGTGCATCGACTCGGGCGTCTATCATTCTGATCCTTGTCCACGCTTGTGTTGAACCCTAAGTTTAGTGTCAAACTTGGTCTATAACGTGTTAATCCTAGTATTGATCTCAATAATCCTAGTGTCAATCACTCTAATTGGATCATGCATTTCACCAAGCTACTATCTAACTTGGTGTCCAACGCATCAAATCGGCATCAAATCTAGCATCTATTTTAGCATCTATGGTAGCAATTTATTGCGACAGCTTGGTCAACGAGTTGTTTTACAGGTACATGTCCATCCCTGTAATCAGACCACTATACAAATGTATAAACTAGACTAAACTTAGGCTCATTCGAATTATGTCGCATGATAGTCTTGTCGGGTGGATATGCCAAGGATCTGATCTAGATAACCTCTAACTAAACGGAAGCGGAATGAGTAGTAATATATAAAACGAACTATTTGCCTGGATTACCAATTATCTATGAATCAAAGTCAAGACAAGTTTTGAGTATACTTGATTCACAAATTATCCTTGCTTTTCAAAACAGTTGAAACAGGATCTCAGAATCAATACTTTGTGGGATGAACCCTTGATCCATAAAATCCTAGATTAGTGAAAAATCCTGCAACTGCAACATCACAATAATTTCTGGAAAATATGTGGAAAATAATAAAGGAGACGGGGGAAATTATGGTTACTCTTAGGCCTCGTTTGGTTCGTGGAATCATCGGACTGGGAAAGGAAAGTGATTACTTTCCTATGTTTGTGTGCCAAAAGAATGGAAAGGAAAGTTGTTTGCAAAAACAAAAGTCTTTATTTCACAAACTTTAAAGAATTGTACAAAAGTACAATGAATTCTGGGAAAGTACAACTTTAGGAATCCGATCTGAAGACGATCGCTTTGTCCCTTGGACGATGTGAACTTTGAAGACAATAGCCTCTGAAGAATGCAGCAGCACTTGGACAAGAACTCCTGATCTCTGATGATCTCGAAAATGATCTCCTCTCCTTAATGAAGAATCTTGAAACGCTATTTATAGAGTTCTAGAAATAACTGTTTTGTAGTTATTCTGGATTGCGCACAGTGGACTGCGCCAGTGACAGACTGCGCAGACTGCAAACTACGCTGGCCTTTGGGCAGTTGCTCGATCGTGGGCTAACTGTATTTAGACGCGTGACATTGTTTGATTAAAATGCGCTTGGTCGTGTACAGGCGGTTGCCACGTGACGAGCAATTGATGGCATGTAAGCCACGTAATAAATATCAGTTATCTTCAACAAGTTTGATGGATCGCGCCACTTGAATAGCACTAGCTTCAGACTGCGCTCAGCTCTAGTCAATGGATAGCGCTGGGATTCAGACAGCTAGACTGCGCTGGGATTTGGACTTGGTCAGACTGCGCTGAGGTTGGACTGGCAGACTGCGCTGAGGTTGGACTGGCAGACTGCGCTGGACTGTACAGCTGTTCTCGAGCGCCGTGCTGCACGGGATACGAACGAATTCCTCGCTTTTTGGGCTGTCAGGCTGTCAGTAGATTTGATTTTCTTGTCATATAATGATGGCTTTGCCACGTCAGCATAACGCGCTCGGGCAGTGGCGCGGTTCAGTCCAGCGCGGTTGATTGTTTGGCGCTGTTCATGTTAGCGCTGTTCATTGATGGGTGCGCAGTTTGGACTCCTGTGCACTATTTGATGGGTGCGACTTGATTTTTAGGACTTACAAGATCCCCTTCAAAGTTTTCGAAATTTGAAAATATTTAAAGTTTCGAAATACTTTGAATTTTAAATTTGAAATCAAGTTGCGCTTAGGCCTGCGCGTTTTGAGGAATTAGTTCCGATTTTCTCGGCGCAATCGGAGGTGACTGTTAGGTTTCTGTGAGAAACTACAAATAGTTTCCTCCTTCGTTCTTTTAAGCTTTACTTGCTTTTGAATCCTCAAGAGAAAAACTCCTCCGATCATTTTGAGCATTTGATTCTCCTACTCCGACTTCTTCTTCCTCCTCTCGTCGTCGACACCCATGGCGCCTAAGCGATCGGCCGCTGAGAAGGGAAAAGCTCCTGCCGAACCTTCGACTCGTGTTGCACCGCGAATATCTCGTCATGAGACAGGCCACCCCGCTCTTCAAGGTAAATGATGGACAATGATCGAAACCCTTTTTAGGGTTTTTGATGATTTTGAACCTTCCTGCCTCTCTTTTTAGAGATTGATGGCATTTTTAATCACTTGCGCCACCCTGTTTAGGGTTTTGGCTGCATGTACAACAGTTTTCATTTTTATGAAAACTGTCTTTGCGCAATCGGTTGGAGAGCGCCGACAAAGTGTTTAGCGCAATCTGTCGACTTGCGCATCAATGCGCAATCTGATGTTTTGCGCAACTAGGTGTGCTGGCGCAATCGGATGTTTTGCGCAACTAGGCTGTGCTAGCGCAATCGGATGTTTTGTGCAACTAGGCTGTGCTAGCGCAATCGGATAGATTGTGTATGAAATTCATTGAAGAACTTTTAATTTCTTTTGCATATACTGATATTTGTCTCTTCATCAATGCAGTTAACCTCAGAGAAGACCCAAACTACGAGGTTCTTGCAGGAACTCTGTCTGAGTCAGAGTTCAAGGAAGATCTTTCACATGTCTCCTTTCCTCAGTATGCTTTACCATCATCTCGGCATGCCGTCTTGATTGCACAAGATAAAGATAATGAAACCTTATTATGTCTGATGAACGGGCAACCTCTACAGACTGCTGATGCTATCACACATAAGAAACCTCTGTTTTTGTTCGGTGAGGCTTTTGATAAGAATTCACAGCCGAGGCCTCGTATGGAACAGAGAATCTTCCAAAGGGGCGAGAAAACGATATATCTGACAGAGATCTCAAGATGTCTTCCTCTGTCCAGATACGCTTTTGCGAGCTATCCCAGAAAGATGGAGTGGGACATAACTCCACTGCAGCAGGCCCGAGTGGGTAACATCTATGTTAAGAAAGGGCCAGACCATAAAGATATATTCTACAGCTCTTCTGAACGACATTGCTCTTTGCTCCGAGGACTAAAACCCGGTTGCATCCCACCAGAGGATTCTTCCCTGTTGTTGCCAGCGAGGACCCCAATATTTGCAAATGAGTTTGCAAAGGTAGAAGGGAGATATCCAGACCAAGACCTGCGGTTGACAGGTCTTGTTAACCTAGAGAATAAAAGATGGATCTGCGTGGCCAATTGGATATTGGTCCAATTTGAGAGTCAGCTCAAAGAAATTGAACTGTATCAGGCAGTGTACGCCACTGTCTATGGGTTTCCCCCTAATCCACATTTATTCCTTGCGTTGGCGGAAAGATATAATTACAGAACCGGGACCTTCATGACGCCGCGCGGGGAAATCGGCTTAGCCTTGCATGAAATGAAATACATCTCTAATCTGCCGATGGGGGATATTCCATACGAAGAGTTCGTCCCGACAAATGACGAATTGGACAATCTACGCAAGGAAAATGTCGACATGGTAGCTGTCTTCGAAGAACTACTATGTCATTATAAGATTTGTTCTCTGTATTACAAGAGCGGCCGGCACTTGCTATTCAACTAAGTGGTTACCGTATCTTTTTCTTAACCACATTATCGAGAAGAAAACTAAGGAACATGAGAACTGCAACCCCAACTTCTTCAAACCGCTTAGCAATAGCGAGGTGATAGAGTTGATGGAGACGCACAAGGAGATGGACATCAAGATCGAAGATGATCTTCAGTACCCTCCTTTCAAGGAAGGAGACATCATCGAGAGCTTTATGAGGATGGGTTACAGGCCCATGTCAAAAGAAGCCCAACTGGCAGGTTTCCTTACTTACTGGCTTCGACGATATGTCGTTCCCGGGGCCAGTGCAGTTGACCGCTTCCATCGCGGTGTATTGTTTGCCGCCGTACGTCTAGTTTTTGGCTACCGGATGGATTTGTTATCAGCCATGACGTGTAGGATGAATGCCGAACTTCGTCTCTTTGTTGACTTAATGATACGAGGAAAAGGCGAAAAGGGACATTTCCCTCGGCTAGAACTGTCGTATACTTATTTATTTGGATGACTGATTCTACACCATCCTTCTCTGATGAACCCTGCCATGGGGGCGGTGAGCGACAGTTTCTTAAGAAGATACTCCGGATGCAAGTGGGTTTATACCACTTTGAAGGACTGCCGGCGAGCTCTGAATCTTGGCAAGGGATGGAACTTTTACTGTGTTCCCCCTCCAGCTGGTTACGAATATATGTCAACAAACCTCGTCGACTCGGTGAGAATGCCGCCTTTAGTCCATACAACCTTTGACTGGCTGAGAATGATTCGGCCATCGCATCTGGTATATCGATTCGAAGACGAGTGTTATCTTGAACCTTATCTTCCAAGTCGTTTTGCACGTCAATTCGGCTACGACCAATTCCATGTGGGCAATGCCATGACATGCTTACAGGAAAAACGTTACTTGATTGATGGAGCCCGTGCTTGGGCCTATTACAACGCCTGAGATACCAAGACAACATTTTCTATGCCCACAAAGAACGACCGAGGCCCGCGCATGCTGTACACTTACTCAATCTTCTATACGTCAGCCAATACTTTTGTTGAAAATTTCAATTTGACGGACAGCTTTGCGACGGTGACCCGTTTTAGAAAAGGGGCACCTGTTCTGCTACCTCCCGGAAATGATGAAGAACACGAACCTGCTGATGCGCCCTTAGAGGCTTCAAGGGAGGCCAATTTTCCTGAAGAAGTCTATGAACCGCTACGGGTTTCCTTAAAGGTTGCAAAATGTCCAATCAAGGAGAAGAAAAGAAAGGCAGAAGAACCATCTTCTCCTGTCTCTAAGAAGAAAACCGCCATTGACTCTTCAGAAAGGGTCACTACCCGATCACAGTCTCGTCAACAGGCTGAGTCAGCTCACAGAGAGGAAGCGACGATTCCCACCTAAATCCAAAGACAGACACAAGTTGTAGACGTGGAGAGTCCTGAAGAGCCTCTACGTAGAAAGAAAATAGCTTTCAGAAAGAAAACAAATACTCTTCCGATACCCCTCCGTACATCGGCCTTGGCTAGTGCTGCCGCTGGGGTTATGATGTCTTCTCCTATACCCCCTCCTAAGCCTGGACAGTTGATAGATACACAAGAAGGAACTGCAGGCGGAGAGACTGTGGAGACGAGAGATGAGGCTACGGAAGCAGTAGAAAGGACTGCAGCTCTGACTACGATCAATGAGTCAGAATCGTCTCTTGCAATAAGAACAGCTGATCCTCTAGTTACACCGAGTTCGCGTCGTGCTGAGGAAGATCGACTAATGATCGAAGCTCTGGATGAATGTGACTTTGGCTTCCATGACGAAGATCCAGTCGATGCAACTGATGATGAGGAAGCACAAGAAGAGGCAGCAGATGACGAGGAAACATCGGCAGAGGGTGTTAACATAATTTCAGAAGAGAATGCCACTGACCAGGCATCACAGGAGAAGAATGTTGCTAATGAAATAGCACCGGGAGAAGCTACTGTCACCAGTCCAAAAGATCAAAGAGGTATTGATTGATTTTTGATAATCTTCATTTATAGATCAACTGACTGATGTTTTAACCTTCACCCATGCAAAAATCCAACCTCCTACAGTTCTTCCGGCATGCACTGGCATGGTCCAGACAGAGGTGATAGCCAGTGGCAGCCGTCATTTATCAGGTGGCTCCGAAGCGGGAAGTAGTCAGGCAGTAATGTCTGAAACTACTTTCGCAAGGCTCCAGCCTGTTCCACTAAATGACAATCTTGTCACCAAACCAAGCGTTGGTAAGTTGCCTTTATTTTGATCTTTTTGATAGTCCTTAGTGACAGTAAACTGATGATGTTCATTTGATTTTGCAGAAGAACATCCGAGAGGGGCGACCAGCTCCACCATGGTTCCCATGACAAAAGAGGCTACGGCCAATGTTCGAGATGCTGAACTTCCCCCTTCACAGGCATCCGCTGCTGAAACTTCTATAGGAGTAGCTGCCACACCTAGTGCAGTGGCTACCAACAAATTTGTAGTTGGTTCTTTCACCAATTTCTTCTTCACTTCATTAGGACCTTTAGTAAAAAGGATAATGGAGAAAGAAACTGTTGATTTCAATACTGTCAGAAGTCCAACTTCCTTCCTGATCGGCGGCATCCGAGATCAGGGTGATGAGGCTCAGGCCGCTTATCTTGAACATGTGTTGGATGAATTAGAGGAATCAATCAAGATTTACAAAGACCTTAACCGAGGGGAAGTAGAGCCGCTTGTGACTGCCGAATTCAAGAGAATGGTTCAAGAAGCTGAGGTTTCGAAGGCTGATTTTAAGAATTTCTTGGACACTTTTGCCACGAAATCTTCAGAGTTTGATTCTCAGCTCGATATAGTAGCGTCTACTGCTGTGGAAAAGGAGAAGAAGGTTGCTGATTTGAAGGCAGAGTTCGCTCGGCTTCAAGAGGAGTTGAGAGTCGTTCAACTTGCTATTGAAGAAGAGACCACACAGCATCAGGCCGCCGTTCAACAACTGGACGTTCTGACCCATGAGAAGAATGAATTCGTCAAGTTTCATCAGGATGAAATTGCTCGTCGATTAGTCACCTTGCCAACATTCGATGCTGAATCTGGAATGGCAGAGGCTAGGAGACGAGTGTTGGATTCTCGTGATGAACGGCTCCAAATTTTGAAGCAACAGATTGCTGATCTTATGACCCCACCGGTTGAATGAAAGAAAACTTTTTGTATTTTCTTCTTTGCAATATGTCTTTCACTTTTATCAATGAATCAATGAGAAGACATTATTTTGTGGCTCTATTATTTGTTGCATATCCTGTTACGGATATAAATAATAGCTATAGAAAATATATTCAGAGGTTCAGGACATGATATATTTCGTGATTTAGAAAATAATTATATTCCTTATATCTGCTCAGAGGTAATGTGGACATGGCAGAATATAATTTTTTGAATATCATTATTTCGGTAGACAACTTAATTAGAGGTAATCAATACGTAACAAGTTGCTGATATGGATGAACGGATGAGCCGTCAGAACGAATGAACGAAATGAATCATCGGGATGAACGGATGAACCGTCAATTGGATTGAGCGAACGGGTGAACCATGGGATGAATGGAACTAACGGATAACCGTCGGATGACTAGAATAAACGGATGAACCGTCGGATGGATGGAATGAACGGATGAACCGTCGGATGGATGGAATGAACGGATGAACCGTCTTAATAATGGAATGAACGGATAAACCGTCGTAATAATGGAATGAACGGATGGACTGTCGTATGATGGAATGAATGTTGTGAAGAATACGTCGCTTCGGTTCTCGTAATAGACTATCTCAAGAATCTCTGTCTATAAATAGAGCATAAATTTAGATGGAATGATCAGATTCAATTTTAACATAAAATGTCGTCTGAAGATGTATCCAAGAAGGCTGAGATCGTCCCAAAGGTCGAAGAAGTCGCTGAGGAACGTCCAGCCGAGCCAACCCAGCCAAAGCAGATGGAAGCGGGCGAAGGTTCGTCTGCACCCAAGCCGCCACGTGATATCTTGGACTTCCTAGTTGAGCCAGGGAAGATTGAAGAAGAAGAGGCTATGAGGATGGCCGCTTGCGCGTTTCTAGTGAAATCGAGCAAGGATGTCCTCGGCTCTTTTGTCGACTATATTTTTGAAAAGGACGGCAGTGGTCCTCGTCCTGTCTTTAAAAAGGATGATAGTGATCCTCGTCCTTGATATCATGTAATATCATTTATGATGAAATAAAAAAAAACTTTATTTATGAACTGTCTTGTCATATTTACAAGAAATCTCTTTTGCATTTATACATAGTACTTTTTAAGGAATTTGCCATTGATAGGCATCATCGCAACTCGACCGTCCAGCTCTGTGAGTTGATAGGCTCCATTTGAGAAGACTTTACTCACGATATAAGGCCCTTCCCATTTCGCATCAAACTTGCCTTTGCTCATGTGAATCATAGTCATAGGACGTCTGACTGTTAGAACAAGTTCTCCTTTCTGAAAGGCTCTGACTTTAACTTTGCGGTTAAAAGCCTTCGAGATACGGGCTTGATACAACTCAATATGTTATTGAGCCAATAGCCGCTTCTCGTCAAGCGCCTCCAATTCTTGAAGTCGAAGAAGATCATATTCTCTGTAGTAAGTTCATTAGCAAGAACAATTCTCAAAGATGGAATTTGAAGTTCCAAGGGTAGAACTGCTTCACAACCGTACACCAGAGGGAAAGGTGTACAGCATGTGGGGTTGCGAACCGTAGTACGGTAGGCCCATAGGCATTCTCCAAGCTTTTCACTCCAGTTCCGTTTGTTAGTAGACACAAACTTCTTAAGGAGCTTGATAATAGTCTTGTTGAAGGCTTCAGCCAAGCCATTAGCAGCAGGGTTGTAAGCTGTAGAAGCGACATTGTCAATCCGATGATCGTCACAGAACCTGGTGAACTTTTGACTGATGAAATGAGGTCCATTGTCGTGAATGATTCGTCGAGGTATACCAAATCTGTAAATAACATGGTGTTTGACGAAGTTGATGACGCTGCTGGTTTTGACTTCAACCAAAGGTATAGCTTCGGCCCACTTAGAGAAATAATCCGTTATTGCTAGTATAAACCGATGTCCCTTAGAAGGAGGATTGATGGGACCTATAATAACCATGCCCCAAGCTCCAAGCTTTTCACTCCAGTTTCGTTTGTTAGTAGACACAAACTTCTTAAGGAGCTTGATAATAGTCTTGTTGAAGGCTTCAGCCAAGCCATTAGCAGCAGGGTTGTAAGCTGTAGAAGCGACATTGTCAATCCGATGATCGTCACAGAACCTGGTGAACTTTTGACTGATGAACTGAGGTCCATTGTCGTGAATGATTCGTCGAGGTATACCAAATCTGTAAATAACATGGTGTTTGACGAAGTTGATGACGCTGCTGGTTTTGACTTCAACCAAAGGTATAGCTTCGGCCCACTTAGAGAAATAATCCGTTATTGCTAGTATAAACCGATGTCCCTTAGAAGAAGGAGGATTGATGGGACCTATAATAACCATGTCCCAAGCTTCAAAAGGCCAGGAAGCAGCAGTTGGATGAAGAAATTCTGACGGTTGATGGATGAAATCTGCATGGATTTGACAGGCTCGACATTTTCTTGCATATTCGATGGCATCGGATACCATAGAGGGCCAGTAGTAACCTATTCGTCGGATACGTTCATGTAGTTTAGGGCCGGGTTGATGTGCTCCGCAGACACCGTCATGAGCTTCACGCAATACCTGCTTCGCTTCATCACCAGCAAGACTGCGCAAAAGTAGACCGTCATAAGTCCGTCGATAGAGAGTCTTGGTAGACTGATTATAGTAGAACCGAAGAGTTCGTCGACGAATACTCGTAGCCTCCTTAGGATCTTCAGGATGTCATGAACTACGAAGTCAATGAAAGGAGCTCTCCAATCTTCATTGATAACATTGACTTCGGCGAAGTTACTGAACTCAATGTTGCGATTGTTTTCAATGCAGAACAACTCTCTGTTGGAAACAACAACCACTTGTTGTCTCTTGACGGGAATTGCTAAGACTGCTGCGAGATTAGCTAAAGCATCTGCCTCAGTGTTGCAAGCTCGTCGGACGTATTCAATAAAGAAAGCCTTGAATGATGTAGCCATGTAAATCGCTGCTTCATGATAGGGCACTAGATCTTGATGGCGAACTTCGTATGTTCCTCTAACCTGATTGACAACCAGTTTAGAATCACCATAGACTTCAAGATATTCGACCTCCAATCGTTTAGCTAACTGGAGTCCAATAAGCAAGGTATTGTATTCAGCCACATTGTTAGAGCACGACTGATCTAAGGAATAAGCTCTTTGGATAGCTAATCCTTCTGGAGAGACTAGAACAATTCCAACTCCTGCAACAATGGTCCCATTTGGTCCGATCCAGGATGCTCCGTCGAAGAACAGACACCAGGTAGGAAATTCTTCAGAGATCATGTTTGATTCCAATGTTTCATCTGGAATTTTATCATAAAGCTTAGATGTCTCCGGAACAGGATGAGCTGCTAAAAAGTCAGCCAGTGCTTGACCCTTAACAGACTTTTGCGGAACATAAACCATGTCGTATTGGGCTAGCAGAATGGCCCATGTAGCCAGTCGAGAATTGAGGGTGCTGGGCTTCTTCATCAATACCCGAAGAGGATTAACTCGGAAAATGACGTGGATGGTTTGGCCAATAATATAATGCCGAGTCTTTTGAACAGCGAACATAAGAGCTAGGCATTCTTTCTCAACTGGACTATAACGGTGTTCAGCACCAATCATAGTACGACTAAGATAGTAGATGGCTTGTTCATGGCCTTCTTTGTTCTTTTGAGCAAGTAAAGCACCCAACGAATGATCCATAACACGGACATACATTAAGAATGGAATGCCTGAGATTGGTGGCACCAAGACTGGTGGGTTCATCAGATACCGCTTTATATCATCAAATGCTTGTTGACATTCTTCGGTCCAAACGAAAGATACACCCTTCTTCATTAACTGAGTAAACGGTCTGCAGCGTCCAGACAGATTTGAAATGAATATCCTGATGTACGTAAGTCGACCTTGGAATCCTCGTAGCTCTTTTAAGTTGCATGGAGGACGCATCTCTTGAATGACTTTGATCTTCTCAGGATCCACGTGTATACCTTTAGAGGTAATGACGAAGCCGAGAAATTTACTAATAGAGACACCCAAAAATGACTTGGTAGGATTCATTTTTAGTTGATGTTGGTGCATTAGATTGAAGATAGTTCTTAAATCTTGGATGTGATCTTCCTTTAGACGACTATTGACAGCAATATCGTTGACATAGCATTCGACAGTCTTGCGCAGATGATCTCGAAAGATGGTACTCATAGCTCGTTGGTAAGTTGCACCAGCGTTCTTGAGACCAAATGGCATCACAGTGTAGCAGTAGACTCCGCGAGGAGTGCGGAAAGAGGTTGTTTTTCATCTTCAGGGTTCATCCGAATCTGATTGTATCCAGAGAATCCATCCATGAAGGATATCCTTTCAAACCCGCAAGTGTTGTCGATAATGACAGCTGTAATAGGGAGAGGAAACTCATCCTTTGGACAAGCTTCATTATGATCCCGAAAGTCGATGCAGACTCGAACTTTTTGCCAGTTTTTTTCAAGACTGGGACAACGTTAGCTACCCAATCAGGATATTGTTCTTCTCGAATAAAGCCACAAGCTATGAGCTTTTTGACTTCATCATCAATTGCGTCCATCATTTCTGGCTTGAATCGCCTTTGCTGCTGTTTGACTGGCTTTGCATTAGGCAAAATATTCAGTTTATGAGTAGCAACTTTGGGATCTAAACCTGGCATGTCTTCATAATTCCAAGCAAAGACATCAATGTATTCTCGAATAAGAAGAATTAATTCTTGCCTATCCGCCTCTGGGAGGTTCTTGCTAATGAATATTGGACGAGGTGACCCGTTTTCTCCTACATCAATTTGAACCAATTGATCTTCGGTAGGAGGTTCCCGTTGTTCGAATCGGAGTTCCCATTGGGTATCCATTCGTTGAACCCAAGGATCTGTTTCGGGATTTTCTTCGATATCCTCGTCATAGCCTTCTGGGAGTTCAGCAGAGACCATGTTAGAAGATACGATCAATCGATGAACTTGACCAATGCCGGTGTCAGAATCCCACGATCTGGAATCAGAAGAGTTAGAGCGCTCCTCATTATCGGATTCAGAAACTTCTGGAGATAAGACCGGAGGTGAGGCATATCCGAGACCTCTTTTCGTCCTGCTGTAGTACATCTCTGATTTTCCTTTCGGAACAATTGTACGGATAGGAGTTCGTCTACCCTTACCATAATTGAGCCCATTCTTGAAGTCATAACCCATCTTTCGGATGATGTCTTTTGATTGTTGACTATAACGACGAAGTTGGAGACGTCCTATATCGTTACTTTTGCTATCATCCGTATAGCTGAATTTTTGTTCTGGCCCTTTACTAAAAAGTATTGGACTCTCACCTCTCTTTCGAGAAGAAACAACAAAATATGAGTCATCTGGATGTTCAAATAAGATTTCTGTCTGAAGGGATTGTACGACCCCTATTGTAAATGACTGAAAGCTGTCTAGCATATCTAAATAGCATTTAGTATGATAAATGACATCAGTATACTGGAAAGTAGATGCTTTTTTATTGATTTGTACATCTGTATTTACAACAAGACCTTTAGCCTTAGCAGGCTTGGTCAGATCGATTACAAGAGGAGGAGAAGAAGAGCAAGGAGGATTAGACTTGTCGCGACGAAGGTCGATAACAAGCGGCTCAGAGGAGGTGAACTCCCTTTTATCTTTGTTACGACGGAGGTCGATAACAAGTGGCTCAGAAGAGGTGAGCTCCCTTTGACCTTGATTATCACCAGTTGATTGCTTCCGGGCCGGCAGGTGAATAGCCAGTGGTTTGGAGGATTGAGGATGAGAGACACGCCCTTTGACATGTATGATGAGAGTGTCATTGGGCACTGCTTCTTGTTCTTCCTCAACATCCATGGCCAGTACTACCTTCATAAACTCTTCTTTGTACATGCGAGCGTCATTGCAATATGCTTCAACGCCTTTAAACGGGTAGAGATCCGCAACTTCTTTTTGGACTTCTCCTTTGTCATCAACGTACTTGAAGCATTGATGGAGAGTAGAAGGAACAATGTTGTGTTCATGAAGGAATGGTCTCCCCAGAAGAGCATTGTAAGAGCAACCATGATTGTCTATAATGTAGAAGGTCACCTTCGTACGAAGATTGCCAATTTGGAGTTTTAGGCGTATCTTGCCTAAAGGTTCACTCCTTTCCTGGTTGAATCCCAGGATGGTGGTGATAGTGCCAGAGAGGCTATGCACTGGAATCTTTAGAGCATCCAACATCGTCTTCAGCATGATACTGAGTGCTGACCCTGGGTCTATCAGAATACGGTCGACCTTCATGGTGTCGACATATCCTGTAAAGTAAAGAGGGCGGTCATGTCGATTGTCTTCCAACAACATGTCATTTTGTGTGAAGGTAATGTTTGGAATTAATTCCAGCACACTGTGACAGTGGAGACAAGAGACAGGTTCTGATTCAGGTTTCTTGAGAAGAGTTAGGCAAGTTTCTGCCTGCATCAAAGCCTCACTCAGTGTTTCTCGGGTCTCTTTAGAGAGGCGTAAGAGCTCGAAGATAGATAGCCTGGCCGGTGTGTTGGCCAATTGAGCCAATATGTCAAAGTTGTATGGCTTCTCAAGTCCAGAAGGGGAAGACTTCTTCAAAACTTTGTCGAAGCGGACTTGTTGTTTGCCTTTGTCGGCTGCTGTCGGTTTAGGAGGAGTTGGTTCCATAACCGGTAACGATGTAGAAGGGATGTCCTCCGTAGAAACAGGCTGCATTAGAACAACCTCAGAAGATGAAGCAGGATTCTCCTGAATTTCGGGATGCTCCTGTAGATAGGTTTTCCCTGATCTGGTGCCCAATAGGATCTCTTCTTCAACTATGGGGTCAAAAGACACCATATTGCAGCTCTTTGTCTTGCCCTTAGAGCGTTCTTTCTGCTTGGAGGAAGAAGGAACTTCGAAATCTGAAACAAGATCAGGATGAATCCACATGATCTTGCCATTATCAAGGGATAAGGGGACAAGACCTTCACTTCGTGGAGAAGGAAGATTCTTAATCTCCAGAGTGGCCCTGGGAATGGAGATGATGCCACTCTGCACCACTTGTGGCGGGAAGTCACCGAACTGTACAGAAATCATATTGGCCGTAACAATCTTTTCATCCTGCTGGAGAGTGACGACACCGGCGTTGACCAACTCTTGAATCTTGCCTTTGAGCACATAGCATGCCCGAGTAGGATGCCCTATGAACCTGTGATAAACACAATACTTAGGGTGATCAGTCTTACCGACTTCGTCAGGCTTCTTCGGGTCAGGGAGTTGCAATTTATTGCTCTTAAGCAAACAGTCGAAGATGCTTGCTGTATCATTTTCATCAAAGGAATACTCTACTTTTGGGCGAGAGGTTCCTTTGGTGGAGGTGCAGAAGGAGCAGAGGTAGACGTGGGTTGAGCCACATTAACGGCCAAAGATTCCTTGCTTTTGAGGTTGATGTTCAAGGTTTCTTTGCCTTTGCGGTTGTTCTGGCGATTACCGCTACTGGATGCAGAAGACTCATCTCGATCAGGGTTAGACATATGTACCCCCCAACTATTTGAACTTTTCGGCGCTAACTTCAGCTGCTTTAGCATTGACGATGAATGACGGCCAGTCCTGGAACTGTGTTGACCCCGTCCACATGCTGATGATAGGCAACAAGTTTGACTTACAAGTGTCTATCGTTACAACAAATGGGGTTCCGGGAGGCATTTTGAGTGCTTCTCGGCGGAATCGTTCAATGAAACTCTCAGTAGTTTCATTATGTCTTTGCTTGATCTTGTTGAGGGCGGATATAGTCATATCGTTGATACCCTCGTAGAATCGTTCTAGGAACATCTGCTTGAGCCCGGCAAATGAAGTGATAGAGCCGTCAGGCAGGCTGCGGTACCAGTCGTATGCTGTGCTGGCTAAGCAGCCGACGAAGACTCTGGTAAGAAGAGCATCACTTGGCTGGAGCTGGACAGTCATTACCTCGAAATGGTTAATGAACTGACTCGGAGAAGTGTTGCCGTCAAACAGCGTGATCGTGGGAATCTTGTACTTTGGAGGGAATGGGACTTCCTTCCATTCAACCGGATAAGGTTGTTTGATCCCCAGCCTCTGTAGACCATCTTTCTCTTTGAAGGCCTCGAACTGCGTACGCAGAAGTTTTATAGCCTCATTGGCATCTCCGGAGGATGGAACAGTAATGGGCTGGCTTACCGTGTTAGGAGGAGGAACAACATGGTAAGCACTACCCCCAGCCTCTGAATGACTGGGTGTAACTTGAATAGGTATTGAGGCTACTGGAGGAGACGGTACCCCCAGACTCGCATTAACCGGCACCGATGATGCTATAATCTCGGGATTTACCGCAGGTGCAGTCGGTGGTACTGTATGTTGAGCTACGATAACGGCATGCATATTTGTGATCATTTCAGTCATGGTCTTCAATTTGTCTTCCAGTGCGGCTATTCGTTGCTCTTGACTTGCCGAACTAGAAGCGTCTGGATCTTCAGTAACAACATAAGCTGACACTTCTCTGGGTACAGTAGAAGACACTGTCTGCTCAGAGCTTTCGCTATATGCACATAATCAGAGAAAGAATCATCCCCTGAGTGAGAAATAGAGAGATGACCAGAGGGATCTTGTAGAAGATTCCTATGACCGACTGTGTCTCGGCTTCGGGATCGGGTGTATCGGAATACTCCTTCAGAAGATTCATGGAGAAAATCTAGATATCGTTGACTGGGATTGCGGGGCTTGCCGTGCTTTGAACACTTCCTACCCCCAGTGTCTCGAGAAGCCATATTTACAGAGGCATAGAATACCTTGTCTTCGTCTTCTGACATTGGTTCAGAAGTTAAACGATCGAAGACAGATCGTTTTGTCGTCTGGCAACAACACTTGATAACCACCTTGTGATTACAACGGCGTTCCAGTGGTTGGATTGGAGGTGTTGAAGTGTTGTCCCGCTTCTGCTTGAGGTGCTCCCGAAGATCAGGGATATATTCTTTGACGACATTCAGAACATGATTCCGATTCTTCAGATGCTTTGTATCATGAGTATACAGAGAAGTACTCAACTCATTGGCATAGATGTCAGGATTTTTCCTCCTGGAAGTTTGCTTTTGATGCAAGTTCGCCTTCGGCATTGGTTGCTTGCGTTTATTGAGATAAGTCCGTAAATCGGCAAAGTCAACCCCAGGGACCTCCGTCTGAGACACTAGCAATTTCTCCTGCTTTGAGCGGGATATCCGAAGAGTTGGGAGATCTTGGAAGTGTGCTACTGGAGTAGGCAAGATGCCTCTCTGATCAATATTCTTCTCTTTAGCAGGGAGAGAAGAACTTTTGTTTGGAAAAGTTTTTGTACTGTTTGGTGCCGAGGCACGTTTAGATGGATCTTCCGAGGTAAAGACCGGAGAAGACTGGGAAAATACCAAAGGGCCTTTTCCTTTATTTTGTGAAGAAGGGTTGGCCAAGGAGCGTTTCCCTCTGTTGTTTTCCAAGTTTTGGACTATGGAAGATTAAAAAAAAAACCAAAGGGTCTTTCCATTTATTCTGAGACGGAGGAGGAATAGTCAAAAGACTACCCCTGTGGGTTGCGCCAGTGCAACTGAAGATTTGGGAAGGGACATAGAGCTTTTCCCTTTATTTTGGGAAGAAAGGGGAATAGTCAAGAGACTACCCTCTTTGGGTCGCGCCAAGACAGGGGAGGCAGCAGCTGTTTGTGCAGTAAGTGGCGCCTTGGTAGCTTGTGCTGCAGATGGTACCTTAGCAGCAGAAGCTTTTGAGGAAGGAGTGGGTGGCACTTTGGCCACAGAGGATTTGGGTTGGGTCCTAGAAGAGGTAGCAGCAGGCTGCGCTCGGATAGAAGAGGCAGCGAGCTGCGCCAGAGGAACAGGGGTCTTGAGTTGTGTTAGAGCAGCATAATTTATAGGCTGCGCTGTGGCAAAGGAGGTAGTGAGCTACGCCTGGCTTACAGGGGCCTTGGGTTGCGCCCTGGCAGAAGAAACAGTGAGCTGCGCTCGGGCAGAAGAGGCCACTGACATACTGTCAGAAGAGACAGTATGCTGCGCCTGGGCCACAGAGGACTTTGGAGTCCACACGGAACGGACTTTGCTCTTGGCAGAGGTCATAGTTCGATGAGTGGCCTTGGAGTCGATCATTGCTTCGTAGGCAGTCTGGTTGACCTTAACAACCAGAGTCTTCTGCGTCTTTCCGATAGACGCGGTGTCACATTGAGTTGTCACTTCCTCGTCGGAGGAGAAAGTCGTCCCCAGCAGAGTCGTCATTTTGTCTGCAAAAACAAAAGTCTTTATTTCACAAACTTTAAAGAATAGTACAAAAGTACAATGAATTCTGGAAAAGTACAACTTTAGGAATCCGATCTGAAGACGATCACTTTATCCCTTGGACGATGTGAACTTTGAAGACAATAGCCTCTGAAGAATGCAGCAGCACTTGGACAAGAACTCCTGATCTTTGATGATCTCGAAAATGATCTCCTCTCCTTAATGAAGAATCTTGAAACTCTATTTATAGAGTTCTAGAAATAACTGTTTTGTAGTTATTCTGGATTGCGCACAGTGGACTGCGCCAGTGACAGACTGCGCAGACTGCAAACTGCGCTGGCCTTTGGGCAGTTGCTCGATCGTGGGCTAACTGTATTTAGACGCGTGACATTGTTTGATTAAAATGCGCTTGGTCGTGTACAGGCGGTTGCCACGTGACGAGCAATTGATGGCATGTAAGCCACGTAATAAATGTTAGTTATCTTCAACAAGTTTGATGGATCGCGCCACTTGAATAGCGCTAGCTTCAGACTGCGCTCAGCTCTAGTCAATGGATAGCTCTGGGATTCAGACAACTAGACTGTGCTGGGATTTGGACTTGGTCAAACTGTGCTGAGGTTGGACTGGCAGACTGCGCTGAGGTTGGACTGGCAGACTGCGATGGACTGTACAGCTGTTCTCGAGCGCCGTGCTGCACGGGATACGAACGGATTCCTCGCTTTTCGGGCTGTCAGGCTGTCAGTAGATTTGATTTTCTTGTCAGATAATGATGGCTTTGCCACGTCAGCATAGCGCGCTCGGGCAGTGGCGCGGTTCAGTCTAGCGCGGTTGATTGTTTGGCGCTGTTCATGTTAGTGCTGTTCATTGATGGGTGCGCAGTTTGGACTCCTGTGCACTATTTGATGGGTGCAACTTGATTTTTAGGACTTACAAAAGTGATTTCCAATAGAAGGAAACTTATGGGGTAATTTGATTCCATCCATCCAAGTAAGGACTCACTTTTCCACATTGAAGTATTCACTTTCCTTTCCAAATTTCTTGGCATTTCCAAACATTGGAAAGGAAAATCAATGGAAATTATAATTTCCCAAAGAAAAGGAAATGCCGAGGAATTGATTTCCTTTCCCTTCCATTCCGTAAACCATACGATAGGTTAGGCCTCGTTTGGCTCGCGGAATCATCGGATTGGGAAAGGAAAGTGATTACTTTCCTATGTTTGGGTGCCAAAGGAATTGAGGAGGAAAGTAATTTCCAATGGAAGAAAAAAATTAGGGGGGAAAGTGATTCCATCCATCCAATCAAGGAATCACTTTCCCACATTGAAGTATTCACTTTCCTTTCCAAATTCCTTGACATTTCCAAACATTGGAAAGGAAAATCAATGGGAATTGTAATTTCTCAAAGGAAAGGAATGCCAAGTAATTGTTTTCCTTTCCCTTCAATTCCGGGAACCAAACGAGGCCTTAGGCCACGTTTGGTTCGCGGAATCAGGGCCGTAAAGGAAAGTGATTCCTTTCTTGTGTTTGGATGCCAAAGAAAATAAGCAGGAAAGAAAAATGATTCCCAAGGGAAAGGGAAATAGGGAGAAATTGTTCCCCCACTCACCCCATGGATTCACTTTCCCACCCCCATTTATTCACTTCCCCTTCCAATTTCCCGGACATTTCCAAACACCGGAAAGGAAAATTAATGGGAATTGTAATTTCCCAAAGGAAAGGAAATAGCAAAGAATTGGTTTCCTTTCCTTTCCTTTCCCTGAACCAAATGAGGCCATTAGCTCCATTTTTATTCCTTGAATCAACCTATCTGTAAAAGAGAGCTGTACATGCATGTAATATTTATATTAAAAACAAACCCTAACCTAAGTAGGACTCAAGAAATCCTGACCTAGCTAGGACTCTAGTTTAAGCCCATGAAGTAAACTCAATCCTAGTACAATCCAATAACTAGAAGTCTATAATACATTAATATACTCAATAAAAAAATCATAAACTAAACTCGACCTGAAATCAAACTCCAAAATCGATTTGCGGCTGGATCCTTCATCACTTACTAAGTGCTTATATTGAAATTCTTATATTTATTTTCTGCTAGATTTGTTGTTTCAGGATTACTTTTAGGTACAAAGTTGAACTTTTTTTTTTCCCAGTGAGAGGCATTTGTTTGCAGTTGTTCCTGAGCATTATTTCACTAACAGTGGATACGCTTTTTCTGTACTGCTTAGAATGTTCTGTACTGCTTAGAATGTTACTCTGCAATTATAGTGCATTATTCTAATTTAATGCTAATGCTAGAAAATTAATGTGAACTTTTCCAAATTATTTTGATTTTATTGCATTTATATGTTCTCTTTTTCTCCTTCAAAATAAGGTTCTTGAATTCGTTACAATTTTTAGACTACTTATCCTCGTAAAGTTCCTCAAATTGTCAAGCATTTTCTGTATTTATTTTTTCCAGGAGCTCTGCTTTCTTGTACCCTGCAGCCAGTATATCTATCTTCTATAGTCGTGGGCAAATCTCCTTTTGATGCTTTTAATATTTTTTCTTTAAAAAGTCCGCTAGAAAGTGTAATGGAGGAGCGTTTGGCTTCTTTGCGTAATTGTCTGTCAAATCCCTTTCAAGTGAATAAGGTGCATACCCTAAATTTCTTTATCTTTGAACTGATATTAGAGATTGAGTTCATGATAAAGATTGTTATTCTGTTGACAGCCACATATTTGTGAGGCTCCTATTCCTCCAGAGGAGTTCTGGCGATCTCATGATAACTTACCCTCCTTAACATGCGGGTATATGCTGTTTTAGTTACTGGTATGCATTTTATGTTATAAAGTATATACCTGAATGTAAAAGATATACTTGATTGTTCAAAAATCCAGGTATTCTATCTGTTGGAATAAATCAGGATTGCACGAGGTCATCCTTGGAACAACAGGTCGGAAGCAAGGCACTTCTGCAAAAGGGGCACTATCCCCATCTACAGAGTCATCTCTGTGCAAGTATGGATACACCATTACTATTAGATCATTTAATAACATGTTGATGTACGATATTTTTTGAATTTGACGGGGAGTATAAAATAGGATATAATATTGCCCGAGTTTCTCAGCAAAGTGAAACAGGGATTTTCTGGAAGGTTCTAATTTTCATTATATATTGTGATGATAGGAGGAGGTTATTGGAGGTTTTTATGTCACTGCTACACATATTCTCTGTTAGATTTCAATCTGAGGGTATATCCTATAATGAATTCAAGGTAAATATAGAGTTTCATATGATAGCTACAAAAGTACACAACTATTTATTTTCCTTTTGGTTCAGCATAATTTTCAATATGTTAATTGTTTACATGTTCTTCCTTGTTATATATTGTTTTTCCTTGCATCCAAGCACCATCCTTTGCTTATACTGTTGAGCTTATCTAAATGGGAAAGATACTATGTTGCAGGATTTTTTTTATGGAGATACCATACCCGTACGCGATCATATTGGACACGCGGATACTTTAGGAATACTCAGATCCTTTGCACTTGGTTGCTTGTTTTTGTTTTTACTAGTGTTGACTAATACTTCTGCAAGCATCAGGCCAAGAGAAATTATAGGCATGACCAATAGGACTAGTAATGGACGGAGAATGAGAGGAGTCAAAGTCCAAAGTAGGATGAGGAAGCAGAAGATCACTTCTTGAATTAATTGGAGAAAAAGTGGAGCGATGATGCTTGCTCAAAATATGACACACACGAAAAGTCAGAAAAGAAAACTTCAATTAACATTGTTGTAAGTGGAAGAGGAGGATGACCAAGCTTGCTTTGCCAACTTATAGAAGAGAAGGAAGCTAGAGCATATTGAGGCATGCCCAAGTGGTACAGTCCATCTGCCTCAATGTCTGTGTCTGAAGATCCTGGATCACAACAAAAAAGAGAAAATGTTATGGAGTTGTTAAGATCTTTGGTAAGACGACTAATAGAGACAAATTGACACATAAAGAAGGAACATTAAGAACATATTTGAGATTCAAAATGGGAGTCAGTTGGACCATGCCCCAGCCAAGGACCAGATTAGTGTCTCCATTAGTCTCAGATATGAACTTGTTATAGTTAGATATCACAGACTGTACAAGAACTGGGGACATGACATATAATCTGAAGCTCCAGTGACAATAACCCTAGGATTGGAGTGAGAAAGGAAAATGATAGCTGAGACAGTTGAGAGATTGACAAAGGAGTTAATAGAGTGGATAAGCATCACTAGCAGCAGCAGATGTGTGCCGGGCTGTTGGCTTCCTCTCTGGATATGTGTGCTTCTGCTAGCACAGTCTCACCGTGGTTGATGCAGTAGACAGGCACAAGGCTAAGATCAGGATTAGGATTAGGGTTAGGGTGGAGATAGGGTGTTTGGACACCTGTGTTAGAATGAAGGAGAACAAGATGAAGAAGGGGATTTGGGGAGAGCTAGGTCCATGGGGACCATGCTCTGATACCATACCATGTTGAAAATAACGACTCAGCTAGCCTCATTAGAGAGAATAAGCAGGGTGTTTATACTTTATACAAGAAGACTTCCCCATTTAGATGGATATCAAATGTGGGAATAAACCAAATAACTAATAGAACATAAATTAAAGAAGACTGGGACACTTCAAGAAAATACGAACCATGCCTTGTACCCTATGATTTGAATAAAAAAGAAAAATAAAATCCACACCATGCACTGCGATATACATGCTCTAAAAGTAAAACATGTACCAATTAGATTTCACACAATTTGAAAATTTTGACCAATTGACAGGTTAAAGATTTCCATAATGCATTAAATTTGACGAATACATGCTCTAGAATATGATTATTACAATGCAAAGTATGGATCTTTATACGTTTAAGTTTGTCTTTATAATAATATTTTTAGAAATGATTGATAGAGACACTTATGGGGAAATGCCAATGTTCAATCATTTCTCCAGTTGGTGGAAGACTTAAGATACTAAGTATTTATTCTTTTAGTGGAAGTATATGAGTTTCAGCATTTGAAAATGTTTTGCCCCACTCGCTTTTGAAAATGCTAGATTTCCATACCTTGCCACCACCATTATTTCATTTACTTTCTTGTATGTTTAAGCACACATTGTTACAGTTCCATTTGAAATCTACACAAAATCTTATTTATAGTGTACTATAAAGCACATAGTTCTTCCTTGCTAGGAGGCATTTTCCAATCTGCAGTTATCATTTATAATATGCCTGATTGCCCTTTCCATGGAAGCTATCTTGGGATGAAACCTTGACTTGTAACCAAGGTTCGTAGTATCGGTATCAGAATCGGTATCGGATCATTCCTATGAGTATCGGGATTGGCGGTATCGTCAATATCGACAGTTTCGGATCGGAGTATCGGATTTTTTGGGTATCGAAAAGTAAATAATTATTAATAAATTATTAATATTTTAGAAAATATATTCTATACATTTAGGCATAGTTTTAAGTATTTTTACCGTTGTTTTTTAGTACATTTGAAATTGAATAAAATAGTAGTCACCTTTGATGCGATAGGTAAGTTTTGTTCTTTTACATGTTGCAACCTTACTATGCTTTTACACCCTTGATGATTGGTCTTTTTCGTTCAAATTTCTTTGCTGAATTGACCAAAAAAGAGATCCCTAATGTCAGTATCGGTCGGTATCGGACCAGGACATGCCAAACCGTATTGGTCTCGGCCGTATCGGATCGGTATCGGCCGATAGTGCAAACTATGCTTGTAACAACTCAAATGTGGAGTATGAAATGCCACTATCTGTAGTTCTCAGAACCTAAAGCTGTGTCCACTATATGTCTACATGCATATATCAAGTCTATTGGGATCTTAATAAAAAGTACGGGGTTCGATGGCAGCTATAGCAGCAAAGTGAAATAATTAGTTTATTAAAACATGATAGATGGCACGTTTAGTAGTAATTTAGCTGTATTAGGGTACATCAATAGCTAGGTTTTATAGAAACCTAAATTTGAGAAGGGAAAGCATTGACAAACTTAGTTGTCGTAGGCCTAATCAAATTCCTCTTATGGGATAAAGTATAAACCCTAAATACACACTTGTGAATATAATCTATCATCTCATGTTTCCTCTCAACTGCCTAATGAACAAGCTATATTCATACTGTCTTTGAGTGTAAAGTAAAGACGATCAACAACACTGGTATAAGTGCCTTCACTTTTGTTCTAAGGGGTTTCTTGTGAAAACTTTCGTGTTACTAGCAAAAGGAGGAAAAAATGAGGTCATACTTATACTTTTCAATATTATAGATTATTACATGGTAATATCAAAATTGATTGTTTGTCAATCATAACTGCACAAGATTCTCCTCTCCGATATAATCTACCCCAGTGTTCTAAAAATCGGCCTAGGCGTCCGCCTAGGCGCCGCCTAGGCGCTAGGCGGCCGCCGGCCGCACCGAAAAGGCCCTAGGCGGCCGGCCTAGGCGCTAGGCGGCCGTAGGCGGGCCTAGGCGGCCGTAGGCGGGCCTAGGCGGCCGTAGGCGGGGCCTATTTTAAAATTTCAAAAAAAAAAATTCAAAAAAAAAGTCACCGGTGGTGGTGGTGGTGGCTCTGGTGGTGGTTATGGTGCTGCTGCTGCTGCTGCTGATGCTGACGGCGGCGTCGGCGGCGACGTCGGCGGTGGTGGTGTTGGTGGTGGTGCTGTGGTGGAGGCGGCGGTGGTGGTGCTGTGGTGGAGGCGGTGGTGGTGCTGTGGTGGTGCCGGTGGTGGTGGTGCTGTGGTGGTGGTGGTGCTGTGGCGGTGGTGGTGGTGGTGGTGGTGGAGGCGGTGGTGGTGGTGGTGGTGGTGGTGCTGTGGTGGTGGTGGTGGTGGAGGCGGTGGTGGTGAGGAGAGATGAGAGAGCAGGAAAGGAAAAGGAAAAGGAAAAGGAAAAGGAAAAGTAAAGGAAGAGACAGGAAAGGAAGAAGGAAAAGGAAAAGGAAAAGGAAAAAAGAATGGAAAAGGAAAGGAAAAAAGAAGAAAATAAAACTTGAGGCTCGAACAGTTGACCTCACAAACCCAAATCCATTACTTAAACCGAATATGCTAACCAACTTCTCCATTAAGACTTATGTTAACATATGACATATGCATATATATATATGTTATATACTTATATATATGTATAAAAAAAAATTCAGTTCGGCGCCTAGGCGCCCTAGGCGCTAGGCGGGCCCTTGGCGCACCGTCTCCGCGTAGCGAAATTTACAACATTGATCTACCCATATTTTTGGGCCAATTAAATAATTTTTTCACTAAAAAAATCTCTAACTTCGTAATTTTTCTAGAAATTCCACATTTTATAGTGTTCCTATCTTTTGAATCAATATTTTCACCCGGAATATTTCTTTGATTGATTACAACCGGTCCGGCCTTGATATTCAAAGGGCCCTGCTCAAAAGCTGAATATAAAACTCTATTAATGACACTAAGTTTAACTTAATTCTTCTTTAAAAAATGACCAATGTGTACAATTAAAAATTAATAATAAAATATTAGTTAACTTTCATGTATTACAAGAACTGTATTGATTGAACGACTATAACATTGAAACATTTGAAAATTACTACTCAAATCTACAAAATCTACATAAATTCATTTGCGGAACAAGTTTGTTAACAAAGAGAAGATGAAACATGTTAATCAAAATGTTCAATATACATACTAGCAAATTTTTTTTGAGTCGAATGCCTTCTCGTTTGAATCATCTTTTATTTTTCAAAAACTCGTATTTTACTTGTTATGATTATGTTAAAAAATATACCAAGTTATTTTTTCCAAGTTCCAACCTTATATTTATTTTTAGCAAAGGCTATAGGTTTCTTGCATGTAAAAGCTATTTTAAAAAACCAAATTCAAATAATACGCATCGAAAAAAATTTAAAACCACATTTATTCCAAAAAAAACTTGCGTTCTACTTTGTTCTGCATATATCAAATTATTTCTCGAAATTTGTTTTTTTTTTCTAATAGATGCTAGAGGTTTTTGAATATAAAAGCTATTTTCAAAAATATATATTAAATAGAGATCTAAGGGATTGAACCTTACACCAACCATATGAAAAATAAACACTTTGCCACTTGAGCTAGATTACTACATTGTATATTTAACTATGCGTTATAAAAATATTTTAACAATGAACTTCCAAAATTAAGGGCCCTCTATGTTAGAGGGCCCTGATAGGTTGCTCCTGAGGAACATGCTCAGGGCCGCCCCTGGATTACAATTAGAAATTGACAATAAAGATATTTGTACAACTATCACTAAAAATTATAAGCACTAAAACACTAAAATGTATTAGAGGGGAAATGGAAAATGAAAAAAATAAAAAAGAATAAAAATGGAATATTTTAGAGATTTTACATCAAAATTTAAAAATGAAAGAAACATGAAAAATAAATGAAAAAAATAAAAAGAATTAAAAAATGACAAAAAACAAAAGAAAATATATTACAGGAATTCATTAAAATAGAAAAGAGGGAAAATAATTAAAACTTAGAAAAGGAAATGGAAAATTAATTAAATAGAGGCATGCGCCTCTTGGGCCTCAAGTGATCCCAGCATAAAGGGCTGGACCTGTGGACTTTTGAGGCACAACAGTGCACCTTGGACCTCAAGCATGCCTACCCTTGTGCCCAAGGATGACTTTTTGAAACACTGGTTCTGAGAAATCCTATAAAGGATCTGATAGAAAGCAATGCTAGTTTCTTATTGCTCGAATATGTTTGGCCCGACATTACAATTTAAAAGAGTTTTCAACCATGTTGCACATCTCTTTGGAGTCTAGTCATGGATGTGTGATATCCGGTACAAGTGTCGAAGAAGTGTCGTCTGCGTCACATATGGAAGTGGATACAATCCTCCGGAGTAGCAACCATGCATCATAGGTTGTTACAGATTGAATAGATATACTCGGTAATTAATTACAATTACGCAACCTCTTGAATTTTTTGATTGACCAGTCACCTGGTTAGTTGGATTACACACCTGATTACTCGGCCGATGTTTAATTACATATTATTCCATCTTTTTCATTAGTTGGCAAAGTTTGATATTTGGGTTCAACCTGGCTTATGCTTGAAGATACAAAGAGGGAATGGGGTATGACCATTGGAAGAGAAAAAAAAGGAAACAAGATGGGAATCTATCTCTCTATACCAATATGTATATTTGTATGTGCTTTTGGTGTATGTGTGTCTAATGCATTATGGGATATGACTTCACACAAGGGATGTGGTGCCAGACATGAGAAATCCCATTCTGAATAAGGAGATTGTGTGAAGAGTCACATATCTAGCAGCATTGCATACAAACACCTCGCTTACTACTTTGACAACTTCACCTGCTACTTCTTGTTCATCCCAACTTCCCATCCCTCCAGCAGGGCGGGCCCTGAGCTCATGGGGGCCCAAGGCGAACTTTTAAAATAGGCCCCATATATAATTTAAAAAAATAATTAAAAAAATAAAGTTATCCTTATCATCAAGATTTGAACTAAGGACCTCTAGAGTGCAAGACTAATATGTTAATCACTACACATTTTTTTATGTTAATGACTATACGATAATTATTCTACACCACAATTATTTTTTATAACTAATTACTTACATCTTAATTTTGGGACCCCAGTAAATATGGGGCACAGAGTGGGTGCACTCGGTGCACTTGCTCAGGGCCGGTTCAATTCAGGACTACAATTCCCTCATCTTGTTCTTTGTCACGGAGGGAAGATAGAATCTTCAAGTAAGTAGGCTATTTCAAATAGCTTATTCATCATGATCTTGTAGGGTACGTAAGGCTAAAGGTTTATCCTAGTGTTCATATGGTTGTCATGGGAGCCCTTCTAATCATCATGGCCTGTCTAGGAGCCTATGGAGCTTGTTCAACAGGATATCTATTGAGTTTGTATGATTCTGCTTAAGCACCTTGGACGTCTGCATAGTTATATTGGGATGCTCAAATGCCAACTGCCTAGGCTTCTTAGCCTTTAAGACTTTAAAGTGATGTGCTTGTATCTAGCCTGCCACATAAGCTATTACCGATAACCACCAACTTTTTCTTATTCTGATAATTGTACAAAATAATCATGGAGATTAGAAATGATCTTTGGAAGATTTCCAAAATATATTTTCTTACTGCGTAGCCTAGGGGTGGCAATTTGGGCTTGACCCGCCAACCCTACCTTCTTAGATGGGTTTGGGTTAGGCCCAAACAGGTTCGGGCATAAACAGGTCAACCCGCCTAACCCGACTAGACGGGACACGGTTGCGTTTAAGTGTGAACCCGTATAATCTGTTTTGACCCGTTTAGTAAAATCAGAAGATTCAAAAACTAAATTCACACGCCTAGCCACTTGTATTGGCTATAATTGGACCTATAACTATCAGCCAAACATTAAAAGCATCTTGGACTTGTCACTGGGAGCAGATCTGTTGTCTCCAAAATGGGTGTCCCAATGATGCCCCTCTCCTATGCATATAACTTTTGGTATCCAGAATTATTTAGTTTTTTAAATTAAAAAAATGTGTTGCTTGCATAGGGGAGGGGACATAATTGTGACATCCATTTTGGAGACATCAGATCTGGTCTTCCTATCACTACTCCTTAGATGTTAAAGAATTAACTGCATACTTTCTACCAAATCTCATTCCCAATTCCCACTACTCCGAACCATTCCCCCCTTCCTCCTCACACTCATCTTCCAATAAAAAAACCAAGTTCTTCCAACTCCTGCCCTCATGTCCATCCCACTGGGAGCAGATCTGTTGTCCCCAAAATGGGTGTCCCAATGATGCCCCCTCTCCTATGCATATAACTTTTGGTATCCAGAATTATTTAGTTTTTAAATAAAAAAATGTGTTGCTTGCATAGAAGAGGGGACATAATTGTGACATCCATTTTGGAGACATTAGATCTGGTCTTCCTATCACTACTCCTTAGCTGTTAAAGAATTAACTGCATACTTTCTACCAAATCTCATTCCCAATTCCCACTACTCCGAACCATTCCCCCCTTCCTCCTCACACTTATCTTCCAATAAAAAAAAACAAGTTCTTCCAACTCCTGCCCTCATGTCCATCCCACTCCTTCCATACTTTTCTCATAGCGGCTTGTTGCTTACATGCTCGCACGTCTCCAGAGGATCAGTAACATCTTTTCGTCTGCCGAAGTCCGGTGGAAAATGGAGGGTTTTTTTAACATTTTAACAACCTGATTCTATATAAGCCATGGAATAAATGGGGGTGAAACGGTTCAGGTTGGGTTGACCCATTTATTCACGGGTCGTATTCGGGTCTAGTCCAAACGGTTTGACCATATATGGGTTGGGTTTTGTTAGGTATTAACGGGTCAACCCAACTCTGACCTGATCCCGACCCAACCCGATCGCCACCCCTAGCGTAGCCCTACCATTTCTCCTCCTAATTAAATTCTTCATGGTTGCCTACGCATAACGTTTGCACGTAGTCATCGTCAAGATGGCTATCCTACAGCTGTTCGTGGGTAACCATTTCAGCTTAAAGGTGGCTTTATTATTGTCTTGCAGGCTATGACTCATGAATACCAGTACCGCGTGCATACTCATTGTCAAGATTGCTATCATATAGCTGTTCCTGTGTAACAATTTCAAGTTAAAGGTGGCTTTATATTGTCTTGCAGGCTATGGCTCATGAATACCAGTCCGCTCTCAAGATATTCAAACAGAGCCCAGTATTTAATTCTTGGCATCTAAAGCCTTCAAACCTCGAAGCCTTTTCTGTTGCTAGAAAGTGAGGTGGGTTAGGAACTTTATTTTAGTTGAAGCCATGCTGATGTTTTGCATGAGAAATGCGTCTTATTTGAAACTTATTTGGTTTATTCTTTTTATGCAGAAAACCTTTGAAAGGGAAGTAACGCTTTAATGGAAAACCATCCACTTTGATCAGAAAGTCTAATAGGGAGGGAAATCAAAACATCAGCTTCATGGAGAGACATCAAGTACTGACAATTGAGGTGTCAGTTTCCTGTGACTTTTGGAAGCATCGCAACTACTGTGACCCCCCACCTGTACGACTGCCCAGTCATTAGATGAGGATGAATCATCTCCAGCAGTGTATTGGGATATGCTGATTCTTATTTCTTCGAAGAATATTTTTGTTACTTTTGGGGACTTGTGCTTTTGTTGGCCCAACTGAAGTCGAGGCTGAAGATTTGCTTGGTGATGTATGCTAACACAACAACGCATTTGAGGATTTATTTAAAGCCTTCATGTGTTTGCTGCCGACTTTTTGAAGTTTGTGCTCTGATGATGTTATCATACTCGGAGGCAAATGTTCTTGACAACTTTGTGACTCAGGTTAACTTTAAACTGTAATATTTTTGTGCAACAACATAATTAATATGATACTTTTCTCCCATAGGGAGTTATTTTGCATAATGCTCTATGGTTGTTGGGCTTAAAATCGGATTCCATTTTCTTGTTGCCTGGTTGCCATGAATGCACCAAGTAAAAGTTTTTTACGTTGCTCTAAAATGATGACATTGCTTCCATGACCAAATCTGGTATTGTGACCAATATTTTTCAGTGGTAAAGGATTTGGAATCTTTGTTAGTAAATGGAACTGGAGAGAAGTGGAGAAAGATTTTAGCCACTTTCTAAAGCTATTCCACCAGGAAAAGTTGTCTCAAATTAAATGGTAGCATTGTTGATGCTGATTTTTTATTTATTATTTTTTTTACTTTTTTTGAATTCATCACAAAAGAGTTAATAGTACGCAATTCAATTAATTCAGATGACTGTGTTGCTACTATACTCTCTGCAGTAATGTCCAATATATGTATACCGACATGATTGCTGAGTGCAGGTTGAGTTGCTCCTCCACCAAATCCACTTGTTCAAGATGTCAAACGTAATAATTTCAGCACAGCAAGAGAAGGAAGACCGTTCATATTTTCTACGAACATTATTTTCTCGGCAAATGATATGCTGGTAAGTAGCTTTACAACCCAGAATGTCACGACGACTTCTTATTCGTAGAACACTCTGTAAAGTCTAAAACCTGTTGTTGTCGTTCTGGTACAGGTCAGATCGTTCTTCCATCGACCAAATCCGCGGCCTACCGGTGGAAAAGGAGAAGACAATCGATCAAATACTATGAATGGATTGCTACACATGTGGAATCCTGCCCCAGTTTATACCATGTCATGCTTACAGAGAATAGGTAAATGATTTCGACAAGTATTAAACTAGGTGCTATGCTATGCTGGTGATCAACCATCTCAAGCTGGCATCCATTTCTGATTGCAATGCATCATTGAGCACGCCTCACGCCGTATATGCACAACTTGTCACTTATCTTAAATGACACACGTAACAGATGATTAACTTAATTGCTCTATATACATATATAGCATACAGCTTTTGCAGCTCATAGCACATCATTATAGAAAATAATTGCATAGCCTGCAACTTTGTTTAATCAAATAATTCTTCTCCAATCACTCACATTGAGCTGAGCGTCGATACATATTTGGAAAAAGGTAGTTATGGAGACTGATATCGCATATTTTGAACCGATTTCCTTTCGCTGCAGCTGCAATGTTCATGAAGCTTGGCAGGTCCTGGACTTTATGAGTTCCATAATATTATTTGACGACATCATTTAGTACATATTCTTTCTTCTTCTTCTTCTTCTTCCTAGCTAGAGTACGACTCTACTTCTTCTCTTCCTTCTTCTCTTCCTTCTTCTCCTCCTTCTTTTCCTCTTTCTTCTCCTCTTTCTTTTCCTCCTTCTTCTCCTCTTTCTTCTCTTCTTTGGCTGGTCCGACCGTAATTATGTCGATCTTCCCGATTTTCCTCAGCTTCTTGGCAATTGCCACCATGTCCATCTCCCCTATGATGGTCATCTTCTGATCCTTCAGATCTACGGAGATCGAATCAACTCCTGGCAGCAGAACAAAATGAAGATGAAAGACGCAGCAAGTGAATGATAAAACAACAACAATACAATATTATAACATCTTCACATAACAAATACTTCCACATTATATTACAACGTTTGGTTGGAAGAGTGCCTTCGCCATAAACAGAAGCTTTTTTTTTTTTTTTTAAGACACTGACATCCCCCTCCCCATTTTGACTATAAAGGCTGCTGTTTTGGACTAACTCCATTGATGCTTACAAGGGGAGGGGAAAAGAACAAGCGCGCGCATGCTAGCAGTCACTATATATCTACACATCAATATCAATATTCCTGTGGGAAGGAGGGACTTGCACGCTGCAACCAACCAAAGGGTTGGCTACCATTTCACCCACTTGGCTTTTCTTTTTCTCTTTCTGTACGTACGGACCGGCATTTTATGTAAATCGACAGCTATTATTTCAATTCTAAAACCACTTTTTTCTGTACCGAATAAATAAACTCGCAGCAATAATAATAAGGGATTTTTTGACTTTCATCCCACTTATTAATATGAATTTGTACTTACATCCCACTTTTTAATTTTATTTGACTTACATCCCATTTTTGTCACGAAAAATATTTTTCGTGACAAAACGAATACTTTTCGTGACAAAATAAATACTTTTCGTGACAAAAAGTGGGATGTAAGTCTAAAAAAATTAAAAAGTGGGATGTAAGTACAAATTCATATTAACAAGTGGGATGAAAGTCAAAAAATCCCTAATAATAATAATAATATGTCGGTCGTTTGTCGATGTCGGCTGCAGAGCTAGATGAAGTCAGTCGGGTTCTAAAGAAAAGAGAATGGGGAGAAAGAGGATATGGGAGTCACTGACCGTAGACGTCGGCGACGGCTTGGATGGCTTTCTGCTTGGTCTTCTCATCATTCATGGCCAGAATCTTGAGCACAACCTTCTGCTGCAGCCACATAGAAAGAACACGGTTTGGAAGAAACAAACCAACCAACCTTACGAAAATGAATTCTCAGAAGGATGGATGGTACATACCTGTGCCATGTTTGAAAAGATGAGCGTTAGACGTGTTATGGCAGAGTGAGAGAGAATTTTCGGGCCTTGTCCCCTATAATATAGGGAATTAGTTATGTTGTTCCTGAAGGAACAACTTATTAGCACGAGGAGAGGGGGAATAATATTAGGGCTAATTAGAGTTTAGACTGGATTTTATATCAGCCTAGAGTTTAAGTTCTAACATGGTCAATTAAAAAGTTTAGTTCCTGAATTTTTATTATTTGTTTCATTTTTTCTATTATACTCTCCATAGTCTATATATAACGATTTCATTGTCAAGCATGAGAGGGAGGGTATAATGAAAAAAGTCAAACAAATAATAAAATTTTAGGGTCTAAACTTTCTAATTGGACAAATCAGGACTTAAACTAATTTGTATAAAATCTAGGGTCTAAACTCTAATTAGTCCATAATATTATTAATGGTTATGTAGAAGATAACGGTGAGCATTTTTCGATTTTAAACCAAAAATCGATCCGAACGGAACTGAAATAGTTATTTGGTTCGGTTTTGTACAGTACGGTTATGTTTTCGGTTTTAGTTTTTAAAATTTTGATTTTTTCGTTTGGAGTTCGGATTTAGAATTTGGGGCCCTAATCAAAAATCGAATTATAGTTATTTAAAATTAATCTCTATAATTTTTTGTAAAATTTCTTATTTATGATCTATCATATTCCTATTTTTGTAAATTTATGATCTGTCCTCCCATCTATACCGACTTTATCTTCAATTTGTTTTTCAAATGAAAATAATAGTTTTGTTTCAGAACTCTCAAATGTGGCCCTTTTTTATTTTTATTTTTTCTAATTTCAATACAATTTAGCTAAACTAGTCACAATCATTTCTATAATATATTTTTGGATTAATTGTATTAACTATCCCTATGTTTTACACTTATTACACGGACCATCCTTGCTTTGAAACTAATTACATGGACCTCCCATATAGTTTCTATTTACTACATAAACTAATAATACTGACCACCCATATGGTTAATAAAATTTATAAAGGAAATGGATGGTTAGTGTAATTATTTTCGGAATAGGGGTAGTTCTTGTAATACTCATGGAACATGTTGATTTCAGTGTAATTAACCCTATATTTTTATATTTTCATATTTTGAGTTTTAGATTTTTGTTTGTTAAATTAGGAACAAAGATAGTCTACTTGAATTTTTTTGGTTGATTTGACGAAAGCCTAATCCATTAAGAAAAGTCCAATTAAACTGTCGAATCAAAACGAAATTTAATACTGTTTAGTTTGTTTCGTTTTATGTGAAAAGTCCATTTGGTTCGGTCGATTTTGAAATATAAGGCCATCTCCAACCCTTGTCCTCAAAAACCTAATTGAGAATTTTTCCTCAAAAAATTACTCCAACCGGTCCTCAAATTGAGGATGGATCCCCAAATTTTTTGAGGATAGGAGTCTCTCTCCTCAAATTTGAGGATCCATTATTCATGACAAATATGCCCTCCAAAATATACCTAATTACTAGTATATCCTACATATGTTAAACACTAAATTTAATTAACTTAACATATTTTTTAAGTTATAATTATAAATAATATAATAATAATACTAATAATAATACTAGTCCAACAACAACATTGAAATTAAAAGTCTACACGTTACAACAACATTGAAATATTATAAATAATATATTTAATATTATAAAATATTAAATAATATAAATAATATTATAATATAAAATATTATAATATTATCTCGGTAAATAATATTAATAATATAACGTTAATGTATTTGATTATATTAAATTGTTGTGAAAAAATAAATTTATGTAGAAATAAATAATTGTTGTTTATTATTTGAGGATTGATGGGTTGGAGATGTAAAATTTTGAGTATAATATCATAGAGGAATATTTTTTGTTGAGTTCTCAAATTGTGAAATTTTTTGAGGATGGGTTAGAGATGGCCTAAGTTGTGTTCGATTTTTCAAAGTTGGTTCATTTTGAACCAAATCTATAAAATACTCACCCCCATAGAAGATGCTTGGTTAGTGTGTATTTAGAATGGTCCGAAGGGACAGCGGAACTGAACAGTAATCACAGTCAAAGCTGCCTGCCCTTTGATTGCATCTTGTACGTGGTGCACTTTTCCCAGGTAAAAAGAAATTAAATAGTAATTCCACTTTCCAGGCTTTCTTTTTGGCCTAACTTTACCATGAACTTTGTGTTGTAGACTTTAATTGCAACTAAATATTGAACTCTTGAGAAATTGCAAGTTACCGCTTTATGTTAGTTAGCAGTAATTTTTTTCATCCTAACGCAAGAAACATATTAATAACTTGAGCTATTGAGAAGTTGCAAGTTAATAGATTTAATTGCAAGATATTATCAACTATTTTAGTTTTTTAACTTGATATATTAAACTTTTTGGGTACAACTTGATATCCTGAAGAAAAAAAGGACAAAATATCCATATTCATAACTTAAATAAATTAGATTTTTTTTATAGGTCCAATGACATTCACCAAACTTTTTATTCCAGTCGTGTTTGTTTGATGAAACAATCTTTTTGAGTAGCTTGATTATTGTCTTATTGAAAGTTTCGACTAAGCCATTGGTTGCGGGATTGTATGCCATTGAAGTTATGTTCTGGAATCGGTTTTTATCACAAAATTGATAAAATGCATGACTCATAAACTGAGGTCTATTGTCATGTATAATCTTTTGGGGAAGACCAAAGCGATAAGTAATATAATGCTTAACGAAGTCGATCACGTTAGATGTCATTATTTCAATAAGTGGTATACTTTTGCCAAGTTAGAGAAATAATCGGTTATTGACAATATGAGCCGATGACTTCTAAAGGAAGGATGGCTGATAGAACCTATAAGATCAATTCCCCAAGCTTCGAATGGCTACGATGCGGTTGTCAGATATAGAAATTCTGAAGCTTGATGGATAAAATAGGCATAAATTTGACACATCTTATATTTTCTAGCATATTCTATGGCGCCAGCCATCATAATGGGCTAATAATAACTTATACGCCTTACTCGATCATGTAACTTAGGACCTGGTTGATGTGCACCACAAGTACCATCATGAGCTTTATGAAGTACTTGCTTGGCTTCCACATCTGATAAGCATCATAGCAGAAGTCCATTATTTGATCGTCGATATAACATCTTAGTTGTCGTATCATGATAGAATTGAAGAGAATTGTCTCTTGAAAGAAATGGCTTCCTTTGGATCATCTGGAAGGATTCGTAAAAGAAAATCTCCTATCTTTAGGGTCAACATTTATCTCAGCAACATAGTTTTGATGAGCATTAAAATTGTTCTTCGCACAAAACAACTTTTGACCAATCATTGTGATCGAATGTCGCATTTTAACTGAAATAGCTAAAGATGCTGCAAGACCAGTTACGACGCTTGCTTTTGTATTCTATAATCGAGGTACATAATCAACAAAGAATCCAGAGAATATTGTAGCCAACTCGAGCATCGCTTGATGATAGGGAATAAGGTCTTCATGACACTCCTCGTATTACATAAACTTGACTATCATCTCAGAATCACCATAAGCTTTTAGGTAGTGTACCCCTAGTTATTTTGCTAACTGAATTATGATGAGTAAAGCATTGTACTATGCTACATTATTGGAACAAAGTTTCATAAGAGGATAGGCATGATAGATGCCGAGGTTGTCGAGGATACAAGCACCACCCCCACTCATGCCATAACATTGTCTTTCGGGTCCATTCTTGATGCACTATCGAACAATATCTGCCAAATAGCTTCTTCCATTGTCGTGTTAGACTTACAATTCGTCTGGAATATCATCATAGAGCTTAGAAGTTTCTGATACTGGATAAGCTGCCAAAAAGTTAGGTAGTACTTGGCCTTTGATTGTCTTCTGTGGGACATACACCATGTCGTATGGGGACAACAACATTGCGAATATGGCTAAGCGAGAATTAAGCACACTAGATTTAGTCATTAGGACTCTGAGAGGATTCACCCTTGATATGACATGGATCGTTTGTCCAGTCATATAGTGGCATGTCTTCTGAATTGCAAAGACCAAAGCAAGATACTTTTTTCTACAAGATTATTCATGTGCTTTGCATCAATCATCATTCGACTGAGGTAATAAATAGCTTGTTTATGGCCTTCATTGCTCTTTTGGGCTAATAATATACCGAGAGAATGATCCATCACACGAACATACAATAAGAATGGCTTCCCCATAATAGAGCTACCAACATTGGAGGATTTGTGAGGTACTGCTTGATATCGTCGAATGCTCGCTGACATTCTTCATTCCAGATGAAAGATACCCCTTTCTTCATAAGCTGAGTGAACGACTGACATCGTCCAAAGAGGTTACATATAAACCTCCTGATGTATGCTAGTCTATCCTATAATTCGTGAAGCTCCTTGAGATTCTTAGGAGGACGCATATCTAAGATGGCATTGACTTTATCAAGATCAAGATGTATCCCTTTTAAAGTTATAACGAACTCGAGAATTTTCATTGGGACTTCCAAGAAAGACTTAGTTGGGTTCATTTTGAGCTGGTGTACAAGCATCAGTTCGAGTACTGTTCTCAAATCTTAGAGGTAATCGCCCTTAGAACGACTTTTAACTGCTATGTCATCCACATAACATTCCACCATTTTGATAAATAATCATAAAAATTATACTCATTGCTCGTTTGTATGTCAAATCCATATTTTTTAATCTGAAGGACATCACCATATAGCAATACACCCCAAACGGTGTTCAAAATAATGTGTGCTTCTCATCATTCGCAAATATTTTGATATAATTGTAGCCTGAGAACCCATCCATGAAGGACATTCTCTCAAAGACACATGTCATGACATCAATTATTGGTGTAGAAAACTTGTCTTTCGAACAAGCTGCATTCAGGTCGCAATAGTCTATGCATACTCGAATCTTTCCATTCTTCTTTATTTTGGAACAATATCAGCAACTCAGTTATGATGCTCCTCTTCACGGATGAAGACGCTTTCTATTAGCTTCTTGACTTCAACTTCAATAACTTCCATGACATCTGGATGGAATCGTCATTGTTGTTGCTTTACTGGCTTAGCATTTGGAATAATATTGTGCCGATGCGTTGCAATCTTAGTATCCAGACCCAACATGTCTTCGTAGCTCCAGGCAAAGACATTAATATATTCTCTTATAAGCTGTATAAAAGAATTTTTATCTTCTTTTGAAAGACTTTTGCTGATGAAGATCGGTTTTGAAGATGACTCATCTTCCAAATTAACTTGGATGACTTCATCTTTAGCAGGCAGTTCAGGTTTTCGAACCAAAATTCTTATTGAGATTCCATCTTTAGGCCCAAGGATCAACTTTAAAAGTATTTAATGATCGATCATCTTCTTCAACTGATCGATCATCTTCTTCAACCTGGTCCATTGACACCATATTAATTGACAACATGTGTTTAAAGATTTCTCCAATGCTTGTATCAAAATCCCAAGTAGAAGACTTAAAAGAATGAGAATGCGTCTCAACTTCATCATTTGAACACTTGGAGTTGTTGGAGGAGTTACATAACTCAAACCACTACGTGTGCGCGGGTAGTAAATTTCAGGTTTGCCTTTCGGGGCAAAATGACATATTAGAAAACGTCATCCTATGCCAAAGTTGAGTCCTCTGTCCATCTTCAAGTAATAAACCATCTTCTGGATGATGTTCTTGGCTTAAGAACTATAATGGTAAAGTTGCATTTTATCACTATCAGGCTCGAGATAATTAATAAAATATTCTTTACTAGAATCTACTATTCCAAAGATGATTGGTTTATCTCATTTCCTTCATGTTGGAAGTTTGAAATAAGAATCCTTGTACAGAAGACAATGTGCGCCTTTCTGGAAAGTAGTAGACACTGACATACATAATTGTGTACCTTCTAAAGACATAGGGTATGCATATGTATGGTGGCCCATGTAGGTCTATCTAATGGTGCTTAGGATTAGAGTACCATTGGGAGCCTGTAAAAATAGGAATGCTCAATCACAATATATGACCGATTATGGAATGTATAGTATTATTTCTGTCTTTTTATTTTATGCTACACTATACTATTAGACACTTATGTTGCTTTTTCTACCATTGCAGAAATGGCAAAGGGTAAGAAAGACCATCCGCCGCGTGGTCGCACCCCTAGTGTGGTCAACTCCCAGAGAGGAACTTCTGTCACGACCCGCACCCTAGAGTTAGGGCACGAGAACGTAACAACGCCCAGCCTACGCCGCAGTGTCGGCGGTAGAATGCTGTCCTAGGTCTCAATGCATCTAACAGTATAAGACTAAACAGTTTATACTCCCCGAATGGGGGTGACATAGCAGAAAGTAAACTCAATCACAACTAAGGGAGAAGAAGTACGATAAGATATAAAACTCAAATGAAGAACAGAAGATCAGAAGAGCCTAAGTGTCTAAGATACATAAACTCAGAATACATCTAAAAACTCAAATACAGTAATCCATAAATACAACTCAAGATGACTGAAAATAAACTATAAGCAAAACCCTAGCTATCTATACAACCTCTACTGTCTCCTCTAGGCTAGCAAGCAACCTCCAGGCTATCTGTAAAATTTATCAACAGGTCCAGTCAGGACTGGAGTGAGCACAGTACATCTCAACAGATCATAGCAGGTTAGAAAATATAATCATGCAGTAAAGTAAGATACATGAACTGAAGAAATACAGTATGTAAACAGAGAGAGAAAACTGTAATAGAAATATCTACTATAAGTAGAGAGCTAATAGTGACTAGTGAGTCAGAGTAAAATATAAACATGTGAATGGCATAGGAGATTCATGACTACAGCTAAGAGAGTGATTCATGACTACAGCTACTTGGATAATATTCACATGCCTATTTCCACTCCCCCATCCCCAATCAATACACAAGGATCTGTTCAAGTTATGTTAAGATTCGTGAAACTTCACATGGCTCATAAAATGAGTGATACGTGAAGGTGATTCATGATGGCTCTGTGAACATGAGAGTACATGTGTCACAAGCGATTCGTGAATCAGAGAAAGCATAGAGATACGTGATGATTCGTGAAACGCACAAAATATGCAGTATCCGATGCTCCCGAGGGGGATAACATCTCATAAAAAGATCCATATAGTACCAACCCGTGTGACCAACGTGACAGTATCAAGTAAAGTAATTTAAAGCAGGAAAATAATTCTAACAGAATATAAAATGATCAGAGAATGTGCTCGCCTGATAACCTGAATAGCTGATAAATATAGGGGGTCCAACTGAAGCCACAGAGTCCTATTTAAAGCAACACAGGTTACAAGGTGTTCAAGTTGTAATAAATAAATCTCTACAAACAATCTATTTTATTCTAGGTTCTTCTAAGTCTAAACAACTCTAGGTCAACTCCGGTCAATAATCTAGTCAAACTAGGTCAAGTGTTGACTTATAGTTGACTTTGGGCAACTCTGGTCAAACAGGGTCAATTCTAGTCTAATTATTAAAGATATAAAGTGTACTTCGTTATTCGTACGTCGAAACTTACGACACGCAAATCGAGATAAGAAGATCAACGATAAAGTTGATAATCTTATTATAGTGATCCACGTGTTCATCTTGTCAATTTCAGCGATGTGAGATCACTGGAATTGACTGATCTCAGTTTCGTTGTACTAATCCCGAAATACGAACATTATAAGAATTAATTATTAATTAATTATAAAAAGGTTAAACTCAGAGAAACTATCAACAAATATTGTCGGACGATAAAATAAATATCGCCAATGTGTCCAAAATGGTCAAATTAGCTAGGATAGCCTACCCATCGGTCCAATTTGGACACAAAAACAAAAAAATAATTTCGGGCCAAAACGGTGTCCGTGTCGGAGCCGTTCTGCACCGAAAAACGTGCAAGAACATAAGTCTATAAAATATAACAAATTATACGTCCACGAAATCAGAATGACGATACGAACCCAACGGTATCTCCAGAATTGGATTCCGTTGACCCGATCTTAATTTGGTCCGTTGACCAGAACTTAGAATTTCGATTTGTACGAAAATGCGTGCCGGAGCCAATGTTCTCAAAACTCAGCAAACTACATGTCAACGAGTCCAGAATGACGATACGAACTCAACGGTATATCCGGAATTGGATTCCGATGAGCCGATCTCAAAATGACCCGTTGACCCGGATATTGGTATCCGACTTGCACCGAAATGCGTGCCAGATCCAATGTCCACCAAAATCTAGCAAATTATATGTCAACGAGTCCAGAATGACGATACGAACTCAACGGTATATCCGGAATTGGATTCCGATGAGCCGGCGTCAAAAAGTCCCGTTGATCCAGAATGTGGGACCCACTTTGCACCGAAAAATGTGCCAGGGCCCACGTTCTCCAAATCTAACAAATTTTATTTGAAAACATGCCAGAACGACGCCACGAGTCTAATGGTGGTGTCAGAAATGAAATCTGGAGTCCCGTGTTCAAAAATGGAATTTTACAAGTTGGAAATTACGAATTCGGACGGCCAACTTTGGCGTCGAATTCAACCAATCAAACAAGCTCACAATGAAACGAAACTGAAGGGGTAGTAAGAGGGTTATACCAGCTTCGCACAGGAACTGGTAGCACGCCAAAAGGAGCTGCGGTGGAGGAGATACAAGCTGACGAAGTTGGCCCCGCGAAACTGTCCAAATTTAATACAATTTAAACGGTCAACTTGGTGGCCGGTTTTGATGTATCAAACGATAAAATTAACGGACGAAAATTGACAGGGATGAAGGTGGATATACCGAGATTGTGATGGAGCAAAGAAATCGCCGATCCAATGGTCGGATTTCCGGAAAAATATGCGCGAAGTCGCTGCGACGGGGCGACATTTCAGCTTCGTTTCCGGGCTCGTCACGACGGGAACCCGTGCGAAACGCACGGATCGCCTCCGATACACGTTGGGGAGAGGAACGATGGCCTTGGGGACTACCCCGGGGGTGCGCCCGGCCATGTGGGGGCCAGCCACGGCAGCCACGGCGGCCATGCCGACGGTGGGGCGCCCGAACGTGCGCCCGTGTTTCGCGGCTGTGCAGCTCACCGCTGCCACGCTGCTGTGCGCGGGGGCCTGCAGTGCGCGGGGGCTGCAGTGCCTGGCCTGGCCGGCGGAGGCACGGCCTGGCGCGGCGGTTGCGTGCGGCCACGACGGCGGCTGTACGAGCTATGGTGGTGGAGAGGTGATCGGATTGAAGTGGTGGTGGTGACGATTTCGAAGTGGGAGGAGGTGAGTTCGGGAAGGAGGTGGTCGGAGCTGTGCTCGGCTAGGGGGGTGGCGGCCACGGCCATGGGGCTCGGGCTAAGGTGATGGTGGTGGTGGATTAATGGTGAGGGTGGAGGTTGTTGTGGAGAAGAAGGAGAAGGAAAGGGTGGTGGGGCTCGACCGTGCTCGGCCAGGAGGAAGTCCGGCCAGTGGCCGACGGCCAGGGCTCGGGCATGGGAGTTGGGCTCGGGGAAAAGAAGGTGCTGTTGTTGTTGAATGGTGTTGGTGTTGTCTGGTGTTGGTGTAAACAAATGAGAGAGGAGAGAGAGAGAGAAAGAGAGTGAATAATAATGAGAGAGAGGGAAAGAAGGAAAAAGTTAGAGAGAGAGAGAAAAGATTCTCTCATGCATTCCTTTAGGGCTGGCCAGCTTTATGGGAGTGAGAGTTGGGAGTTGCCATGTAGGAATAGAAGGCTAGGATTGGTTAGGAGTGAAATCAAGGGTGGAAATAAAATAGGGATTGGATTTATTGAGGGATTTAAATCAAAGGAATTACACTCAATATTTGGAATAGAAGCTAGGTATTGAATATTATTTTTAGGCAAGCAAAAATGAGGACGTCATGATGGAGAGTAACATGGAGCTGGACTGGACTCGGTGGAGCCGGATTGGGTCAAAATTAGACATTATGAAATAATCGAATTAAAAATAGGTGTTGATGATCATGGGCAAATAAGTAGCACATAGGGATTCCAATAAATGGGACACAAGTGTTGGACGGGTAGTAGGCTCAATGTGGGCCATGTCCATAATTGGGGCTGACAGGTTTTGGTCGACAGGGTACCCACAAATCAAGTTGGAAAATGAATGTGACACCGTGGGGTGAAATAAAATCGGGTCACGTGTCAGAAAAGTTGTGCGAAGCAAATGGAGCACAAAATGGCGTGTCTGAGTGGGACACGAAGGTCATGGGTGACGAGCGTCTCGAGTAGATCATCAATGAGGATTTGGTTTCAAGAAACTGACTGGTCTTGCGCTCCCAAATTAAAAGTCACGGCAACGTGCTAATAATGATCAAAAAAAAGAGTGGAAAAATTAATTAATGATCAAATGGTCTAATTCGACCCAAAGTTGTGCGAAGCAGAAAGAGTACAAGGGAACAAGTTTGGATGGGACATTATATACCATCATGAAGGTAATCATGTCCACTACAAAACTCGTGAAGAAGATTTCCAGAGTTGAACATCCCTGACACTCCAAATATCAATGGCACGGGAAAGTACACTTAAAGATAAATAACAGAATAAATTATTTATTAAAACTAAATCAATCAGAAAAATTAAAAAAAATCAACCCGAATTTCAGGGTGCTCACATCCTACCCACCTTATAAAAATTTCGTCCTCGAAATTAAAATGTTCGTACTCCTTCTAGGTCAAACCCCCACAATCAAGTCCCAGAACTTAAATAAAACATACCATCAAAAGGACAACATACCGGGTCATGGCATACGGTGGCAGTGAAAGTCTCATCTAGGTATACTAGTCATTTTAACCGAAACGGTCATAGGGTATCAAGACACACAAGCAATCTAGGGTGCTAAACTAGAAAAGACACTGAATACAAATTATCAAAACTGTAAGACAGCCTACCATCCTATGTGAAAACTGGTACTCATAAAAAAGTAAAGATAACTACCAATTATCCATAAAGGGTTCAGAAAAATCAAAATCAAAGTTAAAGAATGAAAGCCAATTTCATGGAAAATTTCAATCGCAATACATATTAAGAATATTTAGTTTCGATACGATCTAAGTTGATCAAATTGGGGAAATCAAGATTTGGGCAATATGGAGGACAGTTCAACAAAGTATGAGAACGAACATACAAGGATGGAGATTCAGGTCGTAATCAAATTTAAGTCAATTGCGTACAACCCAAGATATTAATATGGTAAAAAGATAATCGAAGTCGATTTGGTCGTGATTAAGGAAACTAGGATTCAATGATATTGAAAAACCCTTTTTAGAGAAAAACAAGAAGATCTCATACGAAGTCAGTAATCATCTCTCTCTGATACTATCAGTTTACCATTTGCTGATCATATTTCTCACAAACCCCAATATAAAATCAACCTTCATATGACTACCCTCAGAAATTCTATAACCTTCAGTCATCTAAATTTTACCATGATCACCATAGACAAAATTTCAAACTTCTAAAACATTTTCCATGAAGCATACCCCTCTTATTTAGGAGCCGACACTTATTCATTTAATCAAAATTTCAAATTCCTTCACCTCGTTCTAAATTAGATCCGAAACCTCTAAATCCAGTTTATGAAACCCTTGTACTTGTTTAAGTCAAGTCTCGTATTTACTCAACTCCAATACCACTATGTCACACAAAATTTATTCTGGTTTATAAATCAACCTTCATATTTTCTTCAACGTTCACCTTCAAATATTATCCCTTTGAATTCTACAATTTCTTTTCTTCAATCATCTAAAAATAATTCCTATAACTTAAAATCCTTGTGTTCCCTCTGTCTCTAGTCACCCTCTTACAATATCTAGTTCAACTTCGCATAATCATAGAATACAATTAAATTCTCCTTTCCATCTCTAAATTTCTACATAGCCTTGTAATAGTTCCCAAGAATCAATAACCAAGATTTTCTAGTCCTCAAAACTAGGTTGACCTCTGATATCCTCATTAGTTTTTTTTTTTGAAATACATCCATGAATTTCTCGTAACCCAAATTTTCTGCGATTGTTTCTAAATTGATAACATTTATCACTCGATTCCATTCTAAACCTTTACCACATCTTCCTCTCAATTTTTTTTTATATTTGACACCCAACATTCTGATTCCTACAAATCATTCTATGATAACCATTTACATCATTTCCGCACTAGATGATTTACGTCACTTCCTCAACATTTTTCAGGCAAAATGATATGAAGATTCAAGAGTTTTCAAGGTATAGCTGACAGAATTATATACGAGACAAGGAATTGATGTAATCATGACAGTTATATAAGACAAGAATGATGGAAATAAAATATTGGCAGGAAGAGAATGATAAAAGAATCTGTTCTGCTCATTGTTTAAAGAGGAACCCATTTTGAAATCAGAGCTATAATATCAAATCCAAAACAAGGTCTAGCAAAATCATCGATTCATTGTATTAAGAAGAAATTTGTAAGAAGTTACACAAGGGTTTATAAAAACAGCTAAAGCTACTACTAAGTTAAATAATGAGAAACAAAACAAAACTAAAATTCTTTTTTTTTTTGAAAGACTGAACAAAAGTAGTAAAAACATGTTCAAAAACATTTAAGGTACAATCTGATAATCATATGCGTCTATCAAAAATCATGGTGCTCTAAATCCTCGTCATACTAGTAAGCAAGGCTACGATAATCACAAAGTCCTCGACTTAGGTACATACATCTAGAATCGTGGTATTTAATATTTTCGCGATGCCGCTAGCTTGGCTGTGAAAACCTTAAATTCCTACATCCGAGAAATATATCCAAAATCAGACTATATGTCCTCACCATGCTGGCTAATGTGACTATAGAAGACTAGATTCCATAACTTAGATGACCTAGCCCATATAATTTCATCTTGACAAAAATTAAATTAAATCAACAATGAATACCCAAAAATCAAATCATATTTATCAATGAACATCAAAATTCAAAAATGAACAAAAATCTTTCAAAATACAAACTCGGATGCAACAGCTATCATCAAGATTCAAAATTCAACAGTCATCCATCAAAATCAAATTTAACAACAGAAAGTAAAGATAAATTAAATCAAGGAAAGAAGAGTTTTCAAATCGAAGTTAAAATAAGATCCTCAAGGGTCGTCCCAGGAATCTCTCAAGGGATCCTAACTGTGATTGAGTACCCTCAAAAATATATCCTAATCCTACTGCAGGCTGTAGTGGTACTCTAGTTCGAATACCACTATACAAACTCGACCTGCATGGGCCACCACTAAAAACGTGTCACGACCCACACCCTAGAGTTAGGGCACGAGAATGTAACAACGCCCAGCCTACGCCGCAGTGTCGGCGGTAGAACGCTGTCCTAGGTCTCAATGCATCTAACAGTATAAGACTAAACAGTTTATACTCCCCGAATGAGGGTGACATAGCAGAAAGTAAACTCAATCACAACTAAGGAAGAAGAAGTACGATAAGATATAAAACTCAAATGAAGAACAGAAGATCAGAAGAGCCTAAGTGTCTAAGATACATAAACTCAGAATACATCTCAAAACTCAAATACAGTAATCCATAAATACAACTCAAGATGAATGAAAATAAACTATAAGCAAAGCCCTAGCTATCTATAAAACCTCTACTGTCTCCTCTAGGCTAGCAGGCAACCTCCAGGCTATCTGTAAAATTTATCAACAGGTCCAGTCAGGACTGGAGCGAGCACAGTACATCTTAACAGATTATAGCAGGTTAAAAAATATAATCATGCAGTAAAGTAAGATACATGAACTGAAGAAATACAGTATGTAAACACAGAGAGAGAGAGAACTGTAATAGAAATATCTACTATAAGTAGAGAGCTAATAGTGACTAGTGAGTCAGAGTAAAATATAAACATGTGAATGGCATAGGAGATTCATGACTACAGCTAAGAGAGTGATTCATGACTACAGCTACTTGGATAATATTCACATTCCTATTTCCACTCCCCCATCCCCAATCAATACACAAGGATCTGTTCAAGTTATGTTAAGATTCGTGAAACTTCACATGGCTCATAAATGAGTGATACGTGAAGGTGATTCATGATGGCTCTGTGAACATGAGAGTACATGTGTCACAAACGATTCGTGAATCAGAGGAAGCATAGAGATACGTGATGATTCGTGAAACGTACAAAACATGCAGTATCCGATGCTCCCGAGGGGATAACATCTCATGAAAAGATCCATATAGTACCAACCCGTGTGACCAACGTGACAGTATCAAGTAAAGTAATTTAAAGCAGGAAAATAATTCTAACAGGATATGAAATGATCAGAGAATGTACTCGCTTGATAACCTGAACAGCTGATAAGTATAGGGGGTCCAACTGAAGCCACAGAGTCCTATTTAAAGCAACACAGGTTACAAGGTGTTCAAGTTGTAATAAATAAATCTCTACAAAGAATCTATTTTATTCTAGGTTCTTCTAAGTCTAAACAACTCTAGGTCAACTTCGGTCAATAATCTAGTCAAACTAGGTCAAGTGTTGACTTATAGTTGACTTTGGGTCAAATGGTCAACTCTGGTCAAACATGGTCAATTCTAGTCTAATTATTAAAGATATAAAGTGTACTTCGTTATTCGTACGTCGAAACTTACGACACGCAAATCGAGATAAGAAGATCAACGGTAAAGTTGATAATCTTATTATAGTGATCCACGTGTTCATCTTGTCAATTTCAGCGATGTGAGATCACTGGAATGACTGATCTCAGTTTCGTTGTACTAATCCCGAAATACGAACATTATAAGAATTAATTATTAATTAATTATAAAAAGGTTAAACTCAGATAAACTATCAACAAACATTGTCGGACGATGAAATAAACATCGCCAACGTGTCCAGAATGGTCAAATTAGCTAGGATAGCCTACCCATCGGTCCAATTTGGACACAAGGGGAAAAAAATAATTTCGGGCCAAAACGGTGTCCGTGTCGGAGCCGTTCTGCACCGAAAAACATGCAAGAAAACAAGTCTATAAAATATAACAAATTATATGTCTACGAAACCAGAATGACGATACGAACCCAACGGTATCTCCAGAATTAGATTCCGTTGACCCGATCTCAATTTGGTCCGTTGACCAGAACTTAGAATTCCGATTTGCACGGAAATGCGTGCCGGAGCCAATGTTCTCAAAACTCAGCAAACTACATGTCAATGAGTCCAGAATGACGATACGAACTCAACGGTATATCCGAAATTGGATTCCGATGAGCCGATCTCAAAATGACCCGTTGATCCGGATATTGGTATCCGACTTGCACCGAAATGCGTGCCAGATCCAATGTCCACCAAAATCTAGCAAATTATATGTCAACAAGTCCAGAATGACGATACGAACTCAACAGTATATCCAAAATTGGATTTCGATGAGCCGGCGTCAAAAAGTCCAATTGACCCAGAATGTGGGATCCACTTTGCACCGAAAAATGTGCCAGGGCCCACGTTCTCCAAATCTAACAAATTTTATATGAAAACATGCCAGAACGACGCCACGAGTCTAATGGTGGTGTCAGAAATGAAATCTGGAGTCCCGTGTTCAAAAATGGAATTTTACAAGTTGGAAATTACAAATTCGGACGGCCAACTTTGGCGTCGAATTCAACCAATCAAACAAGCTCACAATGAAACGAAACTGAAGGGGTAGTAAGAGGGTTATACCAGCTTCGCACAGGAACGGTAGCACGCCAAAAGGTGCTGCGGTGGAGGAGATACAAGCTGACGAAGTTGGCCCCGCGAAACTGTCCAAATTTAATATAATTTAAACGGTCAACTTGGTGGCCGGTTTTGATGTATCAAACGATAAATTAACGGACGAAAATTGACAGGGATGAAGGTAGATATACCGAGATTGTGACGGAGCGAAGAAATCACCGATCCAACGGTCGGATTTTCGGAAAAACGCGTGCAAAGTTGCTGCGACGGGGCGACATTTCAGCTTCGTTTCCGGGCTCGTCACGACGGGAACCCGTGCGAAACGCACGGATCGCCTCCGATACATGTAGGGAGAGGAACGATGGCCTTGGGGCCTACCCCGGGGGTGCGCCCGGCCATGTGGGGCCAGCCACGGCGGCCATGCCGGCGGCAGGGCGTTCGAACGCACGCCCGTGTTTCGCGGCTGTGCAGCTCACCGCTGCCACGCTGCTGTGCGCGGGGGCCTACAGTGCACGGGGGCTGCAGTGCCTAGCCTGTCCGGCGGAGGCGCGGCCTGGCACGGCGGTTGCCTGCGGCCACGACGACGGCCGTACGAGCTATGGTGGTGGAGAGGTGATCGGATTGAAGTGGTGGTGGTGACGATTTCGAAGTGAAAGGAGGAAAGTTCGAGAAGGAGGTGGTCGGAGCTGTGCTCGACTAGGGGATGGCGGCCACGGCCATGGGGCTCGGGCTAAGGTGATGGTGGTGGTGGATTAATGGTGAGGGTGGAGGTTGTTGTGGAGAAGAAGGAGAAGGAAAGGGTGGTGGGGCTCGGCCGTGCTCGGCCAGGAGAAAGTCCGGCCAATGGCCGACGGCCAGGGCTCAGGCATGGGAGTTAGGCTCGGGGAAAAGAAGGTGCTGCTGTTGTTGTTGAATGGTGTTGGTGTTGTCTGGTGTTGGTGTAAACAAATGGGAGAGGAGATAGAGAAAGAGAGTGAATAATAAATGAGAGAGAGGGAAAGAAGGAAAAAGTTAGAGAGAGAGAGCGAAAAGATTCTCTCATGCATTCCTTTAGGGCCAGCCAGCTTTGTGGGAGTGAGAGTTGGGAGTTGCCATGTAGGAATAGAGGGCTAGGATTGGTTAGGAGTGAAATCAAGGGTGGAAATAAAATAGGGATTGGATTTATTGAGGGATTTAAATCAAAGGAATTACACTCAATATTTGGAATAGAAGCTAGGTATTGAATATTATTTTTGGGCAAGCAAAAATGAGGACGTCATGATGGAGAGTAACATGGAGCTGGGCTGGACTCGGTGGAACCGGATTGGGTCAAAATCAGACATTATGAAATAATCGAATTAAAAATAGGTGTTGATGATCATGGGCAAATAAGTAGCACATGGGGATTCCAATAAATGGGACACAAGTGTCGGACGGGTAGTAGGCTCAATATGGGCCATGTCCATAATTGGGGCTGACAGGTTTTGGTCGACAGGGTACCCACAAATCAAGTTGGAAAATGAATGTGACACCGTGGGGTGAAATAAAATCGGGTCACGTGTCAGAAAGTTGTACGAAGCAAATGGAGCACAAAATGGCGTGTCTGAGTGGGACACGAAGGTCATGGGTGACGAGCGTCTCGAGTAGATCATCAATGAGGAGTTGGTTTCAAGAAACTGACTGGTCTTGCGCTCCCAAATTAAAAGTCACGGCAACGTGCTAATAATGATCAAGGAAAAGAGTGGGAAAATTAATTAATGATCAAATGGTCTAATTCGACCCGAAGTTTTGCGAAGCAGAAAGAGTACAAGGGAACAAGTTTGGATGGGACATTATATACCATCATGAAGGTAATCATGTCCACTACAAAACTCGTGAAGAAGATTTCCAGAGTTGAACATCCCTGACACTCCAAATATCAATGGCACGCGAAAGTACACTTAAAGATAAATAACAGAATAAATTATTTATTAAAACTAAATCAATCAGAAAAATTAAAAAAAAATCAACCCGAATTTCAGGGTGCTCACAACTTCTGCCCCACCAGTGGACCTAGAGCAGACTGACACTCATGCCCCACCTCCTACCCTAGGAGCCTCCACCCTACGATCTATTAGTTCTATTGGGGGAACTCAGATACACGAGTTGATTCATGGATTGCTTGAGGCACAGAGGGTGCAGACTCAGAGTTTGTTAGATTCCCAGAGAGAGCAGGCCTAGGGATTACTAGAGTCTCAGAGGGAATATGCTACCATTCTCTGAGAGGCTATAGAGAATGCCCGACTATCTACCTTACTGCCATGGAGAAACTAGTGACTCCTCTTCCACCACCACCACCTCAGATCATACCTCCGATCCCGTCACTGATTCTAGCTCAGACTCAGGCCACACCTATGTTGCCTAGAGAGGGTTCTATCCTAAACTTTAAGAAGATAATCTATCGTGAGTTTCTAGGCACTGAGGGCATCCTATATGCCGACGAGTGGTTAGAAGACATGGAGTGAGTGCTTCGTCTATCTAGACTTCAAGAAGACCTCAAGATAGAGGCGATGGGATTACAGATGCATGACCTAGCCCATACTTGGTTTCGAAGTGAGCCTCAGCTCGCAGAACCCGAACTCACCTAGGCCAAATTTGTGGAGATCTTCAAGGAAAAGTTCTTCTCCGCAGTAGCTAGGGAGGCCTTACAAAGGCAGTTTCTGTCTCTCGAGCAAGAAACTTGCACGGTTGATGAGTACGTTGCTGAGTTCAGTCGGTTGAGCCGCTTTGCTAGGATTATAGTAAGGGATCATGAGGAACAAGCTAGCAGGTTCCGTCAGAGATTAGTTGATGAGATTTACATCTATGTTGTTACTAACGGTGCGAGGACCTATACCGAGATCGTCACGATTGTTCAGAGGGTTGAGGTCGATCTGAGCCTTCGCCTAAAGAGGAATCGAGATGCTTCATGAGGCAACAATCCCGGGTCAGCCAAACATCATCAAGGTCATCATAAGACTTTGCAGGAGCAGCCCTTGGTTCAACATGAAGTTCCTCAAGCATTCGTCCTAGTCCAGCAGCAGAACCAGATTACTTATGCCTACTGTAAAAGCCAGGGCATGGACGAGAGGAGTGCAGAAAGAGGATGTAACAATGCTTCAGCTGTGGGTCAACTGAGTATAGGATTAGAGACAATCCTAATGAGAAGAGAGAGCCGATGATTAAGCACTATAGTGGATGTAGATGATTTGAGATACTGGTTCAGGTGGTATAGTTGATTGTAAATAGTAGTTGGAGTTTATGTTTTCTAGAATAATGATCATTTAGACCTTTGCTGTAGTAGGAGTGTTGTAGTAATGATGATTCCTAGTAGTTTCTTTTCTTGTTGTATTGTACCTTTTGTTTGACTTTCCAATAAAACGTATCTTCCTATCCTATTGAATTTTGACTCCATTAATCATGTCTGTATTCTGATTGTGCCTAGGTAACTTAGATTTTATATTTTACCCTGACTATGCCATTTTATTTCGGCTCGTGCCAAACCAAATCTTTTAACTTTCGATTCAAGATCCTGTCTGATTGATTGTGATCGTGCCATTTTGTCCTTAATTGTGCCTAAACAAATTTGATTTTATCTTTGATCGATCCTAAATGGTTATGATCATGATTAGGTCTTAATCATGTTTAGAATCTAACTTGATCGTGACTATACCATTTTTGTCCTATCCCGACCGTGCCTAAATTTTGATTATGCTTAGACAATTTTCTACTGACCGTAACGATTTCATTTCGTGCCTAATCGATTTTCCTTATTATCATGTCATTTTGAGTTTCTATATTAATTATTCCTTTGATCGTATCTACATGATCGTAATTTTGATCAAGTGCTTTGATCTTGTCCTTGATTGGGTTTTAGTCGTGATTATCATGTTTTGACCCTACTTCTAATTGTGTCACTTTCTAATTTCTCTTTGATATTTCTAATCGTGCATAATCGTGCCAAATAGGTTCTTTCTAGTTACGATCGTGTCTAGTTGATTTTGTTGTGCTATTTATTTCTAATCGTGTACTTCTTAAATTTGAGGACAAAATTTTTCTAAGGAGGGTAGATTTGTAACTCTACTTTCCCAAATAAATGGTTTACTCATTTCTCATTTGTTACTTGTATTTATTCCTATATATATTGTTAATTGTATTTACTTATTCTATTTAGCTATAGAATTTAGGCATAGTTAGCCATATATAGAGTTTCTAATTAACCAAACCAGAGACTAGACATTAAGTCCACAGACTATCAAGCCATAGATTTTTGAACTTAAGCCTTTGGCCTATTCCCTCTGTTGTTAGCACAAACCCACCTATCAATCAACCCTAATTGCTTAAACCCACAAAACCAGCCGCACTCATAGATTATTGTTAACCAAAGCCCATGATCCACTTAAGCCACACATCCTATCAGAGCCCACCATAAGAATCCAGGTTGTGATCAATTAAACCCATTAAGGATACCAGACCCGATAAGTTTAATCCACCCCTTCTTTGTTCTTCTTCAGTTCAGATCTAACGACCAAGCCTCCTCTCCTCTGTTTTGTTTTGTTTTCATTAGTCATTTCGATCAGTGTTATTTTCTTCAACAGTATGTGAGGATCTTGCCACCAGTCAGTTAGGCGAGGTCCTCCATCGAGTTCTGACAGTCATCAGATCGTAGCCGATCGATTTGGTCGATCAACATTGAGTCCAGGACATGTTCGTCTGATCAGGAGCATTCAAACGTATATTGGTATGGATTCTTTACTTTGAACAACAATTCATACTATGGGCTTTCATTCTTTTAACTTCCCTTCTTTCCTGACCAACAATTATCAAAGAAATCTCTCTAAAATTCGTTTATACTCTTGCTTCCTATATATTCGACGTATTGCCCTAACCAGTTCTGATATCAAGTCTGGACACGAGAACTGCAGTATCAAGGCCTGAATACGGACGAATATATTCTTGGACAGGTATATGTAGGATCGAAATATAAAGCGATATACTCTAGAGGGGGTGAATAGAGTAGGCAGCGGAATATTAGCTATTAAAATTGTTAGCAGCAAGATCACAGAAATATATCACAGATATGAGAAAGTAAAAGTAAAGTGCAAAGAGCAAACGTAAACACAGTGATGTATATTGGTCTCCCTCTTGTGAATACTAATCCATTCGAGAGAACTCTAGCTCCTGGTTGAAATCCACTATAGAAAAACGCAGGTTTTCATACGAAGTCCTTGCAACTTCTACAAACACGAGCTTTGATCCGAAGCACTCGACCAACTTCAATTGTGAAGTGTCTTGCTTCTATCAAGCCTCTTAATTATAATCACTCTGAACTTCTAGACCATACCGTACTAGCAAATCAACTAGAGGATTGTAACTGACTTGAAATTTGAAATTGAAAGCTTAGTAGGGCTTTGGAAGATCGTAGTAAGCTTAGAGAGAAGAGATAAGAAAGTAATTAGTGCGTTGAAATGGTAGAATTTTTTTTCTATTTATAGGATTTCCAAAAGGAGAATTCGGCCATAATTCAGACATAATTCTACGAGGGAATCTCGGCATATAGCCGTTGAATCCGTAACTACGAGAAGACTGAGTTTAAAATCAAACGTTCAGGATAGCCGAAATCGGGCCGAATTTGCTCTGAATTCTGTTGGTCCAGAAGGATTAGGTTTTGGGTTTGCAACTCAGATTTTAAGCTTTTGAAACTTTTCAAGCAGTTAGGAATTGGGTTTTTGGTTTTGGGCTTATTTTCAAAACAAATGGGTATTTTTGAAAATATTTCTTGGGTAACCTATTTGCCAGTACGACGCAGTTTACATTATATTCCTAGACTCAATAAAATATAAAAATATATTTATAATTGATAATTGAAAGTACAGACGCAAATGACAAATACGGTTCCAAGTCTTGAATAGTAGCAGGCATAATCTGTAGCAGTTTGTCGAAGTAGCCCTTATATCGAGACATGGTTAGATCAATTATTAAAGTCCAGTTCGACCATGACTAATGGGCCAACAATCTCTCCCATTTTTATAATTGAAAAACCTTGACCGATATAACATCTTGATTTTGATTTGACAAAAAATATCAAAATGTTTGTTCGGTACTGTCTCTTGGTAGAAATTATCCTGAAAAATATGTCAGATCCTTTTCTCCCCCATTGTTACTTAGCAAAATAATTGCAAAGAGATGAGCTCCCCCGTAATTTATTCTTAAGAAACAAATAGTGAAGAAAAACAAAGATAATAATAATAAAAAGTTCATAGACAGTTTGTGATATGAAGTAGTAGCTAAATGCTAAGCATAAGTGCATACCAAAAGAGACAATAAATACTGAAAGAAAATGCATAATAAAGAGTTTAAAACAATCAACTAAGCATCTCAAATAGTCATAGAATTGCATAAAAGAAATAATACTATCTTGGAATGTAGGAACAGTTTCAAGAATACATAAACATAAATAGAGTCTAATAAGATAACATCTAGACAAATACAGTAACGTCTAGATTAAGTCCTCATCATCGTCAGCACGATCAGCATCAGTACCATGTCCAGAAGGACCAATCCTAGAAGTGCCATCTCCATGAGATGGATATGGAGTAGCACCAGAACCACGGTACCAATCATAAGTGTTACTGGGGTTAAAGTAGTGATGAACCACCTCATCCTTATAGCGGTAACCAGAAATAGTAGGATCTCGTAGAAGAGAACTAGCATGCTGACCAGTCTGAGCGAAACGCAGATCCGCCAAAGAATTTACAAGTGCCTGGAGCCGATGGGCATTACGGAATTCTTGTTCCCTCAATATCTCGGTTACAAACGCTCGTAAAGAGTTGTGCTCATCTAGCTGAGCTCGTCGCATATCATCCAAATATGATGGAGGCCCTCAAATGACATAGGATAAGTCTGAGGTGAAGGAGGTGGTGCAGTAGTGTCACTCCCATTTTTCGTTATACGTATTTTTAGTATACGTGTACGAATTCTGACTTTTGTCCGGAGACCCGTATTTTGATTTGTCTTGCTTAGCCTAGTCTTGGTTTAATCTTGCCTTGGTTTAATTCGGTTTGGTTCAACTTAGCATGGCTTGGCTTGGTTTGGTTCATTTTGGTTTGAGATGAGAAGGGTTGATATATAAGTCAGCTCTCCTCTCTCTCTCTCTCTCTCTCTCTTCATTACCTTCATTTATTTCTTTTTCTTCTCCTCCATTACTCCTCTCTACCTACACCCAAGAAACCCTAGGCAAGTGCAACTTGCTTCATGATGGATCTCAAGTTTCTTTGTTCCATCATCTTCTTAACTTAATTCTAAGCCTCTTTAGAACTTGGCATTTTGGATTTTGATGGATAGATTTTTGTAGATCTAAGTTTTAATATTTTTTTGTTTATATGGTTTTCATCTATTAAAGCTTGGTATTTCCTAAAACCAGTCGTCCCAAGCTGTAGAAAATCTCGTTCTGTACAATGTAGACCCTTGGAAGTCCCGATTTGACTTGTTTTGAGTAAGTTATGGCATTTTGAAGTTTATGGGTTCTATGAGCTCTTCTCGGTCTGTTAGAGGAGAAGATGAGAAGTGCGCGCGCCCTTGGCGCCGTGTTCCCTTGGTTGCATGCGCTCTTTAGCACCGCAACCTAGCGTGCGCGCCCCTGGCGCCACCTGTACCCTGGCGCCACTTGGACTAGGCGCACTCTGCTCGCCCTGGCCACTTGGCCCAGGCACACCCTGCTCGCCCTGGCGCCACTTGGCCCAGGCACACCTTGCTCGCCCTGGTGCCACTTGGCCTAGGTGCACCCTGCTCGCCCTGGCGCCACTTGGCCCAGGTGCACCCTGTTCGCCCTGGTGCCACTTAGCCCAGGCGCACCCAGCTTGTCCTGGCGCCTCTTGGCCCAGGCGCCACCTGTCTCCCTTGGCGCCACTTGACTAGGTGCCACCTGTCACCTCCCTGGAGCCACTTGACTAGCGCCACTCGTTTGCCATGATACCCTTTGCCCCTTACCCCCATGCATGTTCTCCTAGTTCTTGTTGTACATGCTTGTGATCTTACATATGTCTTTTACTTAGCCTAACTTGCGATGACCTGACTTGATAACTTGTTGAGCATGAGTATGACTTGCTGTATTGATCTTGACTTAAACATGATAAAATGACCCCTTCTCGACATGACATGATAGTGGCCCGTGAGTCGCACACTTGACAAGTAACAAGTAAAATTGATATAACATGTATAATCTTGATAGTTGCCCGTCGAGGTGCACTACTGACAAGTACTCTTGATATGACAAGTAAATATGACATGACATGTATAATCTTGAAGTACTGTTACGACAGCTACCCTGACTTGCTAAGTAACTCTTGTCTTGACACTGTGGTTATTTTCTTGATTGTGCCTGTACAAGCTACCTGTCTCGTCTTGCATCGTATCTAGGGCATGGATTCCTGGTTACCATGGACAGAAATTCATAATGAATCTGACTAGGTTAAATATTTAGAATGACCAAGTAGTCCATTTAGAGAGATTTTTCAGTTACCGGCGATCCCGTTATCCCGGCCACACCTGAGGAACTTTTAGCCTGTCGACGAGTAGGGCACATTTTCAGCCCACTGTCATGTGGGACACTTCTTGAAAACATAAGTACTGAAAGTACACCAGTAATCTTGATAACTCTTGTAACTCATGTAAATCACCTCGCCTGGATAAAGATAGCTGCAGGGCTTGTGACTGCGGGAACATCTCATTGCATCTTGCTAGTAACTAGGCCTGTGATAACCCTAGTTAGATAATGATGACAAGCCGTAGGACTTGATTGGCCGTGCATGAATGCTTGCTCGTGATTTGCATGAGAATTATATTCCCTCTTATTTTTTTCTAATGCAAGCTATTATTTTATTCTAACCCTGTCTTCTTATCATTTAAGCCTGTTCATTTATTCATTCTTCTATTTATTATATGCTGGTTTTAGTTCCTTAATGAAGCCTCCTTGTGGCACTTGCTTTTTGGGGTCTGATCCAGCTGGTTTTGTATGGTCAGATTTTGGAGTAGCACCCAAGGATCTACCTGCCTTCCAGCCAGATGGTGAACACCAGGCGTAACACTGGAAATGAGTAGGTTTCTTATTTTGCTCCCCCACTCAATTATAAATTATCTTTTGAGGCGTTTAGCCGCCGAGCAAGTGTTAGCTCGTGTTGAAACTAAATTTTTGTTTGCCTAAGGGCTGTAACATAATTGACAAATCCTAGGGTTGATCATGTATGACTTAGCTCTTGCTAGTCTTCGCATTTTATACTACTAGCTTCATGATCATCTGGATATGTAATGTTTGGGACGCCTTACTTTGTATGTATGATGATCTAACTTCTTGTACATTCATTTGCTTACTTGAGATTGAGACACTAGGCTTGTTCTTGACCATAGAGACTGATGGATTGTAGTTTAACCCTCATGCATCTAGACAGCCATGACCGTATTGCGAGATGGTTGCACTTCAATGTACATAGCTGGCTGTGTCTGTCCCCCGCTCTCCAGTATTCTGGTTACACGGTTTAAGTGGTGGCCCATGCAGGTCTTGAAAATCAAGATGTGTGACGATTTTACTGAATAGATGTCTCAATCAGCATTCGCCCTTGATCTCTACTCGTGCTTTCTAATATTCCTGAATCTTGGCCTGATAAGGTGCTTTATCCTTAATCTATCTTGGTCTTTCCTTATTGTTCCTCTGTATTTTCTTCATGGCATTGTTTCTGGTCCTATCCATCAGCCGGATGGAGCACCCCAAGAGAACCAGCAACAAGTGAACCAGTCACAACCTGGGGACCAAACCCAGCACTCTGGAGCAGCATCCAGAGTCATGCCTTTTGGAGATCCAGAGCCGCCAGTTCAGCCAGACCATCCTGCAGAGCTTGAACCCTGATGGAACTCATCCGGGACTTACATCACAAGACTGTCGGGGTGATGCCCTGCAGCAGACAGTACAAGATGCCAGCAGAGTTGGTTATCAAGGGAACAATGCGGCTAACATCTTCAAGCGTCTGAACCCTCATTTCTTTGATGGCAGTGAAGATGCTATCGCCGCTGATGCTTGGCTACAGGATATAGAGGTTATTCTAGAGGCAGCTAGGACTCCAGAGGAAGAGAAGGTGGCCGTTGTGCACCTACAATTATTGGACGTAGCCCACAGCTGGTGGGCGATGCAAGCAGTTGGATTGGCGACACCTGTCTTGTGGATGGTAATCAGTGACAAGTTTCAAATGAAGTACTTTGATGCAGTAGCTCGGTATGATCTGCATACAAGGTTCAGCAATCTCAAGCAAATGAGAAGGACGGTCGATGAATATGTATCCGAGCTTTCTAGGCTTAGTCGTTTGCTCCCACCTTGGTGGCGCCCGAATTGGATCGAGCACAACGATTCTAGCAGGGACTCCACCTAGAGATCATTCTAGCAGTGGAATAGTTTGAGCACCAGACCTTTGATGCTATTTTGAGAGAAGCTAGGAGGCATGAATATACATCACAGAGGATAGTAGATCGAACTGGAGGACGGAAGAGGCCTCATGGTCAGTTGCCTCAGTCATCAGCACTAGCCCCAAGGGCTTTGACCATTGGAGCTCCTAGGAGGGCGACCATAGTTTCGTCGGTTCAGCACTCGACACCGACGTACCCTCAGCAACAGAGGTGGAAGCAGTCTTCCGTAATGTGTTGTACTCATTGTGGGAAGCCTGGGCACGTGGTTTCAGAGTGTCACTTGGCACAGGGATGTGCTTGGCCTGTGGGGCACCGGATCACATGATAGGGTCCTGTCCGCATAGAGCCAGTTCATCTTTCTCAACCATAACTAGTCCATCGGTTAGGGGTCCAGCACCAGTGCAGCAGCACCAGTACCAGCACCAGCTTTCGAGGCTATTGCCGCCTCAGGCTCAATCCTTCCAACAGCAGAGGCCGCAACAGTATGCTCAGGCCCAAGCTCAAGTTCAGAACCGACAGAGAGGTTACCAGCAAAGGGGACCAGCACCAAGGGGACAAGGTTAGGCTATAGCTTTGATGGTAGCATAAGAATTGGCATCAGGTGAGGTAGTGGCAGGTACCTTTCTTGTCAACTCTTTTCCAGCATCAGTATTATTTGATTCGGGTGCATCACATTATTTATGTCTACACGATTCGCTACACGGATAGGACTGGAGCCTGAGTCATTATCAGTAAGGCTCAATATACTTACTGGTAACGGTCTTGTGGAAGTAGATACAGTCTTTTTCTCGTGTCGAATCATAGTTAGCGGTAGAGAGTTTTTTGCTAGATTGATATAATTTTCGATGGTCGACTATGATGTGGTCCTAGAATGGATTGGTTGAAGGATCAATACACAAGAATAGACTACCATGTTGGTAGGATTATTTTTGGTATTCCCGGCGAAGAAGAGTTTTTATTTTCCAGAGGCGAAGTAGAACCTTCTCCACTAGTCTTGCGGATGGCAGTAGCAGAAGCAGTTCAGTTTCCAGGGTAGTAGAAGAATTTTCTGACGTATTTTCCGAAGAGCTTCCAGGCATGCCACCAAAAAAGAGATAGAGTTCACCATTGATTTGATTCCAGGGACAACACCAGTATCAGAGAGTCTACAGAATGGCACTATCAGAGTTGGAGATCCTGTACAAGATGATTGAAGAACTGAGGACCAAGGGATTCATTTGTGCTAGCGGATCACCTTGGGGAGCCCCGATTCTTCTTGTGAAGAAGAAGGATGGTACATTAAGATTATGTGTTGATTATCGTACCTTAAATTCTGTAATAATTAGGAACTGATATCTCCTACCATGGATAGATGACTTGTTCGATCAACTCAGTAGAGCAGCAGTATTCTCGAAGATTGACTTGCGGTCGGGGTACCATCAGATCAGAGTCAGAGAGCAAGACATCCCGAAAACAGCATTCAGATCTAGATATAGGTATTGAGAGTTTCTCGTTATGCCATTCGGGGCGACCAATGCACCGCAGTATTCATGGATCTCATGAATCGCATATTTATGCCTTATTTGGATCAGTTCATGATAGTGTTTATAGACGACATCTTAGTATATAGCAAGAATGAAGCGGATCATGCGCAGCATCTTCGTATAGTCCTTCAGATTCTCAGAGAGCACCAGCTGTATGCGAAGTTCAGTAAGTACGAATTTTGGCTTGATCGCATTTCGTACATAGGTCACACCATCACCAGAGGTGGAGTGGAAGTGGACCCCCAGAAGATAGTGGCTATAGAGACATGGCCAGTACCTAGCACCATCGCAGAAGTTTGCAGTTTTCTAGGATTGGCCGCTATTACCGACGATTTGTGTCAGACTTTGCTCGGATTTCAGCACCGTTGACAGTTGACCCGCAAGGATGTGCAGTTTGCTTGGACAACAGAGTGTCAGAGTTCATTCGAGAAGTTGAAGCAAGGGTTGATGACGCCACCCATTCTCACGCTTCCAGATGGAGCTGGAGGTTTTTCAGTTTATTGTGATGCTTCAGACAGAGGATTGAGATGCGTTTTAATGCAACATGGCAAGGTAGTTGCTTATGCGTCACGTCAGCTTCGTGATTATGAGAGGAATTATCCAACCTATGACTTGGAGTTAGCAGTAATGGTTTTCTCACTTAAGCTTTGGAGGCATTAGTTGTATGGAGATCGGGTAGAGATTTTCACCGACCACAAGTGTCTTAAGTATGTGTTTACCCAGAAGGATCTTAACATGCGTCAGAGAAGATGGCTAGAGTTGTTGGTGGATTATGACATCAACCTGCAGTATCATCCTGGAAAGGCCAACGTAGTTGCAGATGCGTTGAGTAGAAGAGCATGAGCTTATTTTCTAACAGCACAACCAGAGTTATTAGTGGATCTTCAGAAGATGGGTATAGAGATTGTTCTTTCTACCAATGTGGCATTGATGGCCAGTATGCAAGTTCAGTCCAGTATAGTTGAGAGGATCAATATAGCTCAATCAACGGATTCTAAGCTTCAGTGGCTTAGGGCAGAATGTAAAGCAGAACGAAGAGCAGAGTTATGTATTCACGAATATGGCACGCTCCGACATAGAAGGCGTCTTTGTGTACCTAGTGGTGACATCAGGCAGAGATCATGGCAGAGGCTCACAGTTCACAGTATTCAATTCATCTCGGTGGTACAAAAATGTACTGTGATATCTGTCAGCATTTCTGGTGGATTAACATAAAGAGGAAAATAGCTCGATTTGTGTCTCATTGTTTAGTTTGCCAACAAGTTAAAGCTGAATATCAGAGACCAGCCAGGCTTCTTCAACCTTTACCAATCCCAAAATAGAAATGAGAGCACATTACTATGAATTTTGTAACTTAATTACCTAAATCCCTAGCTGGAAGAGATGCTATATGGGTTATAGTTGACCGACTCACGAAGGTAGCTCATTTTCTTCCTTTCAGAATTGGTCAGTCGACGGATCAGCTAGCCGAGATATACCTCAGGCAGATAGTCAGATTGCATGGAGTGCCAGTCAGCATCATGCCCGACAGAGATTCAAATTTACGTCACACTTTTGACGGAGTCTTCAAAAGAGTTTAGGAACTCATCTTAAGTTTAGTTCAGCTTATCATCCGTAGACAGATGGTCAGTCAGAGCACACGATTAAAACTCGTGAAGATATATTGCGATCATGTACACTAGATTTCGGTGGTTCGTAGGAAGATTACCTATATTTGGTGGAGTTCTTCCATAACAGTTTTCAAGCCAGTATCCAGATGGCACCATTTGAGGCATTGTATGGCAGAAAGTGCAGATCACCTTTAGCCTGAGATGATGTAGGCGAGAGGCAGATGCTTGGTCCAGAAATGGTTACGCAGACTATCAAGGTGATCAGACAAGTTAGAGATCATCTTCGAGTTGCACAAGATCGTCAGCTATTGGGCCGATTCTCATCGGCGTCCTCTTGAGTTTTCTATCGGTGACCACATATTCCTTAGGATCTCGCCTACCCGTGGCATCATTCGATTCGACGTACGGAAAAGCTTAGTCTTAGTATATAGGGCCATTTGATATTCTTGAGCGAGTAGGTGATGTGTCCTATCGTCTCGTTCTTCCGCTGTTGTTACATGAGGTACATGACGTATTCCATGTGTCCCAATTACGACGGTACATTCCGGATCCGAGTCATATCCTTGATCATTCAGAATTGGTTGTTGGTACCAAACGTTTGTCTGAGGAAAGGCCCGTAACCATATCGGACCGAAGGGAGAAGATACTCAAGAACAAGACTATTAGTTTAGTCCATGTTGCTTGGGGTCATCACACTTTGGGTGAGTCAACTTGGGAACGTAAGGATGATATTCGATCGCGATATCCACACCTGTTTAACTCATGAGGTATAATGTCTTCCTTATGCCTTATGCTTTTAACTCCTTGCTTGCATGAATGATGCTTGATTAACTGCTAGTCATAGATTACCTGTGGTTAGTGTAGCTTGTCCCGACATCTCTAGCCTCTTGATTAAATTCTGAGGACGGAATTATTTTAAGGTGGGTAGAGTTATCACTTCTGTTTTTCGTTATACGTATTTTTAGTATACATGTACGGAATTTACTTTGTCAGGAGACCTGTTTTGACTTATCTTGCTTAGCCTGGTCATGGTTTAATCTTGCCATGGTTTAATTCGGTTTGGTTCAACTTAGCATGGCTTGACTTGGTTTGGTTTATTTTGGTTTGAGATGAGAAGGGTTGATATATAAGTCAACTCTCCTCTCTCTTTTTATTACCTTCATTTATTTCTTCTTCTTCTCCATTAATCCTCTCCATCTACACCTAAGAAATCCTAGGCAAGTACAAATTGCTTCATGATGGATCTCAAGTTTCTTTGTTCCATCCTCTTCTTTACTTAATTCTAAGCTTCTTTAGAACTTGGCATTTTTGGTTTTGATGGATGGGTTTTTGTATATCTAAGTTTTATTATTTTCTTGTTTTCTTGGTTTTGATCTATTAAACTTGGTATTTCCTAAAACCAGTCATCCCAGGCTGTAGAAAATCTCGTTCTGTACAATTTAGACCCTTGGAAGTCCAGATTTTGACTTGTTTTGAGCAAGTTATGGTATTTTGAAGTTATGGGTTCTTTGAGCTCTTCTCGGTCTGTTAGAGGAGAAGATGAGCAGTGCGCACATGCCCCTTGGCACCGTGTTCCCTTGGTTGCGTGCGCTCTCTAGTGTGGCCCAACCTAACGTGCGCGCCCTGGCGCCACCTATACCCTGGCGCCACTTGGCCCAAGCGCACCCTGCTGCCCTGGCGCCACTTAGCCCAGGCACCCCCTATTCGCCCTGGCACCACTTGGCCCAGGCACACCTTGCTCGCCCTGTAGCTACTTGGCCCAAGCGTACCCTGCTCGCCCTGGCGCCACTTGGCCCAGGTGCACCATGATCGCCCTGGCGCCACTTGGCCCAAGCGCACCCAGCTTGTCCTAGCGCCTCTTGGCCCAGGCGCTACATGTCTCCCTTGGCGCCACTTGGCTAGACGCCACCTGTCTTCTTTGGCGCCATCTATCACCTCCTGGCGCCACTTGACCAGTGCCACTCGTTTGCCATGATCCTTGCCCCTTACCCCCATGCATGTTCTCCTAGTTCTTGTTGCACATGCTTGTGATCTTACATATGTCTTGTACTTGGCCTAACTTGCGACGACCCGACTTGATAACTTGTTGAGCATGAGTATGACTTGCTAGTATTGATCTTGACTTGAACATGATAACATGACCCCTTCTCGACATGACATGATAGTGGCCCATCGAGGCGCACTCTTGACAAGTAACAAGTAAAATTGATATGACATGTATAATCTTGATAGTGGCCCGTCGAGCACTCTTGACAAGTACTCTTGATATGACAAGTAAACCCAACATGACATGTATAATCTTGAAGCGCTGTTGCGACAGCTACCCTGACTTGCTAAGTAACTCTTGTCTTGACATCGTGGTTGATTTTCTTGATTGTGCCTATACAAGCTACTTGTCTCATTGCATCATGTCTAGGGCATGGATTCCTGGTTACCACGGTTAGGAATTCATGATGAATCTGACTAGGTTAAATGACTAGAATGACCAGTCGTCCATTTAGAGAGATTTTCCCAGTTACCGGCGATCTCGTTATCTCGACCACACCTGAGAAACTTATAGTCTGCCGACGAGTAGGGCACATTTCTAGCCCACTGTCATGTGGGGCACTTCTTAAAAACATAAGTACTGAAAGTACACCAGTAATCTTAATAACTCTTATAATTCGTGTAAATTACCTCGCCTGGATAACCTGGATAGCTGCAGGGCTTGTGACTGCGGGAACATCTTATTACATTTTGCTAGTAACTAGGCCTGTGATAACCCTCGTTAGATAATGATAGCAAGCCGTAGGACTTGATTGGTCGTGCGTGAATGCTTGCTCATGATTAACATGGGAATTATATTCCGTCTCTTGTTTTTCCTAATGCAAGCTATTGTTTTATTCTAACCATGTCTTCTTAACATTTAAGCCTGTTCATTATTTATTCTTCTATATATTATATTGGTTTTAGTTCATTAATGAAGCCTCCCTTGTGGCACTTGCTCTTTCTGGGGTCTGACCCAGCTGGTTTTATATAACCAAATTTTGGAGTAGCACCCGAGGATCTACCTGCCTTCTAGCCAGATGGTGAATACCAGGCGTAACCCTGGCAACAAGTGGGTTTCTTATTTTGCTCTCCCACTCAATTGTAAATTATTATTTTTGAGGCGTTTAGCCGCCGAGCAAGTGTTAGCTCGTGTTGAAACTAAATTTTTGTTTGCCTAAGGGCTATAACATGATTGACAAATCCTAGGGTTGATCATATATGACTTAACTCTTGCTAGTCTTCGTATTTTGTATGACTAGCTTTATGATCATCTGAATATGTAATGTTTGGGACGCCTTACTTTGTATGTCTGATGATCTAACATCTTGTATATTTATTTCTTGTTTGAGATTGAGACATTAGGCTTGTTCTTGACCGTTAGAGACTGATGGATTGTAGTTTAATCCTCATGCATCTAGACAGCCGTGACCATATTGTAAGGTGGGTGGCACTTCAATGTACGTAGCCAGATGTGTCTGTCCCCGCTCCAGTATTATGGGTTTGGGGTGTGACAAGTAGGAGGAAGCATGAGGGACATATGCACTACGACGAGAGAGCTGCAGATGATTGGGCTCAGAGTCATGAGCACAAGAGGACAAGTCAATCTCAAAATTGCTGGAAGATGATAGGAAGGATCATCGCGTAGAGAATTCCTGTTCCTCTCGCGATACCTATCATCTGGAATTGTCTTAGGGACGAAAAAGAGAATCCTATTACGAAGTGATAGAGACGACCATTTTAATACTAGTTATCGTCTTTTGAGGTGGACTTTGGTAGTATAGTGGAATAGACAATCTGATGTAACTCATAGGAACAAGTCAAGTGTATGGCTTTAAACTTGCTGGGATGGCCGGGATCAGGAGCACAAATCTTAAAGTGTCTCAAAATCTGATTCAGATAAGCGGTAACCTCAACATTTGGAATTGTAGGATCGTCGCTAAGTCTTTATCATGAATTGGAATATCAATGTGGGGGACACGACTTTTCACAGATAATCATATCAGCTAAAGTGAAATTGCAGTAAAATAGCTGAATTACATTTGTGTCAATAAGAAATGGGTGTACAAGATTGTGCAATCCCAAAGTTTCAAAGTAAAGTTTGTGAGACGAAAGAATTGTTCTAGAGTTTTAAAGAAAACTTATTGAATGCCCGTCGGTCAGTTGGACGGAACGGAAAGAGAGATCGTTGGATAGGATCAGAAGATAAGGCTTCTTCACTAGCCGTATTCCTTCTCTTGAAATGATTATTGATTTAGGCATGATTTCAATGAAAAATAGAAAATATCTATGAAATAGGAAATTGAGAAACGGAGAGGTAGAAGAAATTTACCTTCTCAATGTCGAGTAGTGAAAGAGGAGGAGATTTCACGCCGAATCCAAAGTTTTGAAGCAGAACTCCAAAGGAGTAGGGAGGAATCAAAGGATGAAAAGTTAGGGTTTAAGGTATTTTTCGTCGCTGTTGTGCTGTGTTTGAGGAGGAGGAAGATGATAATAAAAGTGGGGCCATTCAGTTCTGTTTAAAATACCGACGCCAGCTAAGTTCGAGCCGAACTCGGGTTGAATTCAGACCGAGTTCGCTTAGAACTATGTTGAGGTATTTTGCATAAAAATGCCACTTTATATTTATCATTTCTTTTCAATTATTTAATTCCAAGATTAGTAATTTTAAATTTCAATTAATATAATTAAAATTATTTTATGAATTAAATTTGTTACGCAGCGACTGTCTCAGATTAGTTGTACGGGTACTGTCTTAGCTAATGGAGGTTCACAAGGGAACGCTTAAGTACTGTTTTCCTGTAGTCTTAGCAATGGTGACAGATAGATCCTTTGTAGGCTTGTTTCGAAAATAGTTTTTGTATATTAAAAAATAATTAATAGATAGAATTAATTAATATTATTGATATCTAAAATTTTAATTATCGTCGTAAATAATTGAATCGATCTTCGCTAAAAATTTTGTAAAGTTGTCAGCCAATTATTTCTCTGTGTCTACATGTTCTATACTGATGTCTCCATTTGCTTGATGGTTTCTAAGAAAATGATGTCGAATCTCAATATGCTTAGTGCGAGAGTGATGTACAAAATTCTTAGTCAAGTTGATAGTGCTAGTGTTGTCACAGAAAATAGGTATGTGTGTAGTATAAATCAAAGTCTTCTAAGGTTTGCTTCATCCACAAAATTTGTGCACAATAACGTCCTGTGGTGATGTACTCAGCCTCTGTAGTCGATAACGCAACAAATTTTATTTTTTGCTAAACCATGAGACTAGAGCCTTACCTAGAAAATGACACGTGCCGCTAGTACTTTTTCTATCCACTTTACATCCAGCAAAATTAGCATTCGAAATAACCGGTTAGGTCAAAAGATGTAGTTTTGGGATACCATAAGATGACAGAAGAAGTGTCTTTAAGGTATCGGAAGATACGCTTAACTGCGCACATGTGTGATTCCTTAGGTTTAGCTTAAAATCTTGCACACAAAAAAACACTAAAAATTATATCAGGGCAACTAGCAGTTAACTAAAGTAAACTACCAATCATACCTCGATACTTACGTTTGTCGATAGGTTTGTCTTGTTCATCTATACCGAGCTTGGTTAAAGTTGCCATTGGAGTGCCAAGGGGTTTGACGGATTCCAGATCGAACTTTTTTTAGCAAATCTTTTGTGTACTTGGCTTGATTGATGAACATCCCATTGTTGGTTGTTTGATTTACAGTTCAAGAAAGAATTAGAGTTCTCCCATCATGCTCATCTCAAACTTATTTATCATACACTTTAAGAATTCTTGACATGGAGATTCATTAGTAGATCCAAAATAATATTATCAACATAAATTTGAATTAAAAGAAGATTTTTATTTCAAGACTTTATAAATAGTGTAGTGTCAACCTTGCCTTTTGAAAACCATTATCAAGTAGAAAAGAGCTTAGATGGTCGTACCAAGCACAAGGGACTTGTTTCAAACATATAGGGATTTCTTCAACTGAATAATTATTAGGGTTTTTAAAATTAGTGAAACCTAGAGGTTGAGCTACATAAACTTCTTCTTTTATGAAACCGTTAAGAAATGCACTCTTTATATCCATTTGAAAAGTTTGAAGTTATGAAAAATGCAAATACACATAAATGCGAATGGATTCTAATCTCACAACTGGGGCATAGGTGTCATCGTAGTCGATACCTTCCTTTTGGTTGTCTCATTGAGCTACGAGTCGAGCCTCGTTATGAGTGATTAAACCGTTCTCATTTAATTTATTTGAAATATCCAGCGGGTGCCAATGACCGGATGATCAATGGGCTTGTGAGCAAGTTTCCAAACTTGATTTCGTTCAAATTGGTTTAGTTTCTCTTGTATAGCATCTAACCAATAGTTATCACGACATGCTTCTTCAATAGTCATAGGTTCTAGCTGTGAAATAAATGCAACACAAGAAGCTATATCGCTGGTAGAGGAACGAGTACTTATGCCCTGGGTGGTCTCACCTTTTACCAGGTCCTTGGGGTGGTCAGCCAAAATTTTATTCTTTTTGGCAAACTTTTAAGGTAGCTGGTTCCGATTTTTGGTTCTGCAGACGCCTTGCTTGGTGTACTGATATCTCATCATCATCGTTGATCGTCTGTTGTTTTAATTCGTTGAAGTAGACGTTCATTGATGCTTCGATGATCATTGTCCTTTTGTTGAAGACTCGGTACCCTTTGCATTTGGCCGTACAACCTAAAAAGATACCATCATCGACCTTTTCGTCAAATTTACCTAAATTATCTTTAGTGTTAAGAAAAATATTTACAACCAAAGATTTTTAAATAAGAAACTGTGGGTATTCTATCAAACCATAACTCGTAGGGAGTCTTCTTCGATTTTGGTCGAATTAGAACCCTATTAAGAACAATAACAAGCTGTATTGACAGCTTCTGTCCAGAAATATTTGGGTAGACTAACTTGGTTCAACATTACTCTAGCCATTCAGATAGAGTTTGTTCTTACGTTCCACAACTCTGTTTTGTTGTGGAGTTCTAGGGTAGGAGAACTCATACAAATATTCGTATGTGTCACAGAATTGTTCAAACTCTGCATTCTCAAATTTGCTGCCATGATCACTTCGAATACGAGTGATCATGAATTCTTTCTCATTTTGAACTTTCTTACCAAATGTGACGAATTCAGATAATGCATCATTCTTGCGTGCAAGAAAATATACCCACGTATATCTAGAGAAATTATCTACTATTATAAATGCATATGACTTACCACCTAGCCTAGCAATTCTACTAGGTCCAAATAAATCCATATACAGTAATTGTAGAGGTCTATTTGTACTTACAGTATTTTTGAACTTAAAAGTGGATCGGGTACTTTGTTCTTTTCACATTCACTACATACCCTATCCTTCTTGAAAACGATGTCCGATAAGTCTCGTACCAGTTTCTTTATGGATAATCTTGAAATTGTGTCCATGTTTGCATGACCAAGTCTCATGGGCCATTGTTGACTCTCATCATTATTGGCGATTAAGTATCTAGCATCTTCCAACAAATAGAAAATATATGTTGTCTTCCCTAATACATTCAAAGATAGTACTACCAGTTGAGCTATCAACTATAGTTTTTCTTTGACAAAGTTAATACCATAACCATGGTCAGCTAAATGGCTTATGCTGAGTAGGTTATGTTTTAACTCAGTTACTCGACAAACATATTTAATCACAGGGTAGGGAGCCTTACTAATGTTGTCGATACCTATTATACCCTTTAAAGTTATTACCGAAGGAGACGTATCCTTCTTTCTTCTTCGATAATGTTGCGAATAGAGAAGCATCACCGGTCATGTGCCGTGAGCAATCGCTGTCGAGGATCCACTTGCTTCTAGCATGAGTAAGGTGTTCCACCTACAAAAAAGTTTACAGATAAAACTTTTTGTACCCATTTTTTGTATGGTCCGGATATGTTAGTCTTTGCTATCCATGCACATATATTCAAATAAACTAACTTTCTTACTCTACATGCGAGAGAGATATGACCAATAATGCCACAAGTGACATCTAGCATGCTGAATGTTAGATGCAGTGTGTTCTGCATGATTGGTAGGTCTTGGTGTTCTAGTTGGATATTTGTAGTAGAATGCATGTCGGTTAGTCTTATTGGACAAAGGGTTGGCTATGTGTGAGACTCGTCTCACAGTATCGGTATTTATATACGGATACTTATTTTGTAGTGTATTTCGTATTTTCTTGGTTTTCGGAATGCTTTAAAATTTTTTCAACTTATAAATTTTCTCCTTGGCCGGCATACCGCCAGTGTACCGGTGTATACCGACGGCATACCGTCCGAACATATTTTCCATATTTTAGATATTTTGATTTATGATATTTTCATGGATAATTGGTTTTCTTTCAATGGCTAGGATTGATCTAGATTTTGACTTGGATCACGATCCAACGGTCACGATTAATTCACCCCTTCTATATATATCCTATGAGTTTCTCTCTCCTCTCTTTTCTTTCCTTCTCCATTTCCTCTTCACTCTCTTCCCTCTTTCTCAAGCTTAGGAAGGCTTGGTCTTGAGGCCTAGAGTGTGGTTTCGGAACCCCTCTTGGTGGTGGAGTAGAAGATTAGGCATGGAACCTAACCCTAGGCAAGTACATCTTGCTCAAAAGTGACATGACCATGTTATATTTTTGTTTTCCATAGAAATTAAGTTTTATTGTTCTATGATATGCTCCTCTAAATTGTTAACATCTTTAGTATATAGCACTTTTGTTTTGATCGGTAGAATTACGTAGATCTGAGTTTCTAGATATGATTTTTGAGTATTTTGAGGTATTGATCTATCAAATGTTTTAATTTGTGAAAACTAATATTTCCATGTTGTAGAAAATTCAATTCTATGCAATTTTGACTTTTGAAAATCCGAATTTCGATTTAAAATAAAGTTTTTATGGCCGAAACAAATTTTGGCAAAAATCTGGATTTTGTTGCTGTTTGAAAAATCAGTATACCGATGGTATGTCGGTGTATACCGACAGTATGCCAATTTTTGCACCAGAAACTTTCTGTCTTTAGGCCGGTATACCGCCGTATACCGCCGGTATGCCGTTTTTTTGCCGTTTTAGGCTGTTTTTGTCCCTTTTTGCCCGTTTTTGATCGTTTTAAAAAAAATTTCGATTGTAATGGACTCTTAACATGATTAGATGATCTTGTATAGTTAGAGAATGATTGTACACCCTATATACACTTGATACTAGTGCATGTTCAATTATTTTTCTATGAAATGTACTTAGCTTTAATTATTCTTTCCCACATGCCATGATATGTCTTTCCTTTCGATTCTTTCTTATATGCTTCCATAGTTGTTGCCATGTCTTCTTTGCTTACTAGATAGTGGCCCGTCGTGGCGCACTCATAATACATGTCCTTCTTGCTTACATGATAGTGGCCTGTCATGGCGCACTCCCTTATTTCTCTATAGTGGCTCGTAGTAGCGCACTCATGACTTGATTTTCTTATTGATTTCTAGATCCGAGATATGAGTACATGTTCTTTCTTGATACTGTGGATATAGCTTGTTGAATGTTTAATCTATTGCATCTTAGCACTGGATAATCGAGTGTGAGTATTGTTCCGTGTATCACGTGATGTTAGTACAGGAATATTCGTAAGTGATAACTTACGATTTAGTCATACATGGCATACGTCATCTTAGAAAATTCTTGAGTGTCCACGACTTGAGAATTTGACATGAATATGATAAGGTAAATGACTAGTAAATTCAAGTAGATCATTGTAGGAGGAAATTCGTACTACCAACCCCGAGCTCCAAGGGCCCCATGAGGCATGGCTCAATCCTGCTAGGCAAGGGCTCCATGACCTACCAAGTTTGTGCGTATTGATACACGATCGAGTCACATGTCATGCTGGGTTACGGCACAGTCAGTTATATATGTTATATGATACGATCGAGTCACATGTCGTGCCGGGTTGCGGCACAGTCAGTTATATGTTTTCTTTTACAAGTATATGATATGGTTGTTCATGTTACAAGTCAAGACACATTTTATCTGCCAGCAGTCTTGTTGGGCAATAGATGTACTACTCGTACCCCTGGACATCCGGGTATCTGCAGTCAGGTAGTTGCAAAAATTCTTAACTTGCATACTAGTAATTAGGATTGTGATAACCCTAGCTAGTTAATGATAGAAAGCCGTAGGCAATGATTGGCCGTGCACTTTTGGTTGTGCGTTACTTTATATGCTTTTATGTCGATGAGTGGCCAGAGGCTATGTTCTGCTAGGGAAAAGATCTGCAACCCTGGTCCTTGTTTGGTTTAAGGGTTGTGGCTCCGATTTTTAGTACTTCCTAAGTCCCTTGTTGCTCATTGGCTTATTGTTCTCTATTGCTATATGGTTCAGTATTTCCATTCAGTCATTTATATTCTCGAGATACGTGCATTGGTACCGCACTAGTCTCGACCCATATTTATTTATTTATGTTGTTGTGTTGTTGTTGGGCTTTGTCGTTCACCTCGAGCCTTTCTTGTGGTACTTGCTATTTGGGGTCTGATCCCACTGGTTTTGCATGGCCAGGTTCCATAGTTGAGTACGAGGATCTACCGTCTTCTCCTCCGGATGGTTCGCACTCAGAGGACCGACACGGATTAGCGAGTGGGTTACCTTTATTTCCCACTTTATCTTGTACTCTTATTTTATGGTGTATTAGCCAAGGACATATGTTAGTCCTTGTTTCTAGGTTTTGTTCCCTCCTTCTTAGTACGACGTGGATGTATATTCTAGACATCTGCTAGTTGTACATTTACGTACCTTTTGTATAGTCAGTTGATATATCTTTTATTATGTCAACTCTCATGATTATGTATGTACTTGTGTTTGGAACGCCTTACCCATCTCATATATGATTTACTCTTTATTGCTTCTTATGTTGATTGGATTGAGATAGGAATTGTTCGACCTTAGGAGTCGTCAGTGGCATGCTAGAGTCCACCCACTTGTCTTCTAGACAGCTTTGACCGTATCTCGGGGTATTGGAGTACTCTGATATACGTAGCTGGCTTTGTTTCGCCCCCGATCTCCAGTATTCTGGTTCTGGGGCGTGACAGGGTTTTTTGGTGGCCCATGCAGGTTTGTCTTCAGACTTGTGGGGGATTCATCTTGTTAGAATCTCAATCCTATATTTGTCTTCTTTTGATCTCCTCTTGCTGATCATATCATCTCATTTTCCTTGAACTGTGAACATGCTTGATATGTCTTTGCTCTATTCCTGTCCCTTTTGATATCACGTGTCCTTATCATTCATGGACACCCAACCTTCTTATCTATTTCCTTCGAGGATTTTATTGCTCCGTCTTCTTCCTTGGTTCAGGCAGTATGTCGGCATCAGATCCCGCCTCCATAAAGTCAGGTACTAGTACCATCTCAGTATTTGGTGGCAGCTCAGTTCACTTTACTCCAGTCAGTTTAGTTCAGCACCTCCTTCCGACACTGACTCAGCAGATTTAATGTCAGCATCCGGCGCAGTTTGTCCAGGTCCAGTAAGTCAGATAAAATCAGCAGCAGGTAAGAGCACCAGTCCCGATGCTTAGACAGAGAGAGTTTGTTATCATTGAGCAGATGTTGGTTGAGGGCAGTCAGATTGTTAGTAAGCTTCTGAGGTGTTCCTTCAGTCATTATTATTCTTGGGTTTCGTTGACGGACTTGTATTCTATTCATACCCGGAATACGAGGGTCGACTTGACATATTCGGCGAGTGAACGCGAGTTTCTCGTACCACTCATCTGCCTCTATATCTCGTGATACACGATATTTATCATGTATCCCGACTACGTAGGTGCGTCCTCGATTAGAGTTATATCTTCGACTGAGTCGTTGGTACCGACTTACTTCGAAACTTGACCCTTGTCCACTTTGTGAGTCAACGTAGGCAAGCGTGGACGAATCCCTACTCAACTGACTCAGGAGTATATTATTCCATATGCCTCCTTTTCTTGTATTATATATGTATGTATTTATTATTTTCTGTATTTATTTAAATTCTGTATCTCAAATATCACTTGTACACGGGATGTTTTCTTTCGATGTGTTATGATTTTACTTTGTTTTAGCATGTGTATTTTTGCTCGACTGGCTTTAGAAAATTTTGAGGACGAAATTTTTCTAAGTTGTGAAGAGTTGTGAGACTCGTCTCACAGCATCGGTATTTATATACGGATACGTATTTTGTAGTGTATTTCGTATTTTTTGGTTTTCGGAATGCTTTAATTTTTTTTTCAACTTATAGATTTTCTTCTTGGCTGGCATACCGCCAGTGTATCGGTGTATACCGACGGCATGCCGCCCGGACAAATTTTTCATATTTTAGATATTTTTGATTTATGATATTTTTATGAATAGTGTTTCTGATATTTTCGTGAATAGTATTTAGATATTTTGATGAATAGTATGTAGATATTTTTGTAAATAGTGTCGATGTATCCTATTATCCATTGGATAATTGGTTTTCTTTCAATGGCTAGGATTGATCTAGATTTGACTTGGATCACGATCCAACGGTCACGATTAATTTACCCCTTCTATATATATCCTATGAGTTTCTCTCTCCTCTCTTTTCGTTCCTTCTCCATTTCCTCTTCACTCTCTTCCCTCTTCCTCAAGCTTAGGAAGGCTTGGCCTTGAGGCCTAGAGTGTGGTTTCGGAACCCCTCTTGGTGGTGGAGTAGAAGATTAGGCTTGGAACCTAACCCTAGGCAAGTACATCTTGCTCAAAAGTGACATGACCATGTTATATTTTTGTTTTACATAGAAATTAAAGTTTTATTGTTCTATGATATGCTCCTCTAAATTGTTAACATCTTTGGTATATAGCACTTTTGGTTTTGATCGGTAGAATTACGTAGACCTGAGTTTCTAGATATAATTTTTGAGTATTTTGAGGTATTGATCTATCAAATGATTTAATTTTCGAAAACTAATACTTCTATGTTATAGGAAATTCAATTATATGCAATTTTAACTTTTGAAAATCCGAATTTGATTTAAAATGAAATTTTTATGGCCGAAACAAGTTTTGGCAAAAATCTGGATTTTGTTGCTGTTTGAAAAAATGGTATACCGACGGTATGCCGATTTTTGCACCAAAAACTTTCTGCCTTTAGGCCGGTATACCGCCGTATACCGCCGAATACCGCCGGTATGCCATTTTTGTCCGTTTTAGGCTGTTTTTGTCCGTTTTTGCCCGTTTTTAAAATTTTTTCGATTGTAATGGACTCTTAACATGATTAGATGACCTTCTATAGTTAGAGAATGATTGTATACCCTATATACACTTGATACTAGCGCATGTTCAATCATTTTTCTATGAAATGTACTTAGCTTTAATTATTCTTTCCCACATGCCATGATATGTCTTTCCTTTCGATTCTTTCTTATATGCTACCATAGTTGTTGCCATGTCTTCTTTGCTTACTAGATAGTGGCCCGTCGTGACGCACTCATGATACATGTCCTTCTTGCTTACATGATAGTGGCCTGTCATGGCGCACTCCCTTATTTCTCTATAGTGGCTCGTAGTAGCGCACCCATGACTTGATTTTTTTATTAATTTCTAGACCCGCGATATGAGTACATGTTTTTTCTTGACACCGTGGATATAGCTTGTTGAATGTTTAATCTATTGCATATTGGCACTGGACAATCGAGTGTGAGTATTTTTCCGTGTATCACGTGATGTTAGTACATGAATGTTCGTAAGTGATAACTTATGATTTACTCGTATATGGCACACGTCATCTTAGGAAATTCTTGAGTGTCCACGACTTGAGAATTTGACATGAATATGATAAGGTAAATGACTTGTAAATTCAAGTAGATTATTGTAGGAGGAAATTCGTACTACCAACCCCGAGCTCCAAGGGCCCCATGAGGCGTGGCTCAACCCTGCTAGGCAAGGGCTCCATGACCTACCAAGTTTGTGCGTATTGATACACGATCGAGTCACATATCGTGCTGGGTTGCGGCACAGTCAGTTATATATGTTATATGATACGATCGAGTCACATGTCGTGCCGGGTTGCGGCACAGTCAGTTATATATTTTCTTTTACAAGTATATGATATGGTTGTTCATGTTACAAGTCAAGACACGTTTCATCTGCCAGCAGTCTTGTTGGGCAATAGATGTACTACTCGTACCCCTGGACATCCGGGTATCTGCAGTCAGGTAGTTATGAAAATTCTCAACTTGCATACTAGTAATTAGGATTGTGATAACCCTAGCTAGTTAATGATAGAAAGCCGTAGGCAATGATTGGCCATGCACTTTTGGTTGTGCGTTACTTTATATGCTTTTATGTCGATGAGTGGCCAGAGGCTAAGTTCTGCTAGGAAAAAGATCTGCAACCCTGGTCCTTGTTTGGTTTAAGGGTTGTGGCTCCGATTTATAGTAGTTCCTAAGTCCCTTGTGGCTCATTGGCTTATTGTTCTCTATTGCTATATGGTTCAGTATTTCTATTCAGTCATTTATATTCTCGAGATACGTGCATTGGTACCGCACTAGTCTCGACCCATATTTATTTATTTCTGTTGTTGTGTTGTTGTTGGGCTTTGTCGTTCACCTCGAGCCTTCCTTGTGGTACTTGCTATTTGGGATCTGACCCCACTGGTTTTGCATAGCCAGGTTCCATAGTTGAGTACGAGGATCTACCGTCTTCTCCTCCGGATGGTTCGCACTCAGAGGACGACACGGATTAGCGAGTAGGTTACCTTTATTTCCCACTTTATCTTGTACTCTCATTTTGTGGTGTATTAACCAAGGACATATGTTAGTCCTTGTTTCTGGGTTTTGTTTCCTCCATCTTAGTACGGAATGGATGTATATTCTAGACAGTTGCTAGTTGTACATTTACGTACCTTTTGTATAGTCAGTTGATATATCTTTTATTATGTCAGCTCTCATGATTATGTATGTACTTGTGTTTGGGACGCCTTACCCATCTCATATATGATTTACTCTTTATTGCTTCTTATGTTGATTGGATTGAGATAGGAATTGTTCGACCTTAGGAGTCGTCAGTGGCATGCTAGAGTCCACCCACTTGTCTTCTAGACAGCTTTGACCGTATCTCGGGGTATTGGAGTACTCTGATATACGTAGCTGGCTTTGTTTCGTCTTCGATCTCCAGTATTCTGGTTATGGGGCGTGACACTATGTTTGGTCTGATAGTATTAGGTTTGACTGTGTTCCGATATTTCGGTAATTGACACGTGTTAGAGTAGGAAGCAGCAACTTTAGGCTATTTTTCTAACCTAATTTCCAACTTTTTCGAGGGATCATAAAGTGTGTTATAGTCAGCTGTGAGTCATCATTTCTGATTAGTGCACAACGATGGATCTTCTTCTCTTTGAGTAAATCTTCCTCAAGTTTAACAATAGTCTTGTCTTTTCTTCGAATAAATATGTAGTCTCGTGTAGTTGCCGTTTGACAGAAGAAAGCTTACCAGTCTCACTAGGGTTTACACTATTTCTATCCTCAACTAGTAAGTCGGTAAGTCTTCCTGTTTCACCTTTGTACTCTTTGAGTACCTTCTTAGAGTTCTGGTACTTGCTAAGTAGTTTTTCGTGGTCATCTAAGAGGTCACTAAAAGCTTCACCTAATTGTTCAAAGATAAAAATCATCATATGTATCAAACAAGGGTTTGAGTTTACCTGATCATATGCCATTAAGCATACATTTGCAGTATATTCTGATCGTTCATCTTCTGATTCGCTAGCTTCGCTTTCATGCCAGACGCTTGTGTTGGCATATCTTCTGAAAGTAGATTTCCTCAAGTAACTCTTTTTATATTTGTTGTCTTTTCTGGTTGATGATGCTGTCGGATAGTCCTTCTTGATGTGTCCTTTCTTCTTGCAACCGTAGTAGATTGGATCTTCTTCATTGTTGCTATTGTGTTCCTTCATTCTTTGGTTGAATCTCATGAACTTCTTGAACTTCTTAACTAGGAGAGCTTGATCCTTAGTGTCAGAATTACTGTCGTTAGAATCTTTTTCGACAGTTCTTTGGTGTTAAGCTTTGAGGGCGATTGATTTTTCCTCTGGTGCAGTGTCTTAAAAGTCTTGAAGTTCCAGCTCGTGAGTGAGTAGCTTTCCCATGAGCGTTTCAAGAGACATGGTAGTGAGATCGTTTCCTTCAATGATTGTTGTAGCCTTTGTAAGCCCACTTCCCGAAATTTTTTTATTTTATTTTTAGTCTTGTATATTTTCTAGTTAGAAAATAAAATTTATTTTTTCTTAATTCCATAAAAGATATTTGTATTGACGAAGGGATTTGTCAAACTATTTTTTCAATTTGATTTTGTTTTTATAAAAGGATATACTTTTAAACTTATTAATTTTCTATTATCAATTATGTTTAAGTTTATAATTATATATTTTTAAAATATTATTGAATGATTAGATATTATTGAATTTAGATGTGATCAATTCTAAATTATGATTAGATTTAGTATTAATTTATTGCCATGTTATTTTAGATGAGATTTATATTTATGAAAATATACATTTAGGAATATTTGAATTATTCTTATCAATATTTTTGATATTTGACTTTATGAAATCTATTTTAAAGATTATTTAAAATATTATATATTATTTTAAAGTAACATTATTATTATTAATTATGGATTGGGATTGGATCAAATCTAATTTAATTCATGGAATGATTTAATTCATTGAATGTAATCCTTCCTTATTTAGGAAATCTTCCATCTCCTATATAAAGGGAAGCCTCCCTTTGCTTTTTTTCACAAACCCAATTATTGTTATGATCAATTATGGATGGAGATTTGATCCATATAGTTTTGAGATTGGTTTGATTTGAATTTAATGGAAAGATTTATTCATTAGATTCTTGACCCTTCCAAATTAGAAAATTATGAGTCAATCTCCATTTATTTAAGGAGTCCTTATTCTAAAACCAAAATTCTTCTAATCTAATCCTTATTAAGTAAAGACGATCCTTTATATAGACCTATGTCATCTCATATATTTTTTCTAAAATGTCTCTATTTTTCGTTCAAAATAGGTTAAAATTTGTCGTAAATTCAGCCTCATTTTTTTATGCCATAGAAACTTCGAGAAGCCGTTGCGACCAACTCCGGACTCCGTTTCACCTCTAGTTTTTTTGTTAGAACCATGTCGAGGTTAGCATTCTAAATCTATATTTTATTTTCTGTATTTATTTACGTGAATTTCTAGAGATTTATTTGAGTGTCGATCGTCCAAAAATTGACACGTTGCAATATTTCAAGATTTTAGGAGATTTTGGACTCCGATTTGCGATCCGTTTGAAGTTTTGGAAAGCTGACACGAAGATCTATAACATAAATTTTCCCAGAAATTTAAGAATTTATTTAATATTTTATTTAATTCGTTGAACTCAGATTTGATCGGTAATTTACTTATTTGGTCATGGTTAGCCATAACAACGATAACTTTCAACCAAATGGAGATTGTGTCGCACACGTCATCTGTAACTTAACATGAGACAAGTATACTATTACTTTATGTTTCCAGTACATTATAATGCTATACAGTTTTATGTTTTTGTTTGATATCCTGTTAAGACACAATAGGCTTGATTGTATCATTGTTCGTTTATTGACAATTTAGTGAGTCGGAAGGGAAAAATGCTAAGTAGATGTGTGAACAAACTCCAATAAATGTTTAATGCGAGTAGCTAAGTCATACATCTCACGTATGGGCTGGCCGTACAAAAAATGTGGATAGCCATCATATGATCTGCCATATTAGTCCAGCCGTTCACATGTTAAAAGGTATTTCAAATCACTGTTTCATTACTTTTACTTGTTCATGTTCCAATTGTCTTGTTTATACATGTTCCTGCTAGTAATTTTTTGTACATGTTTATTGTTTCCAGTTTATATATATGTTTTTTTATTATCTACCGCGTCTCTACTTGTCTAGCTTATTTTGTATTAAGTTACATAAATGCAATAGGGTTTACTTTGCTTCTTTCCTGACTAGATCGTTGCAGGTGACTTGGCATGCTTCCTACTATTGCGCTATGGACTATACGAGAAAGATAAAGATCTTGGAGGTCGACTTTAGATTCTAAAAAGATTAGTTAGTTTCTTTTATTTAAATGTTTAATAGATTTATTCCCAAAATGTCATTTTTATGTATTATTGGATTTATAAATAAAATAGTTATTGTGAATGAGTAGTTAGATATGATTTTGTTATATTTGATATTGACATTGAGACCTAGACAGCGTACTACCGCCGACACTGCGGTGTAGGCTGGAGTTTAGTACGAACTCGTATCCGAAAAGTGGGTGCGGATCGTGACAAGTTTTTTTGGTGGTCCAAGCAGGCCTCGAACCGCATAAGATTGCGAACTCGTGGTAGTACCTATATTAGTCATACTACTATAGGCTATATGGTTAGGTAGGGATTTATTGAATTCTAAACCCTACTAGGTAACTTGAGAAATTTTTCTAGAAGGATGTATTGTTGTATTTCGACACGATGGTAGGATCAAAAGTGGGTAGACTATTATTAGGACTTCCTAGAATTTGATTCATAATCTTGTTCATTTGTGCAATGTTATTTTCTTCCCTCTAATCATTATCATCCTATTGTAAAGTTTATATTTAATTTTCATCGGCCATAGTAATTATTTTTTTCTAAGAGTCAATATTCTATTTCTATTTATTGAGTTTTGAGCCTAACTTGATTCAATTATCCATATATTTATTCTGAGTTGGTTTTTTTGAAATTCAAGATATATATGATTTATATTTCTCTCGTCTTCGACTGTTTTCTTTTTAATCGATCGTTTGATTTTTTTAAAATTGATACTTTTACTTCAAGGACATATACTTATCTTTTTCTATCATGATCGACTTGTTTGAAATTTTAGAAGCTCATTTGAAATTCTTATCGATATTGTTGGAATAATTTTTGAGACTTACAATGGCAAGGCAGATGTACACTATCTCCACTTATTTTGATTATGGAGATCGCGGGTTTACTGCAGCCAGTAGCGCACTTGCAAGGCTGACCTCTAAGTTGAAGAAATTTTAAATAAGCGTATGTTATCAAATAATATTAAAACTATGTCTAGTTGCCCTATTTTGATGTTTGAGTTATTATGTCAATATTGGATAGAGTTGATAGAGCATTTAATATCGTATTCTTATTTAAGTCATGGAACCAAGGGTTTACTACAACCAGATGTACACTGGCGAGGCATAAATTCTCGATAAAATAACTTCGGATATGCTTACTATTTTTGAATATTATAGAGACTACAACCTTTTTGGCATATGACTATTGATTTTTATGGTTCGCAATTTCATGCGCTCTCACTTGAATTTGATTTAGTTCTTATCTTTTCCTTTCTTGAACCTTTCTTTCTTATCTTTTATTTTCATATCATTATTAGGTTTCCTAGTAATCTTTTAAACCTCTTTTGATTTCTTTCCACTAGATACATAATCGTCTCTAGATTTGATAATCATGCCTAAATGAGTTGGGTTAAATAGTGGATCGTGCCGAAAACGATTTCGATATGATCATTCTTGAACGATTTTGATTGCGACTAGACTATCTTGATTATATTTTGATCAGGCCAATTCGCATCTTTTCTTACATTTTGATTCTATAATCATGTCCGAATGATTTTGATTAATAGATAATCATGCCTAATGACTTTTCTTGTTGAAAAAAAATCCTATTTTGATTCTATCCTTAACCAAGCCTAGGTTTTGACTAACCCTTTTTGACGATATTTTGATTGTGTCAAATCATATCATTTCTTAAGCTCTCGATTCAATCTACGATTGTGCCTAATCTATTTTGATCGTTAATCGTATCATTTCTTGATTATATTCTTAATTGTGCTTAATCGTATTCTTTGAAATTTCGAGGACAAAATTTTTCTAAGGTTGGTAGATTTGTAAACCCATTTTTCGAAATTTTTTTATTTTATTTTTAGTCTTACATATTTTCTAGTTGGAAAATAAAAATTATTTTTGCTTAATTCTATAAAAGATATTTGTATTGACGAAGGGATTTGTCAAACTAATTTTTTAAATTTGATTTTGTTTTTATAAAAGGATATACTTTTAAACTTATTAATTTTCTATTATAATTATGTTTAAGTTTATATTTATAAAAAAAAAATCTATTTTTAAATATTATTGAATTATTAGATATTATTAGATTTAGATGTGGTTTATTCTAAATTATGATTGAATTTAGTCTTAATTTATTGCTATATTATTTTAGATGAGATTTGTATTTGTGAAAAATATACATTTAGGAATATTTGAATTATTCTTATCAGTAATTTTGATATTTGACTTTATAAAATCTATTTTAAAGATTATTTAAAACATTAGATATTATTTTAAAGTAATAATATTATTATTAATTATGGATTGAGATTGGGTCAAATCTAATTTAATTCATGGAAGAATTTAATTTATTGAATCTAATCCTTCCTTATTTAGTAAATCTTCCATCTCCTATATAATGGGAAGCCTCCCTTTACTTTTTTCCACAAACACAATTATTGTTGTGATCAATTATGGATGGAGATTTGATCCAAATAGTTTTGAGATTGATTTGATTTGAATTTAATGGAAAGATTTATTCATTAGATTCTTGACTCTACAAAATTAGAAAATTATGAGTCAATCTCCATATATTTAAGGAGTCCTTATTCTTCTCCTAAAACCAAAGACCGTCCAATCTAATCCTAATTAAGTAATGACTATCCTTTATATAACCTATTGAACCTATGTCATCTCCCATATTTTTTTTTTCCAAATTTCTCTATTTTTCGTCCAAAATAGGCCAAAACTCATCATAAATCCAGCCTCATTTTTTTAGGCCATAGAAACTTCGAAAAGTCGTTGCGACCAACTCCGGCCTCCATTTTACTCTATTTTTTTATTAGAATCATATCGAGGTTAGCTTTCTAAATCTATATTTTATTTTCTGTAATTATTTACGTGAATTTCTGGAGATTTATTTGAGTGTCGGTTGTCCAAAAATTGACGCATCACAATATTTTCGAGATTTCGAAATCCGATTTGTGATTCGTTTGTAGTTTTGGAAAGCTGACATGAAGATCTATAACACAAATTTTTCCCAAAAATTTAGAAATTTGTCTAATATTTTTTTAATTCGTTTGAACTTAGATTTGATCGATAATTTACTGATTTGATCACGGTTTGCCATAACGACGATAACTTTCAGCCAAATAGAGATTGTGTCGCACACGTCAACTATAACTTAACTTGAGGCAAGTACACTATTGCTTTTATGTTTCCAGTACATTATAATGCTATACAATATTATGTTTCCATTTGATATCCTGTTGAGACACGATTGTGACACGATAGACTTGATTGTATTATTGTTCGTTTATTAACTATTTAGTGAGTCGAAAGGAAAAATGCTAAGTAGATATGTGAACAAACCCTAATGAATGTTTAATGTAGATAGCTAAGTTATACACCTTATGTATGGATTGGCCGTACCAAAAATGCGGATACCCATTGTATGATGTGCCGTATTAGTCCAGCCGTTCACATGTCAAAAGGTATTTCAAATCACTGTTTGATTACTTTTACTTGTTCATGTTCCAGTTGTCTTGTTTATACATGTTCCTGCTAGTAGTTTCTTGTACATGTTTATTGTTTTTAGCTCATATACATGTTTCCTTTATTATTTATCGTATCTCTACTTGTCTAGCTTATTGTGTATTAAGTTACATAAATACAATAAAGTTGTACTTTGCCGCTTTTTTGATTGGATCGTAGAGGTGACTTGGCATGCTTCCTACTTTTATGCTATGGACTATATGAGGGAGATAGAGATCTTAGAGGTTGACCTTAGATTCTAGAAAGATTAATTAGTTTCTTTTATAATGTTTAACAAATTTATTCCCAAAATGTTATGTTTATGTATTATTGGATTTGTAAATAAAATAGTTATTTTGAATGAGCAGTTAGATATGATTTTGTTATATTTGATATTGACATTGAGACCTAGACAATGTACTACCGCCGACACTGCAGCGTAGGCTAGACTTGGCTACGAACTCGTATCCGAAAAACGGGTGCAGGTCGTGACAGTCTTCGATATCCATTTCTTTATGAGGGCTCGCAGCACCTTACAAATTTTCTCATGGTTATTGTATTCCTTTCCTAGGGAGGACAAATAATTTACAATATCCAAAAAACTTGTGAACATTTGTGTAACGAATTCGTTTGGCTTCATGAGTAACTTCGAGAAGTTTTTATACCCATTAGATGTTGTGCATGTAGACACCCTGTTGAATTCAGTCCTGTCTAAAGCATAAAATAAAGCATTAATAGCAGGTTCGTCAAGACTGGTTTTTTCTTTTCAGAGTCAGTATACTTTTCATGTGCTTTTTCAACCAGACTTCTATTAATAAGAACATGGGAAGGCTTTTTATATCCATCAATTACAATCGACCATAGGTCAAAATCTAGAGATTTTAAGAAGAAGCTCATACATGTTTTCCAGTAAGTATAGTTGGTACCATCAAACAGTGGGGGTCTGTTTGTTGCTTGGCCTTCACTTATGAATTTTATAGTTGCCATATGTGATATAGTGATCTATGTAATGGCAGTTATATTAAAGAAAATAATAACAATGTTACCTCGATTTACCTGTAGAACTCCGCTTTGATACTAATTGTAGGATCGAAATGTAAAGCGATATATTCTAGAGGGGGTGAATAGAGTAGGCAGCAGAATATTAGCTATTAAAATTATTAGTAGCAAGATCACAAAAATATATCATAGATATGTGAAAGTAAAAGTAAAGTACAAAGAGCAAATGTAAACACGGCGATGTATACTGGTCTTCCTCTTTTGAGGACTAATTCAGTCGAGAGAACTCTAGCATCCGGTTGAAATCTACTATGGAAATCGCAAGTTTTTATACGAAGTCCTTGCAACTTCTACAAACGCGAGCTTTGATCCAAAGTACTCGACCAATTTCAATTGTGAAGTGTCTTATATCTATCAAGCCTCTTGATTACAATCATTCTGAACTTCTAAACCATATCGCACTAGCAAATCAACTAGAGAATTGTAACTGGCTCGGGATTTAAAAATGAAAGCTTAGTAGGGCTTTGGAAGATCGTAGTAAGCTTAGAGAGAAGAGATAAGAAAGTAAATTGGTGTGTTGAAATGGAAGAAATTTTTCTCTATTTATAGGATGAATTTGGACAGAATTCAGACAAAATTCTAATAGAGAATCTCGGCATATAGCCGTTGCATTTGTAACTCCGGGAAGACTGAGCTTAAAATCAAACGTTCAGGACAGCCAAATTCGGGATAAATTCGCTCCAAATTCTGTTGGTCCAGAGTAGATTGAGTTTTGGGTTTGCAACTCAGATTTTGTACTTTTAAAACTTTTCAAGCAGTTGGAATTAGGTTTTTGGTTTTGGGCTTATTTTCAAAACAAATGGGTATTTTTGAAAACGTTTCTTGGGTAGCCTATTTGCCAGTAAGACGCAGTTTCATCGTATTTCTACACTCAATAAAATATAAAAATACATTGATAATTAATAATTGATAATTGAAAGTACAGACGCAAATCACAAATCTGACTCCAAGTCTTGAACGGTAGCATGCATAATCTGTAGCAGTTCATCTAAGTAGCCCTTATATCGAGACAAGGTTTGATCAATTATTAAAATCCTGTTCGACCATGACGAATAGACAACAATATATTCTTCATCTCTCTGTTATCTTTTCTCTACTATAGGATATGTGTCTTGGTGTCGTGTTCAAATAGAGGCTAGAGGGATGGTATAAGTGTTATGCAATGTGTAGTGATCGGTTTTGATCTTGAGTTTGTGTAGCAGAGGCTAGGTTGAACTGATATCTTCCTTGCAATTACAAACAACTATGATAATTTGAATGAATGATCACTGTAGGTTAGCCTTGGTGTTTTAGTGATGGACCTTTTGAATGTTCAGAGCTGCTGGTAGTTATAATTGAGTAATGTCTTGGGACATATTAATCTTCATGTGCTGAGCCAATAGGTTCGATTTATTCAGTAATAGGCCTGCAGCTCTGGGTTTTAAGAGCCATTTATAATTCAGTTTGGGTTTGAGTCTCTGGGAGTATTTTGGTTGTTGCTGGGCTCTGTCTGGGCTTCCATATATTAATTGGTCTTGTGAGGAATAAAATGTTTTAAGAGTTTTGGGATTGGATCCATTTACAGAATTGGGCTAGGTTTGTGGACGTGGTTTTGATTTAATGATATTATTAGTAACTTTTATGGTTATGGGCTTAGATGTAAGTGTTGGGGTTTTTGTTGAGCCATTTTACTAGGTTGGGTTGGGCTTGGAAGCTTGACCATTTGGGCTGCCATAGCAAGCCTTTATATATATAGGTTTTGATAGCTATTGGATTTCATTTTTGAGATATCAAATAGGTGTAAGAGTTTGATAAATGGGATTTCGTATTATGACTAGGTTTGGGACTAAAGGAGCATTTTTAGGCAAATTGGGCTTGAGGCAAGTACTCCGTATTATGTTCTCAATTTTAAATAAACGTAATTTTTTTCTTCTAAATTAGCATGAATCATATTGCGACACAATTTTCAAGACGAGTCATGACTAGTGATTTTGCATCGCATGATTTTATTTTCAAAGACATGTTTGAATCCTGCTTGCTATGAATTTCTGAATCATGAATCAAAGACATCAAGTTTCGAATCTTGCTTGATTTTCCGAATCATGGGGATAGGGAAAATACCGAGTAGATGTGTGTCCAAACCAGTCTAGTCTGAAGCATAGCCTGACATACACTGCATGTACTTCCAAGCCTGATCAGTCCGAATCTAAAACTTAGCCGGCCACATATCGAAACAGTATTTCAAATCACCTAGTTGACTAGTTGTGCATCCTTGATTCATTATCTAATCCTGTGGCTAGTTTAAATATACTTTATTACGATTTCCATAGTTCTTGTGTTGCAGGTTGTATTTCATTACAGTGTTCATGCATTGTTTGGCTCAGTTTTCTTTTTTACTTTTTCATGCTTTATTTCTTATTGTGTGACATTATACAGGGATGTACTTTGCTCCTTTCCTGTTTGAATCATTGTTTACCAAGTGTTAGTAGGTTATCTTGGAGGATTGCTTTGGAAGACATAGAACTAGTGTAGAATCATTTATGTATGATCATTGTATATTATTTTGAGGATTTAACCAAATTTGTCTCCGGGATGAGATGGATATGTATCATGTACCAAAAGAGATTAGTAGAATGTGATCGTGTGTGTGTTTGGTTGTTTTCCGTTTACTAGTTATGTGATTGAGCATAGATCGATATCATTATCACTTGAGGATTCTCGAGGACTAGACAACTGACTACTGCTGTCAATGACATCGTTGGCTGGACGCGCTCGCAACCCGTACCCGATCATGCGGGCACGGGACGTGACAATATGGACTTGAGTAAACTTATCGAAACCAGAATGCTTCAAAGACAAATTCCTTTCATTAGAAAAGTTCAACATGTCCTCATCGGGAACAATTTCCTCGAGAGGATAAACATCAAGGTGAATATTTACAAGCTGCTCTAAAGCAGTATCAGCCCGTGATTCAACAACAGCACGAGTCAAATCACCCTAAGAAAGGAATAGAATGCTTGGAATGACAAAGGTCAATCACCAGAGGTTTCAGTGCTCCTTGTTGTAGTAAGATCATCCACTAGCAGAGAATCAAATCTTTCTCTGTTAGTAAGCTTACGGAGATCGATCATAAGAGTTTCAACAATCGCTCTTTTAGTTGTACGATCCTTAACAAGAATAACCAAGGCATCTTCACTAACAAAGTCGGCTTCAGCTTAATTATCAGCCTCATTGAATTTTCTTTTTCAGCTTTCTCTTCGGGGTACAGTTGGTCATGTGGTTTGTACCTCACCGAATCAAAATAGTAGGCTTTAATACCTTTAAAAGGGTCAAGTTAGCAAACTTTGTATAGTCTAATCCTTTGCTGTCCACATATTAAAAGCATTGGTGGGAGTTGAAGGCACAATCAAATTTTCATGTATCTACGATTGTCCGAGCAAGACATTGCATGATCCATTCATGTCGATGACGTAGCAGGTAACCTCTGTTCAAAGATTGCATATATGACATTTTAGCTAAATTTTCCCTAGAGGATGGCTTCTACTAGTGTTGAAGCCTAGAATTGTAGTATTGGTCGCTGCTAATATGTGCATAGGGATCCTCAAGACCTGTAGCAGACTCAAAGGGATGATGTTGACTGATGAGCCTGGATCGATGTACATATGATCAACCTTGATATCTCTGACGGATCAAGTGTAGTACAACGGTCTATCATGACGATTATTTTTAATAACATATTCTCTTGAGAGAAGGTTATGTTGGCATCTTCTCCATTACACTTTGGCAATGAGGACAAACTATAGGGTCTTTAGCAGGTTCACTGGTTTGAGACAAATATGATTCGACATGCATCAATGCTTCATTCAAATCATCTCGTGTCTTTTTCGAGAGACAAATGAGCTCGAAAATCGACAACTAAGCTGGTAGATTGGCAAGCTATGCCAATATGAAAGTTTTATGGTTTTTTCAAGTCCTTGAGGTGAACTCTTCTTCAAGGATTTGTCGAACCGAACTTCATTTTTGCTTAAATTGGTTCGTCGTTGTTGGCTTCGATGGACTCGCTTCAGGAGCAGCTAGAGCAACAGGTGTAGAGGGGACAGAAGGAGCATCCTCCTTTATTAGATCATAGGTCCGTAAGTATGCTTTAGCGGACCTTGTGTCTCCAGCCAAGGCTTCATCAACAGTTGAAAGGATAACCATATTGCATGGCTTGCCCTATTATTTGGTTTTGGCTTGGGATCGGAAGAAGTAGTCTACTCCCTATCCTGCATAATATCATAATGGATCCATATAATCTCACCACGTAGAGTAATGAGCGGTACCGTCCCTGTTACTTGATTGCAAGTTGCTGAGATATTGACAACTTGCATTGTTGCCCTCGGTATCGGAGCAACACCATCTTGAACTTCCAGCGACGGAAAGTCACCGAACTGAAGAGATAGCATGTTGGAAGCAACCTTTTTCTCATCTGTGCAGGATGATAGGCTTGGAGTCTATCAGCTGCTGGATCCTCCTTGTCAATACGTAGCAATCATTGGTGGAATGAAGCATGTATTGATGAAATATGCAGTACTTTCGATCATTCGTCTTGCCTGCCTCTTTTAGCAGTCTGATGTCCGGTAACGTCAGCTTGTTACTCTTCATCAGGACTTGGAAGATGTCGACTACATCTTCGTCATCGAAGGAGATTTGTTTATTGGGCTTCTTGTCGACTGAAGCCTTCTATTTGGAATAGAAAGCATCTTTGGAGATGTCAACACTAAGGGACTCATTTCCTTTACCATTGTAGATGGAGTTATTATTGTTTTGAGGACGCTTGCACTTGTTATTGCCGGGAATGCCGGGACACGCTTTACGATGAAAAATACAGAAACTGAAACAGTTGTAAAGACAACGTTTCAAATGCAATTCCTTAAAGAAAGTTTTGCAACAGAGATCCAGAAGGATTCTGCAAATTACGAGATCTAAAAAGATATCGTAATTCACGAATAATCTAAAGAGATTTTCGTGATCGTAGCAAACTGGCAGTAGTGCCTTCTAAAAAGAAGATACTGACAGAACTGCTAAAGGCAACAGAAGGGTGACAGGCGAGAAATGGAATTGCTGGGGTGAATGATCACCGTTGCTCAAAGCTTTATTCGCCCTCTGCGAACAGCTTCCAGGAACCAGCAAGGTTGACGGAAAACCTTGGAACACTCCTGCTCTTCTGACTCCTCGGAAGACGGCGAACTCCTCTGGCAATGGTACTCTTCTCTCTCTCTGTTTGAAGTAACAGAACTCACGCGTACTAAAAAGTACTAGTGTTTGTGTTAAACAACACGCTCACTACTCTGTTGTGTTAAAGAACACTTAGAGTTTTCTCTCTGGAATTCTGATTACTTCTACCACGCTCACTACTCTGTTGTGCTAAGTGCAAAGTGCGCCAACAAAACGCCACATTACGCCTCATGAGTCCGAGCCCGAGCCCGAGTCCGAGTCCGAGTCCGAGTCGGAGCTTAGCTCCATGGAAATAAATTTCCAAGAGCAAAAAGCTTACAGCTTTTTAATTGTTGATTAAGCCTTTATACCATTAATAATTAATCCCACATGGCACACACCCATGTGCACTACATGTGCATCTCCATAAAGAGTAAAGACTCGTATATATGGAGATAAACATTCCTTTCTAGCCGATGTGGGACTAAAAACCAAAACAAAGGCTAAAAAACCCAACAGCACTTGTCATCAAAACTGGGTGGTTTGAACCCGATCAACTGCAATTCAACAACTGACTTCTCAGTAGTATCAGCACTCCTGATGAAAGGTGGCCAAATCATATTTGCCAGGTCCTAAGTAGAACCACACCGTAGTGAATAGATTATGCCAGCATGTATCCGTCAATATAGCTTATGGAATGCTTGGAGGTGACTTCAGTTGCTAACCTTCTGAAGCATTCAATGGAGTTATGGACTAATTCTTTCTCCTTTTGCTTCATGGAGATTAATGTTGACATCGTGACATCAATTTCACCATTATAGAACTGCGCGAGGAACATTCTCTCTAAGTCCTTAAAAGTTTTATACAATCGTTTGACATACTGCAGAACCATTCGTAGGCTACCCCCTGTAAAGTACTGATGAATAGCTTTGTAAGAAGTGCATCGTCTCACAGCATATGCACAATCTGCGTGTCAAAGTACTTCAAATGTTGACAGGGTGACCCTATTCCATCAAACGGGAGCAATGACTATGGTTTGTATTTTGGAGGATAAACGTCATTATCTTATTCAGGAGGGTATAGTTGTGATACCCCCAGCTTATGAGGATCATCCTTACTATTCGTTGAATCTGGGCGAGCAGTTAAAGTTTGAAACACTTCTTGAGGGTTTACTGCTTGTGGAGAAATAGTTGATTGTACAATTGTTAGTTGCGTCTAAGGCATCATTAGTGGAGGAACACTGCCAATATTAGGAGGAGGAAGTGCTTCTGAATCATCATCAGCAACATCTTGATTATCCTAGACCTGAGCTGCTGGTCGAGGTTAAGTCACGGTTGCTTATATAGTCAGCATTACTTCCTACATCTGTTGCATCGTGGAACTCACCATTTGTATCATAGTCTCTGTAATAACTGTTTTTCAAATTTTCAAAATTTTATCTATTTTATTTATTTAGTTTTAAATATAGTGAATAGAAAATAAATTCTCTTTGAATTTCTACAAATAAAAATCATAAGTGTTTTTGAATAATAAAAAGATTTGCTAATTTATTTTTAAATAAGATTTTGGATTTATGAAAATATACTTTGAAATTATTTTGATATCCATGAGAACTTTCTTTCAGTTCTTATTCCTATCCATCTTATTGAATTTAAATGTTTGCCATATCCTTGGAGAGCAAACTTATTGGACTATATAAATCAATTATAGGATAAGATTACATAAGGAGAAGATTCTTTAGTATACTAATGGATTAAATATTTTCACAAAATATTCTAAATTATATTTAAATAAATATTTAAACTAATCTTGATTTCTTTTGAATATAATCCTAATATAATTCTTCCTAAGTCACTCCTTATCAATGCATGTATTATATATCTCTCTCCCATCTCTATAACTTTTCTCTGCTCCCTTACCCAAAGCCTTTCTCTAAATAATTCCTGCGCTCCATCTAGCCACCACAACCATTATCACCCACCCACCATCATCATCGTAGCTGTTCCGTGTCCTTGTGTCTGTCTTCACCACCATGTCAGCCGTGTTGGCCTTGGGCCTGACCCCGGGAGTCTATCCAATATTTTATGTCCTTTACATCCACATCATAAACTACCCATTTAGTGTTTGACACAGGACACATCAAACCCATCCTATACAAACCCTATTCCTGTGCCCGACACAGGGGCAGGGACACATACAGAAAATAACCCTAACCTAGCTGCCCCGCCTACTACTCCTCCTCAAACTGCTAGCATCCGAAGCTCAGTCCGCCACCACCATCGTCAGACACCCGGTCTTGCCCATACCTCCGTATGACCACAGACCCCTCCTCTACCCATGTTACAAACTTCTCTACCGCCGTTACCATCATCGACGTTACTATTACCGGACCACCATGACCATCACCTGACCACCATAGTCCTTACTCCTACTGGCCAACTGAGCCCCAAAAAGCTCGACCTTCTCCACAGTCCCGCCTTGCCTGATAACAGACCCACCGACCGAACTGTCACTCCCCGATCCCACGTGATCGTTCGTCCTCGCTTTGATCTCTACGGTTCTGTTCGTCCTCGCTAGGGCGTGATGCCGTGCAAGCCTAAGTTACGCTTGCTCAAGGCCAAGTATATGCACAGTACAACTAGACAAGACAAAACACAACACCAGCAGCACATTTAAATGCAGAGAACCAAATTTGATACAGATATTTGAAACAAAAAGTACTTCTTTTATTGATAACTTGATATGATACGAAATACAAAGCTTTATGATTCAAAATGCCCGGACTGGTACATCTTTCATTTAGAAGTGTTTTTAAAAATAGCCACAATGCCTATACATCATATCCTTTATTACATAAACCAAAAGTAAATACACCTTCGAAAGAAAACTTGTTAACTAGACTTGAAATGAAAACAACTTCGCGGCGATCAAACAAGCTCTACTGGGCTGGAGAGCTTTAGCGCCTCACCTAAAATCTCTATGTCACGTGCTTATCTGAAATGGTGTCCACAACGTGGGTCAGTACATAACACGTACTTGTGAGCGGCTATTGGCCAAACTCATATAAATTTGCACTAAGTAGATAGTGAAGCTAGCATTCATTATTATGTGGTCTTTCTACTTGTCTAGATTCTTTTTAACAATTCATAAGAAACATAAATAGTAGAAAGCACTAGTAAAATAAATATTACACATCGTCGACAGTCATCCCTGCACAAGACAAGGTTAGCACAATTTGTATATACGAATAACTTATTGTTGCAGATATTGAAGTTCATAATATTATGCACGTAGTCCATCTATATGATGGTCCATTGGTCATTTCTCGTGATTAGCTGCTGTGATTCTTTGGGTCAGTTTGTCGTTAAGGACACAGATATCGACACCCCATGTACACGAGGTCTCATTTACCCCAGGGTTCCCTAATCTCTCCTAGGCTGAGTGGTTCTCAACGCCCTAGGAATCCACCCGATAGATAATTTTACCTTGTACACAACTTGTCCAAGATCGATGCATGATATAACAGTTCTATTAGGTAAAACAGATTTATGCACAGATGTACGACACGTTCATTTCATGCCTTTTCTCTTGTTCATCTTCATATGTACAAGTTCGTCTGTCCATGTCCACATTTTAAAGCATACTAGTAATAGAAGCATATTGAGCATCAGTACAATATCTAACATTTGATTTAATTCATTTAACTTCTCTTGTCTTAGTTATTAGGGTATCGTTGATTACATGGATGCAACAAGAGAGTGGACTAGAGATTATTTTGTTAAGGCGAGATAAATGGTAGCTCGGTCAAAGCAACTCACTAAAATCAATCTTATTTGCGAGAAGGAGGGGTTTCACGCTCCGCCTATGCATCTTACATTGGCACCAACATTTGATTAGCATACTTCGATCTCTTTCTTTCATGATTCGAAATGAATGTAAAATACGATAAAAGCGAACAATAAAATCAACCATCGAAAATCAACACAAAAATACATTCATCAAAATCAAACAACGAAAGAAAATATACAATGAAAACTATTGGACCCATTTCAATATAAGTCGACCATCAGTTTGAAAGGTTTATTGTATTTCGTCCGTGATCCAACGATACCGAAAAAATTTTTCCAAACTCAGCCGAGACTGATTTAGCAAGCTGTAGGTATTACATAGTGGACCGCAAGGAGCGGGGCACTACACGACCTGCCGACCTCCACTAACTGTACCAGCAGAACCTATCTACCCAGTCGAACCCACAGACTCTCCACGCTAATCGTGTCCCAGCCGGTGAGAGCTTCGGCACCCGTATGAGTGCCACCACGACCACGCCCAACGTGACCCGATACTACGACCACCGTCGAATCCTCCTCTAAGCCCGTGCACAACCTTGCTCCTCCATGCTACCATCGGTTGCCACTATCAGATCTGGCCTAGTAGCTCTACTTTGTATGATCGCTCCTTCTAGCCGCTCGACACCGCTGTGCTTGGCACCAGCACTTGGCTTCGGCCAACGGTCAGGACCTTCTGTCGACGACCGTCGTACCGAGCACCTCTCCGATCAGGCGTTCCTTCGTTCAGCACGTCGGAGGTCACTATGCCGAGTAGTTGGCCGTTCCCTAACCCAGTGTCTACTAGCGACCGTCGTGGCCATGTTGAAAGCTGCGTCGTCGCCACCACCAGCCCAGCTTGTTGACCCATCCATCGATTGCCATCGTGTCAATCGAGCTCTAGTGAGCCTCTTCTCCATCTTCCCTCTCTCGATCTCTCTCTATCTTCCGATCATTTTCTTTCTTTCTCTCTCTCCCTCTCTGCACTCTCTTTCTTTATTTCTTTTTGTTTTGTTTTGTTTTTTATTATTAAGTGAACAACATTTGTGGGTTTTAATTAGTGTGGCTTTTGATCTTTTGGCCAATTATAGGTTTGATTATTGGGCTTATAGAAATTACTTCAATATTTTGGTCCAGGACAGAGCCCAGTTATACTAGGTTATAATTAGACTTCAAGTTTATTAATAACGATAGGGCTAAATTTTTATTTAGAAGTTTATTTTGTATATGTAGGATGATAAATAAATGTTTGGACCTCAATTATGTATGTATGAACTATTTGAGCTTAATCTTATGTGCTCTTGGGTTTATTTTATAAATGACTTTGGGCCTTATCTAAACTATTATATTCTAAATGATGGAATATTTCTAAATAGAATTTTATATAAGATTATCTTTATGGGTTTTAAATATAAAAACTATTTTTTAACTCTAATTATAATTGTTTAGAAGGCCTTAATGATTTAAATTATGTTTGTGTTGTAAAAGTGAGAGAGAAAGAGAAGGAATTGGTAGCCGAAAAGCTAGTAGCTTTTCTCTTTGATAATATATATAAGAGGGGATGTGATAGAGGTTGTTGTCGGTATGGATAAGGGCGTCCATATTTGGGTTTATCCAAATCACAACACTCCCCTCTTGAATGTCCACTTTAATTATTGCCTCATTAAAAACTTTTCCAAGGAAAAACCGGTACTTTGGGAAAAAAATCAAAAGAAAAGAAAAGAGTACAATAATATTCTTCAGCAATCCAAGTGGTTTACACTGCCTCATTAAAAGCTTTTCGAAGGAAAAAACCAGTGGAAAAAATCTCAACGAAGGAAAATAGTACAATGCGCAAAGACATGCTTCAAGATGCCTCCATTAGAATCTTCATAATGCTTGTATCTACAGGATGCTCCCCCTAAAAAATATATATATTACATTATTATTCCTACATCAATTTAAAATGTAAAATCAAACCCCCAATATAATTTAAATATTGTATTTCACCCTAATACTTTATTTGTCTATACAAATATACTCATATCCTTATGAAGAGGTTCCAGGCTTTATTTATGATTCCTGAAGCTCGCAACTTCCTATGATATATTGAACTGTTCAAAATTGTAGTCATGCACATTCTCTTGTTTGTTCAATTAATTGTAAGAAAGATTTGTAAAGATTGTCGCTGTATTTTGTAGTATTTATCTCATAAATATCTGCAACATTGTATAGAAAAGATATATCTTGTTTATGATATTCTCTTAAGGAGGATCAGATAAATATCCTGCATTTGTATATCTCATTATATCAAAAACATATTTTAAATCAAGAATAATATGTCATTCCAGTATCTATGAGTATATACATATCAGCAGGTTTACATAAAATATTGTGCTGAATGAATGACAATAAATTTTTTGCATTATATTTTTAAATATGGTACTTCAGGACCCAGAACATGTTCTTTCATTCTTTCGATAGTAACAGATCCCATTGACCTGTCCATTATAATTTATTGAGTAAATTATATCTACTTATATTATATCTCTTTAGGAGATTTATTTCAACGGAAGATTATAGTAGGTCTCTTTTAGGGTTTACATATTACAGAGATTATCTGAGATCTCTTTTGAAGATTTATCTTTTCTGGAGAATATCTCTTATGAGATCTCTTTGGGAGATTCCGATCTCTTCGGAAGATTCTAATCTCTTCGGGAGATTCTGATCTCTTCGGAAGATTTTGATCTCTTTGGGAGATTTTCGATCTCCATACTATCATTTTTATCTCTTCAGGAGATTTTTTTTCCCAGGAGGTACTTCTTATCTCTTAAGGAGGTACTTTATAGACGATCATTTTGATGAATTCGTTCAGGGATTTCTTCATAAACTCAATGAGCTTATCACATTCTTCTATATAGTTCAATCCATATATGGCTCATTTGCAAACCCTTCGGGGATAGCATGGTAATTTTAAATCATTCAAGGATATACTTACAAATTTAGTACTCGAACTTCGAGGATGTATTTTATTACCTAAGTTATCATGGTGGAAGAATATATTTATTTACATTCCATCATTTCGAGGATTCTTGAGCTAACATTGCCCATATACATTTGGATCTCTATTTGTTACAAACACCTATTAAAAACCTATCGGATTTATCTTTTTTGGGTTTTGTACTATAAGACGAACACCCATCAAAACCTACCGGTTATCGTTTTGGGATTTTGTACTATAGGACCGAACACTCCACGTTTTGTGAGAGATATCGTACTCTTTGTTATCTTTTTCTACATTCAAGGATTGTTCGTGTTTCGGTGTTATCATTCATTTTTATCACCCTTTTTTATTCTCATTCGATAATGTCATCTATGACAATTTTTTCTTGATTCCAAATTTCTCATAATTATGTATAAACGTAGATTTTTGGTACCGGTACCACTTTCTCAGTCTCTTCTGGGATTTGAGGTATATCCTCGATCGGAGCGATATACTTTGAGAAATTGGATATTTGGTTCATGTCATCTTCCTGATCGTTATGAAATTTTATGTACAAGAGATGCTTTTTCAGGAGCTGCTTCTTCAAAAGCATTATGGCGTGTTATATTATTCAGCCTCTTCTTCTGGAGAGCTATCTTTTCAGAACCTTCAGGTCTCATGCGTTCTTACTATAGAACTTATTCATGGGCAACCTTTCTTTGGTTCATTTGGTAATTCTATTAGAAGATATATTCATAGTTGGTATAACTATTTGCACAACATACTCAAGTAAGCATCTAATAATTCTTTTGTAATGAAATACAAAAAAAACTAATTTCTTCTGGTTTATCCAAGATTATGTAAAGTGGAAGTATGCCGTGATACGTTTCCTAGAACGATGTTTTATGGCAATATTCTAGAATGATAATTCACGACGTGACGTTCTTATTGAATAAGGCATTTATCTTCTTCCTAGCTCCCCCTAACGACAAAAATTCTGCCTTATTAATGTGACAGATCACAAAAATATCTCGTCTGGCAGATTTAATATTCTAAGAAAATAACATCAAAATTTTAATATTATAATTCACAAAACATGGATGCCAAGATTACATTTTTAAATAATACTAACATAGGCCATATAAATCCTAAAATAATGCAATTCGAAACTATGCTACTAGTTATTCAAATGCAATCTACAGGACTGATAGGGTTAACCATTATGTATGCTATAATTTGCTGAGAGGTGATCACCATAATATATTACCATCATTCTCATTATTATTGTCTCGGGATGTCTCGGTCGATTTTGCCACAGTTTAAAATTTATGGCCTCGGTCGATTATGTCCAGTCCAATCCGTAGGACTAGGAATGCGTATAATTATCAACTATGTATCAAGTGGACTCCAGCCATCTCGAATACGTATATATACCAGCTACGTATCAAGAGGACAACTGGGTACTTCAATAGAGTCCACCCCACCCCATGCTGTAGGACTATCCAGTCAAGTCAAGTATGAATCATGTACGAGTAACAAGTCACGCAAGCTAGTACTACATGCTATCACAAGTCCATAGCCACGAATATCTCATGTTAGACTCTGTTTTATATCATCATCATCAATCGTGTCCATTTCCTGTGGTCTATCGTATCAATGGACATGAATTTAACATATCGTCATGTCTAATGTCGATACTCGATATCTATAAATAGACATCGGCACCCGAATACTAATCAGACACTAAGTACCAACTATTCCTACGTCATGATATATTCGAAGGTAGAAACAAGAGAACAAAGCATGAAAATGAACATGTACCGAAAACATGGAAAGGTACACTTGCTTGTAGCCTCCAAGTGCGTATACAACGATCTGACTCCGGAATCCTCGATCACATTGTCATGTACACCTAGAATCGAATAAATGTAACTATCAATGGTACGTCTATGTCATACCATATATGGACTTACCATATATATATATATATATTTTTTTTTTTTTTTTTTTTTTTACCATATATATATATATATATATATATATATATATATATATATATATATATATATATATATATATATATATATATATATATATATATATATATATATATATCCCGGGTCTCCCCGCCGAGAGCCCCACCCCTCGTGCCACTTGCGCTACGAGCGCCGAATATATATATATATATATATATATATATATATATATATATATATATATATATATATATATATATATATATATATATATATATATATATATATATATATACCCGACTCAATCTAACATATATAGTACTAAATCTATATGATAAAGTAATATTTTTACAAAGTAAAAAAAATGTTATTTGTTTTAAAAAATATATATATATATTTTATAATAAAATTTAGTCTATTTTATTTGTAGAAAAGTAGTTATCCAAGTTTCATATTGATCCGACATCAATATTCACCGACTTGTTCAATAGTTTTGCACCAAAATCAATAATTTTAAACAAACAATAAATATGGAAAAATTCTATAAACTATATTAGAATATGGATTTTTTGATAAAATAAATGCAATAATTATTTTAGAATAGTTTCTTAGCGTTCTGAGTCCAAAAAGACACATAGATTCTAGATTTTTCAGTGATTCGACTACAATACGACGAACACAAATTTTAGTAAAATATATAATCTCCACCAAGTGGCACAAAAGTATATAAAATAGAAAGATTATGATGTCTATAATATTTTGTCAAAAATAGTTTAAAGGTCGACGTGCTCCTCAAGTCGCCGAAAACTCGTCCGTAAAAGAATTGGTTCAGTCTGGATACCTTGTAGCAAAACGGACGCTCCAAAAAAGCCGTACAGAACCACGTGGGTGGCCAATTGGAGAGGAACATAAACAGAGAACTACCAATTAGTTTTGTTTCACAAGAAATGGACATCGGAAAGTATATAAAATCCTATTTACAAGACAACATACCTGTTGTGACGAATTCAAACTTGAACTCCAAACTTCGGTTGACTTCTAGGCTCCGTACCCCTCCACGAAGTTGCCATGGCTCCTCGGGAACTTGCTAGGATGTTAGAGGACCATTTTAGGGCTTCAAATAACTTGGTAGAAGGTTTGAAGAATCAAGTTTGAGTAAGTTTTCTGGTCGGCCAACAGAAAGTTGTGCGCATGGGGTTCCTTCTTGGGTGCGCTCGGATTTCTAAAAAAATTATTAAAAAATATACAGATGTCGGAAGGGAGAAGAGGTTTAAGTGGAAAGGAGAGGATTTGGGAGAGGGTTGGATTTGGTTTGGATTTGTTTTGTGTCTAAAAAGGAGGAAGAGATATAATAGGATTTTGTTATTTTTACAAAAATCCCTTCAAAATCTTTGTTTTGGATATTTGCATATTCCACTATAGGTGGCTGTAAATAATTAATAAAAGCCACCCTAAAATTATCTATTAAGCTAGGGCAACCTAAAATAGTCTCTAATAATTCAAGTTGTACTAATTTCAGGTCGGTACGATTTATTGAACCAAAATAGGCTCCGTAAGTCTAATAAATGGGTCTTGTGTGCCATTTGAAAATAAATTGAGTGTAACACCATTTTCATATGTGTGATAGGCTCAAAATATGTCAAAACCATATATTGGAGCGAAAAGTTTGGATCGAGTTTGGACCTCAAGATCGACAATATGGTATAACCTGTCATCCTGTATCCTTTTAATAGGAATCTCCCTAGTAAGGTCTTTCGGGCCACTGTCTAATGTAACTTTATTTCTTTACATATGCCTACTATCATGATTTCTACATTATTCAAGCGAAACATCCTCTGCCTCGATGCAACTATAGAATTTCTATGAGATTTTGTATCTATCTTAAGTATAGTTCTTATCGATACATTCTATTCATAACGAGAATTTTCGAATCCTTTTACTATATTCTTTCATATGGGTGATCATACTCTAACTAGGCAAACGTATCTAGTTCTAAAATTCTACCAAATATTTACATAAGATACTCCATTTATTTCGATTGAGCCTATCTTATCTTCCAAATTAAACTGTGCTATACTTCTACCCCATCTCTATCTAATCATAGGTAAAATACTAGAATGGTTGCAGTCCATTGCTCCTAGAGTCTCTCATTGGATTAAGTCGGCTATATGAATTCTATACTGTACGAGCATTCTGTTGACCCAAACTGGATCGCAGTCAACCTAATCTTGATAATTAACAAGACGATATCTATTATAATCCAACTTGATACATCAAGCTCCAAAATAGAACGTCATCACATATCAGTTCAAGATAGACATCTTCGACAGTGCTACTGTTACTTGTAATCTGAATCTATATTTTATCTTTTTATTGAGTCTAGGCTATTGTAAGTTGAGTCGCACTAAGTATCTCAACCCTACACTTAATATCCAAACTCCACCAAACAAACTTCAAAACCTGTAAAGCCCAAAAAGCCCACTTGAATTTTCTGTCCACTATGAGATAGAGTTCGGGCCGAACTCTGACCCACATAGAGTTTGGGCTGAACTCTGCCTCCTTAATTTTAGGACCTAATTTTTAGGGTTTGCTGGTTGCTAGTTTTCCAACGGCTAAATATTTGAATATTTGGGACAGAATTTTGGCCGAACTCTGTCTCTCTGGACTAGTATATATAGGCCTTGATTTATCTCTTTTTAGATCATCCAATCTTCTCATCTTCTCTTCTCCTATAGCCTATACATTCAAGAGCTTATTCTTCTCATCTAACTAGCCGCAAAAGTTCCTAAGTGCCCAAGGTGCTCAGTGCGAGTCAACTAGAAGTTTGTGTGCAAGAGTTTAAAAAGAAGTCACTTGGACAATTCTAAGTCTCGCCATCTGCGAATCTGTAAGAAGTTGGCGTGCTCTTCTGAGTAAAGGCACGTGGTTGTACGCTATTTCACAAATAGTGGATTTCAATCCTGAGCTAGAGTTCTCAGGCCTGGACTAGTCCTCTACGAGGGAAACCAGGTTAAAAACTGCTGTGTCTGCGTATGCTTCTCTGATATCTATTTTTATTCTGCACTTATACTCTGATTATTATTTCTGTTGGGTGGACTTGAATAGAGTTATTTATAATTGGGTATTATCGACACATACTCTATTCATCCTCCTCTAGAGTTGCCTAAACGTACATTAATTGGTATCAGAGCTCTGTTCTCTTATATCGGATTAACATCCTAAAAGCTGATCCGTGGCAACCACACAACCTACCTTTTCCAACTATGGTGAGGGACAGTCCATAAATAGGCCACCCCTATTTGACGAAACTAACTACACCTGTTGGAAAACTAGGAGGAGTTTTTATCTTAAGTCTTTAGACTTTGATCTGTAGACCATCATCACGGATGGTTACAGAAAGCCTGCCAGAATAGCTGTCGAAGAGACTCTTGTTAAAAAACCCCACGACAAATATTCTGACTAGGAAAAGAAACAGGCAAGTCTAGATGCTAGGGCTATTAATGCTCTCGTTTGTGTAATAGACAGGACTGAATTCAACAGGGCCTCTACATGCTCCACCTCATACGAAGTATGGAGGCTTCTGGAGGTGACTCATGAAGGAACCACACAGGTTAAAGAATCAAAGATCAGCCATCTTGTCACGATCCGCACCCACTGTGAGGGTACGAGAACGTAACAGCGCCCATCCTACGCCGTAGTGTCGACGGTAGAACGCTGTTCTAGGTCACTATCTAACCATCAACTCATGCAGTATATAATGTACTCATCATGATCAACTCCGAACGGAGGACAAGTATAAGATATTGTAACTCAATCACAGTCTAAGCACAATAAGATAACACAGAAGAGATAACTAAGAAATACGAAGACAACTACTACTACTGAAATAATAACAACATCTCAACAATATGAAATACAACACAAGTCTCAAATCAATACAACAAGTCCAAAATAAGAACTAATGTAAGTCTAAAACTGTATCCCGATCACTGCTAAGTGTCGGGACCAAAGGTGGCTAATCCCTCGTCCGGTCCACAATGAGTAGGGCAAGTGTCCTCAGGGCAATCATCTGTAAAATGTTAACAGGTCCAGTCAAGACAGGAACGAGCACATCTCATCTAAAAAACCCAAGTAAATGACAAAGAACTATAAAGCAGTTATAGACAGTTGTATTGATGAATATGGCAGTTTATATTCAGGCGATGGTATAGAGAGACAGATAAGGTACAAGGAAAGTAAGTAACTAAAACAAGAGAAGAATCATGGCAATAAAGACTGTAAAATAGAAACTAGCTGAACTAGAGTAACATGGTATAAGTCCAGACAGTAAATGTAAACAAGTATAAAACCAAGTAAGTCCAGACAACATGAATCTGATACCAGGTGATTCCAGTACAAGATGAGTCCAATATAAGATGATTCCAGTCAGTGATCAAAGATTCCAGGGTGAGTCCAGACTATACTCTAACAGTGTATTTTAAAATACCAAGATCGACATGTAAACGGCTATAGGTAATCCGGCACATCATACACTCGGTCGGGTGTGAGATGTCTATCATTCCAGTTTGATTACAGCATGAGGGGTGATTCCAGAATTGGGGTATGTCTATATGTCTTACTCAAGTATTTTCCCTCCCAGTAAGTACAAGTGAATCCAGAATACGACACGAAAATCGATGAGTCCAGCCAAACATGATGATACCAACAAGTGATTCCAGGGTGATTCCAGTAGGTGATTCCAGTAATAGAAGCCAGACATGATGATACCAGTAATAGAGGCCAGACAATATGGTATGTGTGTCGCATACATGAATCCAGAATATCCATACGTATTGTAACAGAGAATCACATGCAGATAACTAGAACTGAAGTACAGTAATTGACAAATAAATGAGAGAACTATCAGAGAATGTAATCGCCTGCTACTCTGAAAAGAGTAGTGTAATATCAGATGTCTGCACCAGAGTCATAATGTCCTAAACAGAGTAATACGGATTATGACATATTCAATACAAGGAAAATGGAAACTACAATGCAAACTACATGATTTCTAGGTCAACTAGGTCAATGTCAAACTTGGGTCAACCATGGTCAACACTCTAGTCAAACTAGGTCAATCCTAGTCCATCAAGTCTCACTAGGCCTAACCAAGCCTAGACTAGCAAGAACACATCATCCTCAAGTCACACAAGTCTAATATAACCCAACTCATGTATATATCACCATATGCCATAGGCTATACTACCTAAGCTATTAGCCATCTCAATGATATAGGCAAACACATACAAATTTCCACATATTTATATACACACTATATATATATATATATATATATATATATATATATATATATATATATATATATATATATAGGCAATATCTATATTACATTAAAAATATCACAATAGTCATAGGAATATAGGAATCATTCAAACAGAGTTATGAAGGCTATGCATACATCACAACTTCACATTTTGACATATAAGAATCTACTAAATACTATACATAAAGAACTAAACATAAGTACATATATATTACATATATAGAGAGTGTCCTGTGTGTGTTTGTGTAGACATGGGTGAGTGAGTGTGTGCAGGAATGTATGTGTTCTCAGGATTGGGTAGTGTGTGTGTGTGTGTCCATGTGGTACAATGTTGTGTGTGTCTATGGGTGGGCAATGTATTTCATTTTCCAGATTTCGTGTGTGTGTGTATAATGTATGGTTCAATGTGTGTCAAGTGTCTCAGGATTACAGATTTAAATCTCAGATTTTAGTAGAGTCTGGACAGTGCATCCTAACATATATGTGTACAACACACTACTACAATGAATCAAAAGAGGCTAACAGGGACATGCACTATGCTAGTGACAGAACACTACAACCCAAAACCCCCAAATCCATTATCATTCTCAGTTCTCAGTTAGAACTCAGTCCTGAAACACCCTCACACTCAGGCCTTCCAAAGCCCTGCACTCCTCACCTTGTTCCTCACATACACTCTCCTATGCCATGTCAAGGCAAGGTAAGGTAATACCAAGCCCAAGCATACTGCATCCTAACCCCTTGCTGCTAAGTGCCAAATGGCCTCAAGCCAAGTGACTTGGCCACACAAACTTCAACCTATGGAAAACTCCTTCTCTCTAGAGTAGGTAAACCCCATTAACTATTCAAACACTAACCTTACATGTTCTAACTGTTACCAGAGAACTAACTCACCACCAAATCCTAATCTCTGATCTCTAATATCCTAACACCAACACATGGCCAAATACGAGCCCCTCACTCACTCCAATCTTGAAACACATGTATCAAAATGAAACCAACTCACTCCTCAAATACCCTAATATTTAGTTCTAAGACTTAATTTCCAAATCCTATTGAACTAACATCTCACCCATATCCTAGCACTTGATACCCTTATAAACAAATATTCATACCTACATATCTATAATATATGTTTACGACACAAACAATTACAAATATATATATATAGGACACATCATAAAAAGAACAGGTATATATATACATCTATCTAGTCACACCAATACATACATATTTATAGCTTAAAACAATCTACTGAAACCTATACAAACTCATGAATCCCCAACTCACATCTCAACCTACTGAACATTAAATCCCGTTTGAAATCAAGTATCAGACAGTACAAGCCCAGTTTGAAAATATCGAACCCCAAATCCTAATCAAATAACATGCAACCCTAAACTAATACATGTGTCAGGAAGGTGTGCGTGTGTGTCAACCATGAGTGGTGTTAGCATGTCGAGAGTGTCCAAACCCAGTGTCCAAAATCGTGTCAACAACAAACAGAGGCTTGCAGTAAACTAGAGTGTCAAGTGATATGTGAGCATGTGGTCGTGTGATGTGCAAGTGCGAGTGAGTGTCAAGTGTGTACAGACATGTGGACATGTCATACGTGGCTAATGGGACACCAACGAGTCCACGAATTAGAAAACGGGGTATCCAATCCCAAAATCGAATAGTGACAGAAAACTGCATCAGGGCAGCCTCGTGCAGCGAGGACACGGCCTCGTGCACGCGACACAGGACACGACACAACTCGTGCTCGTGCCCACGTATTTGCCCTATATAGGGCTACACTCATGTCGCCCTGCACTGTGTTCCCGTGTCGTGTCAAAACGTGCGTATCAGTGGCACTTGTGCGCGCGTGTGTGCGTGTTGTCGAGACAGTACATATCGAATATCTCTCAAACCACTCAATGATATTGCCTTAAATTTTACGTGCATAGTGTCAGTGATTGCCCGCACCCACATACCAATTTTAAGGTGTCGAGATGCCGTGTCGTGTCCGCTAGGACACCCGAGCAGCAGGATACTGCACGAGTCCCGTGCGGTGTCTCGTGCACGAGGTGCGTGTCCATTTTGGACACAAAAATTTCCCAGAATCGTGCTCAGTCTTCAACATAATTAATCTACACATTAAAATCTTCGAAAACATGTAATTAGTTTTGGAAAATACGAAAATCCATTTCTATGTGGCTTTCTATCAAACACTTACCTATACGCTATGACACGTGTCCGATACGGACACCAAATGGACACAAAATTTATCCAAACTTTAGGGACAGCTAGGGGACACCTAGATCTAGCCCTAAATGCAAAGAAAATAGAATATTAGAATAATTAGAGATGTTTTACCTATAGGTGCAAATAGCAAGAAAAAGCTCCAAATGGGGGTTCCTCCTTGCTAGCCCAATGCTCCAAATTGTCCCAAAGCTGGGAGTAAACTCCACAATCAGAAAATAGGAGAGTATTAGGCTCTAATGCAAGAAACTAGAGTGCAAAAGGATTTAAAATAGAGATTCTATGGAATGGGGAAGAATGGACAAACCTTTCTTTCTCTATGTGCTCCTTCAATACAAAAGAGGCAAGAACTAATTAGGAGATTATTTATAGGGAAGGGAATGACCTAGTGGCTGGTTATAAAGGAAAGAATTAGGGTTAGGGTTTCACTACTGGGCTATGGGCCAAGTTGCACTAGCTAACTAGTTCAAGTCCTTAGCCTTTGGTCCAATACAAAAATCCTCCCACTCTCTCCATGAAACTTAGCCAACTTAAGTCAACCAAGACCGACTTGAGTTAGATTAGGGTCCCTTGCCATGTTAACTAAGTCACCAAAGTCAAGGTCAAAGTCTAGGACAGTCTCTTAAGTCACAGCTAGCAAAAGTCAAAATTAACAATCACCAATGCATTAAATCATAAAATAATTCAAAGAGGCCAAATGACCAAAATACCCTCATGCTCAAAAGTAAAAATAAATTATCCTAATGACATGGTTAGGATCTAGGTCAGACAGTCTCTAGGGTTTCACTAGCAGCACATCCAATCACAAGTCATGACTTAAAAACAAATTTTAAATTGATTAAAAAAATCGCCAAAAATCATAATGTGATATAAATATCAATAAATAATAATTATAATTACAAAAGTTCAAAATTACCCTCATTTGGAAAATTGGGTGTTACACGTCTGACATAAGAATACAAGGCATTCAAAATGAAGCCAAATGAGACAATTACTCAGATGTTCACCAGATTCCTCGACATCATCAACCCTCTATCTTCCTTTGGCAAAGTATATTCCAACCAAGAGAAGATACGCAAAGTGCTAAGAGGATTGACGAAGATCTGGAACCCCAAGGTCATGGCGATTATTGAAGGAAATGATCTTACGACTATGTCACTAGAAACTCTGATGGACAAGCTGATGACGCATGAGCTCGACCTCAAAGATTTTGAAGAAACTGCTCCAAAAGAAAAAAATTGCCTTAAGAGATCATCGCCGAAAAACTGTCGCAGAGGAAACAGATAACGACGATTTCTAAGGTGACGATCAAGTACTCATTGTTCAAAATTTTAAGAAGTTCCTATGATTCAACCAAAGAAAGAAGGAACAAAAAGACGATGAGGAAGACCCACCTTCTTAGGATGCAAGAAGACGGGACACGTCAGAAAAGATTGTCCTGTAGCAAAGAAAGGATGCAGATACGAAAAGCAATACAAGAAGCCACTTCAAGAAAGTGTTCTAACACTAGCATCTGGCACGAAAGCAAGTCCAGTGATTCAAATAAAAAAGAGGGCTCTCCGCAAGACACAACAAACGTCTGCCTAATAGCAACCTTAGATAAGGTTAATGATTCTTTTGACGACTTTTCTTTTGATGAACTAGGTGATGCCTTTAGTAATCTACTTGAAGACAACAAAAAGGTTATTAACAAATATAAACATGCTAAGGATAAAATCACGGCTCATGAAGCTGACATCCATAGACTTTCATGCTTATTAGAAAATTTTAGAAACACTACATCCACGGAAAATACTGAGGAGGTATCTAAGCTTAAGTTAAGCTTACACGATGCCAAATCTCTTATTGAGAAGCAAACACCGATATCACTGCTTTAAATAAAGAACTTGCTGAAGAAAAAATAAGTACAAGATTGCTACTGGTAGAATAAATGGTCTTACAGCTAAATGTGATGAGTTGCATGCTGCCTCTAAGAAATTATAGATTAAACTGGGTAAACATGTTATTCATCCTCAAACTCAATCTTATAATCACAACACTTACACTAAACACCAGACGGCTCAACACAAGAGAGCACGTCATTACAAGATCACTCATCCACATACAACACAAAACATGCCTTTATGTATACCTACTTCCATGCAACACGTAAAACACACACACGTAGTAATAATCATCCTACTGCTACACGTAATTATTATCATCATCCTACTATTACACATAGTTATCGTCATCCTACACCCACATATAGACATCATTATCATCCTGCACCCAACACCAATATGCATGCTACATGTACTACTGTGGATTACATTGACACATATCACCACCATGTAGAATTAAAAAACTAGTGGATATTAATCTATATGCATGGGTACCGAAGACTAAATTTTCAGGACTACAAGAATCTAGGTACCAAAGGTCACATCTACTCTTGGTGTAGGTGGACCTTCCTTCTCAAACTAGAAGTAAATAGATTCTCGATAGTGGGTGCTCGCGACATATGACTAGAGATACTAATCTATTCGCAACACTATCGGTAAAGAGGGAAGGATATGTATCTTTTCGTAACAATCTGAAAGGCTATATCATAGGTAACGGTACAATTGGTTATCCTCCTTCTCCCGTTATTAAGGATGTCTGTTTAGTAACCGAGTGAAAGCATAACCTGCTCAGCATTTGTCATCTTGCTGATCATGGATTTGATATTAACTTCGATAAAACTAAATGCTTTATCTATGATAGATCATCTGGAGACATCGCGTTCGAAAGTATAAGGGAAGATAACATATATATTTTCTATCTATCTATCTAGAGATACTAACAGTGCTGGTAGATGCCATTACGCCCACAAAGATGAAATGCTATTATGGCATCAGCGTCTTGGTCATGCTAACATGGACACCATATCAAGACTATCTACCAAGAAGCTAGTAAGAGGATTGCCTGAAATCACATTAAAAAAGGACACGGTATGTGCCGAATGTGAAAAGAATAAGGCTATCAAATCTTCTTTTAAATCCATCAACACTGTAAGTACCACTCGACCTTTGTAATTACTCCATATAGATTTATTTGGTCCTAGTAGAGTAGCCAGTCTTGGCAGAAAACTCTATGCTTTCGTAATTGTTAATGACTTTTCAAGATTCACTTGGGGTTTTTTTTCTTGCAAATAAAGGTGATACTATTTCAGTTTTCAAAGTTTTTGCTAAAAAGGTCCAAAACAAAAAAGGCTACATGATTACTGGTATCCGAAGTGATCATGATGGCGAATTCGAAAATTTCGATTTTGAAAAGTTTTGTGATTTAAATTGCTTTAATCATGAGTTTTCTTGTCCTAGGACTCCTCAACAAAATGGTACTGTGGAGCGTAAGAATAGGACTCTTGGCGATATGGCTAGAGTCATGCTGAATCAATTTTCTCTTCCAAAATATTTTTGGGCAGAAGTTGTCAGCACAGCGTGCCATGTTTTGAAGAGGGTTTTGATTCGACCTATTTCGAAGAAAATACCCTATGAACTTTGGTTTGGAAGAACTCCAAATGTTTCTTACTTTCGAGTGTTTGGCTGTCGCTGCTTTATCCTGAATACCAAAGACAACTTAGGCAAGTTTGATGCCAAAGCTGACGAAGGTATTCTTCCTGGTTATGCTGCCAAGAGTAAGGGATATAGAGTGTTCAACAATCGCTCCATGATTGTTGAAGAGTCTACTAACGTAACTTTTGATGAGGATAATAGTATAGCTATCATTCCTGATGATGATGAACTATCAACTTCGACTCCTGTGGATACACCACCCAAAACCAGTTCTCTGGAGAGCTGACCAAAGAAGTTTCAATTCAAACCTTCACATCCTGAAAACTTGGTTATAGGTGAGATATCGAAAGGGGTAACTACTCAATCTTCTTTAAGAGATTCTATTGCTAGCACTGATTTTATTTCTCAAATTGAACCTAAAAATATTTTAGAAGCTTTTAACGATGAATTTTGGATATCTGCAATGCAAGAAGAACTCAACCAATTCGAACGGAATTATGTTTGGGAACTTGTTCCTAGACATGCTGATCATTCAATCATTAGTACCAAATGGGTTTTTTGCAACAAAATTAATGAGGACAGTTCGGTCACTCGCAACAAGGCTCGTCTCGTAGCTCAAGGATACAACCAAGAGGAGGGTATCGAATACGATGAGATGTATGCTCCTGTTGCACGACTTGAATCCATTCGGATGCTTTGCGCCTTTGCAAATTTCCAAAACTTTAAACTTTTTTAAATGGATGTGAAAAGTGCTTTTCTAAATGGTTTTATTAAAGAAGAGGTTTTTGTCAAACAACCCCCTGGTTTTGAAAATTCACAAATTTCCTGACCATGTTTTTAAACTTAAGAAAGCTCTTTACGGCCTCAAACAAGCTCCTCGAGCTTGGTATGAATGCCTTAGTACTTTCTTACTTAATAAAGGTTTTTCAAAAGGGAAAATTGATACTACACTTTTCGTAAAATCCCTTGATGATATTGTTTTGTCAGTACAAATTTATGTAGATGATATCATATTTGGGTCTACTAATGAGGGTCTATGCAAAGATTTTGCCAAGTGTATACAAAACGAGTTTGAGATGAGCATGATGGGGGAGCTCAACTACTTCCTTGGACTACAAATCAAATAATACTCGCAAGGCGTCTTCGTCAGTCAGTCAAAGTATACAAAGGATATGTTGAAAAAGTTCGAGCTTGACAACATCAAACCTATCAGCACTCCTATGGCTACTACAACAAAGCTGGAATCCGATGAAAGCGGCAAACCGGTCGATCAACATAAGTATCGAGGTATGATTGGGAGTCTATTGTATTTAACTGCTAGTCGTCCCGATATTATGTTTAGCGTATTCTTATGTGCTAGATATCAAGCTAATCCTAAGGAATTACACATGACCGCTGTTAAGCGTATCTTTAGATATCTTAAAGGAACAATTACGGTAGGCTTGTGGTATCCCAAAACTACTTCTTTTGACTTAATCAGATATTCCGATGCTGATTTTGTGGGATGCAAAGTCGACCGTAAGAGTACCAGCGGCACGTATCATTTGTTAGGAAAGACTTTAGTCATGGTTTAGCAAAAAGCAGAATTCTGTCGTACTATCCACAATAGAAGCTGAGTACATCACAACTGGTCATTGTTGTGCACAGATTCTGTAGATGAAGCAAACTCTTGACGACTATAACTTATTATTCAAGCACATACCTATTTTTTGTGATAAAACTAGTACAATAAATTTGACCAAGAACCCAGTATGTCACTCACGCTCAAAGTATATAGAGATTAGACATCATTTCTTGTGTGATCATCAACAACATGGCACTATTAACTTAGAATTCATTGACACTGAACATCAGCTAGCAGATTTCTTTACAAAACTACTAGCCGAAGAGTGCTTCAATTTTCTTTGTCAAGAGTTATGAATTTTGGATGAATCTGTCATACAACAATATGTACCTGCATAAATAACGGTTATAACATATATCGTTCATGGGGACACTGCTTTGGGTACAAGTCGAAAGGGCCGTTCTGACAATAAAGCGTAAAAGCCTAAGCGACACGGTGCACTAGTCTTCGGACTACCGCTAGCTGGGATCCGGCCCCTACAGCTAACCTGAGGTAGTTCCACTGTGATGATCATGATTTTAACAATAATTTATTATATGACTACACTATTATATGGCTTATACCATTCATTATTTCTCATTCAAGATTTTTTTATTCATCAAAACTATTTTTTCTCTCTTTTGGAGTTCTGGAGCAAGAGCCACAGAACTCGGGCCGAACTCTGCCCTACACAGATTTCGGGCCGAACTCTGTGTGCCTGCTTCCAGAACCCTAGCTGCTCCTGGGCATCCAATTATTGTTCTGACGGCCACGATTTAACCCGACCTGCTGGCCCTATTGCTCATATAGCCGAATTCTCTGTCCCACATCACTTTTCTCTTCTTCTACCTCCATCTAAACCCTTTCTCTTCAAACCCTAACCCTAGAAAACTCAAATCTTAGGGCTATCTTTCCCAAAACTCAAGATTTAAGGGTTTTGGGTGGATCTTTTCCATCTCCAACTACTTTTGTGAGGTATAACTCATATTTTTATATCTTTCAAATTTATCTTTTCATTATCAATGGCTTCTAAGTAATTTGGTAGAGGAAAGAGATTGAGAAGTGAGGGGGCATCTTCATCTAACCCTCCTCCTCCTCCAAGTCATCCTTTGTTCAATCCACCACCTCAAACAAATCCCAACACCTACAATGAGCAAATTTTTGTCTCATTGGATGCATCTAATGAGTGGTACACAGACTTTCGTTCTCGTAGTGTGTTTTCGGGCCATCCGAAAAACTTCACATTTTTTTCGGCATGTGACGCACTTTTTCATGATTTATGCCTCGGTGAACTTGTCACAACTTCATCTTGTGTCTATCTCAATGCAATACAGATGATTTACTGTAATTTAATTCATGACGACACTAGGATTTATTCTCGTGTCGTCAGCATTGATATATCTTTTGACGGTTTCGAACTTGCCGATTACCTAGACCTCCCGGAACCAAACACTTGGGAAAAACTTGTTGATGTCCGACAGTTCCAATTTTTCGATAAAACCACTCTTGAGGGTTTCAAGGATGCGTTGTGTTCTCCTAACACACGTCCTCGCAAGCTTCGAGCCAAATATCTCAACAACTATTTTTATGAACTCCATCGGATCATCTTTTCCTCGATCTTGCCTAAAGCGGGATCTACCGATAAAGTCACTTATCTTGAGATATCGACTCTATATCATCTTCACTTTTGTCTTCCACTCAACTTTCCTCGTACGTTGATGGATTGGATGATTCGTGCGAGACCAAAACCAAAATCCTTAGTCTATGCCATGTACCTTCCAAAGATTTTTTGTGCCTTCAACATCCCTCTTGATGACTGTCAATTCCTACCTGCTCCTACTTTTTTGTCCAAGGTACGTCAAATTATTGCTGCTGTTGCTGCATCCTTTGACTCTGATGCTCCTGAGCCCGAGCCTCCTGCTACTCTTGACTCCATCCTGGCGATGTTGTGCGATCACTTTCGTTTGGAAGACAACCGCTGGACCCAGTTGGACTACCGCACCACCCTTCAGATGAGTTCTATCAGTAACTCGCTGCACGACCTCCACTACACCCTGGCCACCCATCCTACTATGTTGTTTCCTATCGTACGGGACCCTTCTTGCGAAGGTTACCGTATTGACGACACATGGGTCAGACGGTATCTGGACTTGGATGCGGCCTTTGTTGACCATCGTCGCTCTGCTAGCAGCCCTTCAGACTCTGCTGGTCCATCCCATGCTCCATGATGGTCGTGGTTTAGTACTTGCTGATGCTGATGACGCTAGGCTATAGTTTCATTATGTTTTATGTAGTCCTTCATGAATTATATTTCTTTCAAAACTATGCACTTTGGTTTATTGTGAGTTATCAAACTGCTAGTACTTTCTCTCTTTATGATTATGGTTCCTAGTTGTGTGATTGCATGTTTTTACTTTGTCTATTTTTATGGGGGAGCGATTAGTTTATTTTGCTAAATGACAAAGGGGACGAATACTTGATATTTGCTTTGGGAACACTTGATATGTGCTTTGAGCTTCTATATATATTATGTGTGCGTTGAGCTTCTATATATATTATGTTGTGCTTGCTTGGATTAGAACTTGTCTCAGGATATATCTATTTATGGGTGAGCCGACATGTTCATCTACGGGGGAGCTACTGTCTTTATTCCATGTGTCCAAGTATGAATGTTGCAAAATACAAATATCGTATTTTTGTTAATTATCAAAATGGGGGAGATTTTTGACCCAAACTGGATCGCAGGCAACCTAATCTTGATAATTAATAAGACGATATCTGTTATAATCTAACTTGGCACATCAAGCTCCAAAATAGAACGTCATCACATATCAGTTCAAGACAGACATCTTCGACAGTACTACTGTTACTTGTAATCTGTGTCTGTATTTTATCCTTTTATTGAGTCTAGGCTATTATAAGTTGAGTCGCACTGATTATCTCAACCCTAGACTTAATACCCAAGCTCCACCAAACAAACTCCAAAACCTGCAAAGCCCAAAAAGCCCACTTGAACTTTCTGTCCCCTAGGAGATAGAGTTCGGGCCGAACTCTGCCCCCTTAATTTTAGGACCTAATTTTTAGGGTTTGCTGGTTGCTAGTTGTCCAATGGCTAAATATTTGAATATTTGGGACAGAGTTCTGGCCGAACTCTGCCTCTCTTGACTAGTATATATAGGCCTTGATTTCTCTCTTTTTAGATCATCCAATCTTCTCATCTTCTTTTCTCCTATAGCTTATACATTCAAGAGCTTATTCTTCTCATCTAACTGGCCACAAAACTTTCCAAGTCCCCAAGGTGCTCAGTACGAGTCAACTAGAAGTTTGTGTACAAGAGTTTCAAAAGAAGTCACTTGGACAATTCCAAGTCTCGTCATTCGCGAATCTGTAAGAAATTGTCATGCTCTTCTGAGTAAAGGCACATGGTTGTACGCTATTTCACAAATAGTATATATCATCCTGGGCTGGAGTTCTCAGGCCTGGACTAGTCCTCCATGAGGAAAACCAGGTTAAAAACTGCTGTGTCTGCGTATGCTTCTCTGATCTCTATTTATATTCCGCACTTATACTCTGATTATTATTTCTGTTGGGTGGACTTGAATAGAGTTATTTTTAATTGGGTATTATTGACACATACTCTATTCACCCCCCTCTAGAGTTGCCTAAACGTACTTCACATTTGTCCTTCCAAAATAGGAAAATACGAGAATTCATGGTAAGGAGTTCAAGAAAGATGATCGAATGTAACTTTCGAGTTCCAAAGGCGATAGTAGAAATAAATTTTTTTTAAAGCAATTGTGGATTGAGATCCTGCTATCCTATCCTATCGCAGGCTCATACCTACATGGGCCACCAAAAAAACATGGGCCACAAAAAAATATAACGCCCCAATCCCAAAATACATAGGACTAGAAATGCGTATATATGCCAACTACGTATCAAGTAGACTCCAGCCCAACTCGAATACATATAAGCTGTATAGAGGTCAAATTTAATTATATCTAGTAAGTCCAACTATATCTAAATCCATAGGATATCATCTCAAGTGAGAACCAAGTGTACCAATGCCGATCAAACAGTAATACACTGATTCCACAATAATAAAATTCTAAGAAAGATAATATATAATAAAGTTGGTCAGACCTTAATACAATTGTCTGAAGAAGCTTATGACAAAGAAGTAAAGCTTATGAAACTAGGCTATATCAGTAGAATAATCAATGATAATAAAATAGGTTAATGGAGGAACATGATAAATGCAACTACTAATATACCTGAAATCCTGAAGATGTAACCGTCAAGTACCAATACCAACTATTCTGTAAAGCTAGTTCAGCAAAAACCTGGAGAGATCACCAGGTCCTCAGGGGACATAGCAAGGTACATAATATACATGACAATTAACAGTAAAAAATCTTTATAATGAAGGACAACTACCATGACCATCTAAGTACAAAATGCAGTTAAGGACAATCCTAAAACCATGTCCAGCTGTACATGCAATCACCCATGGCACCGTGCCATGATATCGATGGGCGAACGAGGTAAACAACTTCAAGGCTCTACTACATAGATCGAGGCACACAAAAATAACCAAACACCACACGTTCACGCGTTGAAACGGTCGGGTACTTTGGTAGAGTCCTTCCCATCCCATGCTCTAGAACTATCCAGTCAAGTCAAGTTGAATTATATACCAGTAACAAGTCATGCGAACTAGTACTACATGCTATCACAGAGTCCATAGCCATGAATATCTAATCTTAGACTCCGTATCTTATCATCATCATCCATCGTGTCTGTATCCCGTGGTCCATCATGTCAATGGACACAATTTTAATATATCATCACGTCTAGTGTCGTTACTCGACATCTATAAATAGTCATCGGCACTCGAATACTAATCGAACGCTAAGTACCAACTATTCCTACGTCATGATATATACGAAGATAGAAACAAGAGAACAAATCAAGAAAAGGAACATTTACTGAAAACTTGGCAAGATACACTTACATGTAGTCTCCAAGTGCGTATTCAATGGTCCGACTCTGGGTCCTCGATCACACTGCCATGTACACCTAGAATAGAATAAATCTAACTATCAATAATACATCTATTTTATGCCATATATATATATATATATATATATATATATATATATATATATATATATATATATATATATATATATATATATATATATATATATATATATGTTAGTCACATTAATTACCCGACACAGTCTAACATATATAGTATTAAATCTATATGACAAAGTAATATTTTTATAAATGAAAATATGTTATTTATTTTTGGACAAATATATATAAATATTTTTTAATAAAATTTTGTCTAATTTATTTATATAAAATAGGTATCCAACTCTTATATTGATCCAACATCAATATTCACCAATTTGTTCAATAGTTTTGCACCCGAAACAATTAATTTTGAACAAACGATAAATATGAATAAATTATGTAAATTATATTAGAATATGGATTTTATGATAAAATAAATACAACAATATTTTAGAATAGTTTCTTAGGGTTTTGAGTCCAAAAAGACACATAGATTATATGTTTTTCAGTAATCTGATAACAATACGACGGACACAGATTGTATTAAAAATGTAAAATCTCTTCCAAGTGGCACAAAAGTATATGGGATGGAAAGATTAGGATGTCTAAAGTATTATAAAAAATATTTAAAAGGTCAAAGTGCTCTATAAGTCGTCGAAATCTCGCCTGCAAAAGAATTGGTTCAGTCTGGACACCCTGTAGCAAAACGGACGTCTCGGACAAACCGTGTGAAATCATGTGTTCCGCACGTGGGTGGCCAATTGGAGATAAAAATAGACACACAAAACTACCAATTAGTTTTTGTTTCACGAGAAACGGACATCGAAAAGTATATGAAACCCATTTACAAGACAACAAATCTACTGTGATGAATTCTAACTTGAACTCCAAACTTCGGTTGACTTCTAGGCTCCATACCCCTCCACGAAGTTGCTGTGGCACCTCAGAAACTTGCTAGAACGTTAGAGGATCATCTTAGGGCTTCAAATAAATTGATTGATGGTTTGAAGAATTGGATTTGAGGAAGTTTTCTTGTCGGCTAACAGAAAGTTGAGCGTATGGGATTCCCCCTCGGGTGCGCTTGGATTTCTAAAAATATATATAAAAAATGTATGGAAGTAGGAAGGGGGAAGAGGTTTATATGAAAGGTAGAGGATTTGGGAGAGGGTTGGATTTGTTTGGATTTGTTTTGTGTTAAAAAGGAGGAGGAGATTTAATAGGATTTGGTTATTTCTAAATAACCCCTTCAAAATCTTTCATTTGGATATTTGCATATTCCACTATAGGTGTCTGTAATTAATTAATAAAAATCATCCTATTAGGCTAGGGCAACCTAGAATAGGCTCTACCAATCCTACTTGGACTAGTTTCGGGCCAGAACGATTTATTGAACCGAAATAGACTCCGAAAGTCTAATAAATGGGTCTTATGTGCCATTTGAAAATAAATAGCACTTGGGAACTCAATTTAGTGGGACACCAATGGCATGTGTGTAGTAGGATCAAAATAAGTTAAAGCCATATATTGGATCGAAAGTTTGAATCGGGTTTGGGCCTCAAATCGGAATTGGAAGAATACATCAAAATCATGACAAAGGATAAAATGACCATTTTGACCCGAAAGATGTGCAAGAAAAATATAGTGCATGGGAACATGTTTGAGTGGGTCATGATATGCCTATGTAAAGGTGGACTCTTCTAGAACTCGAATATGGAATTGGTTTCGAGAAATCATGCAATATTGTGTTTCAAAAGTCAAAGCTACGACAAATTATATTTATAGTCATAATTAAAAATAAATATGGTTTAATAAATAAAAATTAAAAATTAAAAAATTCTCTAAAATCTGAGGGCTTACATATGTGTCACATCATTGTAAACTATTTATTAAAATAGGTATATAGAACTTCAGGTCCATGATAGTTGGAAGGACAACCAGACGTTCGTAGTCTCCCTACGGGTTGGACAACCTTATAGCAGAAACTTTAAAAATATCTAATTTATATGCGGTTTGTAGCATGATATTATATGAAACTATATTAATGAAATACCAACATTCATATTGTAAGGTTTTGTACTTGTCAACAAAAAATAACCAATTCTGGTAAAAATTATGATAGAGAATAACCTACAAACCCTCAAAGTTTTATGTTTAAAGAATATAATATACAACTAATATTCATGTGCTGATATTGTCCTTGGAAACTTGCAAAATGGCCATTGATAATGACCTATTTATAATACACCGTGATACAACATGGCCATTTCAAGTGCCATCCTTTTTTCTTAGTCTGTCCACATTTTAAATACCAAAGTGACAATGATCAGATTTTTAAATTCCCCTATATCATAGTTTTCACATGCAAATTTCAATCTAGATCATCCAATAATAAAACCAAATATTGACAATATATTATGTTTTTTATTGACCATTTAAAATTAGCCACATGGTACTCATCAGAATATCACAAAGTGACAACATCTCTAAGTATTTAATAAAATTTAACTTTAGCCACAATATAATTGTTTACCAGAATTCTAGAAATCTGTTCGAGAATCTTGTGGATTAAGTTGCAATGTGACAAGCAATTAGAGAAAATAAAATTATAGGATCAAGCCGACACTAGAATACTTGTCTATCAAAATCTCATTCAAAATCAACAGTTGATGTAATACCAAAAAGGAACTGATAAGAAGCAAATTCAATATATAGTAAAGGCATCAAGTTGTTCACAACACCTATTCGTGTGTGACTCACATTGACACATGCAGATTAAACACCAGTAGCAAATGTAGGAAACAAATTTGATGTGAATGAGATGCACATTCAGAAATGCAGATCGAACTCTAGTAGCAAATACATGAAACAAAATTCGAAAACCAGTTATTTATAACAAGTTCATCAATTTTACGTATTTGCATCATATGATAGAATCACATAGAATTAAATATAAAATTATATATGTTGTTAGATAAATCGTAAACTTATCGAAAAAAACTTTAAAGAGAATAAATGATACTTCTTTATTTTTTAATAATCAGATATCTCTGGATTACACAGCATATATATAGTGACGTTGACCACAAGAACACTATTTAATTACAATATAACATACACCCAAGACATGTATATATATATATATATATATATATATATATATATATATATATATATATATATATATATATATATCCCATTAAAAAAAAATATATATATATATCCCATTAGTATTTTCTGAATTTGGCCATATGACTACAATCCCAAGAGGCAACAAGTGCAATACTATAGAAACTGGTTCTCATACCGAAAAAAGTTTTATTAAATTTATTTAAAAATTTCATGTTAGGATTTGCATCATGTAGGTATATCTAGAAAACAGATGATCAATGATAAAATTGAGTTTGTGACTATTTAACTCAACATCAAAACATGGAACCGAGTCGAGAAAGGAGAAGAAAGTTTTTGACCTTAATTGGAGCATAAACAATAAAATACATTTGAGGCGGTACCAAAAGTCAGTTGCAGATCTTGATTATGGGGTCGCTCTTTCTTCTTGTTTTGTTATTGAACTGGTAGCCTGGAGCTCCTCAAGCAATCGTGCTGATAACATGTTGTAAAGTGAGAGAGAAATAGAAGAAATTGGTAGCCGAAAATTTGTACATAGTTTTGGTCATTGATAACATATATAAGAGGGGATGTGATAGAGGTTGTCATGTGTATGGATAAGGGCATCCATATTTGGGTTTATCCAAATCACAATAGTTTAGGCCATTATATATATATATATATATATATATATATATATATATATATATATATATATATATATATATATATATATTGTAGATAGTACATATATCATTTTGGGTTTTGAATCCATTGGTCTTTTTTATTGTTCTTAATAAATTTATGAGGTTCATAAATAATTTATAATTTTTAAAAAAATTAATAAATTTTTTAAACTAAGAGTTATCTTTTCCTAAATCAAAATCCCTTCTTAGATTAGATTGTTTTCAATCACGACAAATCAAATATTTCCTATTTCCTTGCGAATTCATACTTCTTTATGTCGACTCTGGCTATTTGGACAATTCTTGTAACTCCACCTTTTTTAAAATAAAAGAATTGGTTATTCTTCTCTATCATGATTATTTATTTATATATTTTTTCATATATTATTCTTAGAATATTTAAATTATTTTATGAGTTAGCCATTTCTCCCTTTTATGATCTCCTATAAATTATTTATTAAATATTATTCCTCTATTACATTTTTGAAATATTTTCATTCAAATAATTTTGCATGCATTTCCTAATTTGTTTATTAACCAGCCACTAAGATTGGCCTGGCCCAAAAACTTGATCTCTATTTAAATCAAGCTGTTATTAAAGCCAACCCATAATTTCTTCTTTTGACCAGCTATTATCTCTTAAAATCGACTTTTATTTTTTTGATCAGCCGTTATCTGAACCCAGCCCATTAATTGAGCAAGCCCATAGTTCACTTAATTGGGCCTAGCTCACTTAAGGACTTAAAACCAACAACCGTTTGTTAACCAACTCAAATCTAACGTTCTCCTTCTCTTCCCACTTTTCTTTCTTAGCCGGTCGACTATGAGAAATTATTAGGTGCTCCCGGCTCACCACTGGACGCGCTGAGTGGTGAGCCCGGACCAATGAATAATTGACACTTGGAATAATCAATTAATTCCATATTTTTCACATCATAACCGGACAATTCATAAGTTAGCTTAATATTAATATTAATATTAATTTTGATATTGATATTAATGTTAATGTTAATCTTAGTATTAATGTTAATATCAATGTTAATATTAATATTAATGTTAATATTAATGTTAATTTTAATATCAATGTTAATGTTAATCTTAGTATTAATGTTAATATTAATATTAATTTTAATGTTAATGTTAATATTAATATTATTGTTAATATTAATTTTACTGTTAATATTAATGTTAATCTTAATATATTATTGATTCTGTTAGTATTTTTTGTTATCTTTAACATTAATGTTAATATTAATATTAATATTAATTTCAATGTTAATATTAATATTAATATTAATTTTAATGTTAATATTAATATTAATGTTAATCTTAATATTAATTTTAATGTTAATATTATTATTATTGATTTTGTTAGTATTTTTTTTTTTTTTTTATATCCGGTTATGATGTGGAAAACATGGGATTAATTTGTTATTCCAAGTGTCAATTGTTCATTGGCCCGGGCTCACCACTCAGCACGTCCAGTGGTGAGCCGGGAGCACCTAATAATTTCTCGGTCGACTATAGAGCAAGCGAGCATGGACGACGACGGGCGTGGGCGATTTTGTCTGCATGCCGCCGTGGCATGACCTCTTTTCGACTCCTCTAGAGAATTCTCGAATCATCTTCTCCATTGACGTAGCTAGGGGTGATCACCACCATCCACCGCCACCACCTTACGTCTAGCTATTACCACCGTCTGCCTATAACGGCCAACCAACCTTGTACAGTTGTAAATATGACTCCTTTCGATGCTATTTTCCCATTCTCTCCTCTGCTTGGCGAAGCCCTATTGATTTTGTTCCTCTCACCTCTTCTTCTTCCTTCTTTGTTCTCCTCGAGAGCTCCGACCATGGCAGTGACGTCCAGGCGAGACGTTCTAGTGGCGTCAGTGATCTGACAGTGCAACATCATTCCAAGATCACCTCCACACATTGCTGTTGAAGCGATCAGTGGTCGACGAACGATGGTGAGTCCATTCATTTCCTTTCTCTGTCAGTTTCTTCCACTGTTGTCCTTCCCGATCTATGTCATCTTCATTGCATTGTTGTTTTCCATCGAACGATGTGTACAGATCTTTACTGCTGAATAGAAATTGGTAGAATTCTCCATTGAGCTTTGATTGTCGCCAACGTGCCTAGACTGTTCGATAGAGCATGCTTCAACTGTTCACAGGGGTGATCGAAGTAGATTGGTAAGGGTTCTGGATCGATCCATTTTCTAGACTCTGATTCTTTTAACTTTCTTTATTTTTCGATCGGTGTCTACCAAGGAGAATCTCTAAAAATCTATTTATATTCTTATATGTTACTTGTTCGATAGAATGACTAAACCAGTCCTGCTGTCGGTTCTAGATACAGGAACAACCGTGTTGGACTTTGGAGACACTGTTGGTTGCGTTCTTATTCGGGTATAATACCCATTTACCTAAGCTGCATGCCTTGTTGAGTTTGGTAACTCCAAGTAGATGAGAGAATAAGCTTGTCCTTGCAGACGGGACATGTAGATGTTGAGAATAGGAGGACACAAATCTTTCGTCTGTATTTGACACAAGTTAGGATACTATACCGTTATTTGAATCGGAGTGTTAGTGTTCAAAATTACTTTGTATGTGATAGCAATTTGAATTTGAATACTCCACTATACAGTAGCCGTTGGATGTTAGAGTTTGTGACTGGTGTGAAGAGTTGGCGTTTTGGTTCTTTAGCAAAAGGAACTTGGTGGGTTTGATATCTTTGTACTGATCTTGTGTCCAAGGATTTGAAATAAGCTATTGTATTGTAATCACATTATGTAGATCTTATGAGGAGAGATTCACATTTACACCCTTTTTAGGCACATGGCAAGGCCAAGCGTCAGGGTGTATATGTGAGTGATGCGCACCCTGATCCAGTTCTATCGCATTAAATGCCCCAGATCATTGGTGGAAGAACAACACGTATTGTGAGTCAAACCTGCTTCATGCGCATAGCCCACGTGGGCGCATGGGTTCAACACCACAAGATTTGTCCCTTGACTTGGTTCCAGTACATAAAATGTCCGCAAGTGGGAGGGGACTTTAAGAGTTGACCCATGTCGGACGCATAAGCATCTGAGTCAACTCTGTACATCTTGTCATTTTTCGTGCGCATGACTTTTAGCACACGTTTATAGCGTGCTGCTGGCATAACACATTGATGGCGCATGGCCCCTGCTGCCTTGGACTTCTTTGTATTAGCCTGCGAAGGCACATAATACTCGTAATCCAACTTTTCCATGCCATGTTGAAAGTGAAGTGAAGAACCAGCAAGTTCTTGAAGAACCTCTGGAACGCTCGCTAATCAACTATTTGGGACTCGAACGGGCTTCTTAGACTCAACGGGCTTCCTTTAATTTTTTTTTGTCCCCTTTTCAAAGGATGCCAGGGGGCTCTATATATAAGGTAGAATAAGGCTTCTCTTATTCTCCTATCCGATCTGGGACTAAAAGCAATATGACTTTTTTCATGCTTCTACATCTACCAAAGAAAATCTCTAAAAATCTGTTTCTATTCTTGTATCTTACCTGTTCGATGGGATGACTAAACCAGTCCTGTGGTCGGTTCTAGACACAGGAACAGCCATGTCAGACTTCGGAGACACTGTTGGTTGCGTTCTTGTTCAGGTTTAATAACATTTACCTAAGCTGCATGCTTTGTTGAGTTTGGTAACACCAAGTAGATGCGGGAATGAGCATGTCCTTGCAGATGGGACATGCAGATGTTGAGAACAGGAGGACATAAATCTTGTGTCTATAGTTGACACGAGTTAGGACACATTATCGTCAGTTGAATCGGGGTGTCAGTGTTCGAAATTCTTTTGTGTGTGATAGCAATTTGAATTTGAATACTCCACTGTACAGTAGCCGTTGGATGTTAGAGTTTGTGACTGGTGTGTAGAGTTGGAGTTTTGGTTCTTTAGCTAAGGAAACTTGGTGGATTTGGTAGATTTGTACAAATCTTGTGTCCAGAGATTTGAAATAAGCTACTGTATTGTTGCCGTAGAGTATAGGTTAAATTTGAACTCATAGATTTGGCAGTATTACTGGACCAGGAGGAACTTTTGGCTTGGCTTATAATTTAGAGGTTATACTAAGTCAGTAATTGGCTGGGCCAGCCAGGACAGGTCCAGTAAATCGAATTTTTAGTTTATATGTTGATTTGGGTTATATATGTCTAGTTCTTCCTACAATTAGTGATATGAAGTAATTATATTGTTAATGATTATTGAATTCAGTATCAGGCTTTTGAGTCTACTAATTACTGTTAAGACATTGGGACATGAGCATTGAGTTATGTTTTAGTCTTGGGCCCATAGACTGTTGTCACGATCCGCACCCGCTTTCCGGATACGAGACGTGTCCAAGCCAACCTACGCCGCAGAGTCGGCGGTAGAACGTTGTCAAGCCTGCCAGAAATAAATACTCAAAATAAACTTTATTGCTCATTCACATTTCTAAATTGATTACAATATTTAAAATTAAAGAAAATACAAAGTTCTCACAATTAATGAAAATGATACAACTGCTATCTATTTCTAGGTTGACCTCAGCATACCCAAGCCTTCCCAATGCTAAGAGTGGTCGCGGCTAAAACTGAAAAATATTGGTTTCCAGTCAGAAATGGAACGAGTACAATCTCACAACAGAATCAATAAATGACAAAATTCATAAATCTGTAAATAGCAATAAAATACACGACGAAAAGACAAGTATAGAATCATGACATAAACTGAGCATGGTGAACAAGGCAAATGAGTACGAAAACATAGTAGACCTATAACTAGCAATGTAAACTGTAGAACCAGACACTGTACCTATCTAGTGAGTTAAAATACTACTTCGACATGTAAACGGCTAAGGCTAAATCCGGCATCCCGCACATAAAATGTGCGACTGCTATTAGGCAAGAATAAGATCCGGCACCCGCACGTGAAGTATGAGGCTGCTATTAGGCAAGTATAATTTTGGGTTTGTTTACATGTCTAGAGTATTTTTCCGCCCGACCAGTACTTATGGATCCAAACAAGTTACGAACACGATAATAAATAGGTCACAACAACATGTAAAGAATCCATAACTACTATCTCGTATAACATCGTGTCAAGAATCAACAGGATATCAATGTAAAATACTACTACGTACAAGAGTCATAGAGATAATCAAATATAAAAACTATCAGAGATGTACTCGCCTGAGGTCCTGTGCTGGTGAAATCGATAACACAATACCACTCAATGAGCCACAATCAGTCAACACATGCAAAAGTCTCCGGATGCTGAAATAAACATTACCAACGTTTTTAGAATAGTCAAATTAGCAAGGATTGCCTGTCCTTAAGTCCAATTCTGGACACAGGGGCAAAACGGTAATTTCGGATCAAAACGGTGTCCGTCGTTGATCCGCTTTGCACTGAAAAGCGTGCCAGAGTCTATGGTCTCTAAAGTCGTCAAACTATATGTCAACAGGTCCGGTTTTCCGATAAGAACCCAACCGTATGTCCAAAGTTGAATTCCGGTGGACCGTGCAAAAAATCGCCCGTTGAGTCGGATCGTGGGGCCCGCGAAACGGCGATCCGATCAACTGTCTCAGAATTGGACCAAACTTGGCATGCAGAACCAGAAAAATGATACGGTCCTGTTGGCGTAAGTTTCGTCTCGATCTGACGAACGTGCACAAAGTAATTGAGAAATTTGCACAGAGGCCTATACGGTGAATTTTGACGGATACGCATCAAATTCGTCGCGCACACGCAACCAATTTGAATTTCGTCAAAGCCCACACGTCCACGAACTCGATACACACCTTTCAATGCTTTCGGTTTGTGACCACGTCGCTCGGATTGGCGGGATGCACGTCGTATCAAAGGATTTTATTGTTTTTAAAACAGGTTTTTGTTAAACTTTGGGATCCGATTTTTCGGCGCGTAGTCGAGAAAATCGACTTCTGCAAAATGGGTTGTGGAGCCCTATATGTTGTCTATAAGTTTGTTCAAGTAGATTTTTGAATAGGTTAATGGATTGGCAGAAAATTTCCTTCCAACTCGGGTGTTTGGACTGATACATGTCCTGTTTTTGGACAAGTTTTCATCAATCTTTTATTCGATTTTATGAGCGATCGAAGGCATCTATGTACGAAGTAAAAGAACAGGCTTGGAGGGGGTCATGTCGAGATCGAACCTGAAGAATCGGTTCGTCAAAAGGATGAGCGTGTACATCGTAACCTCGTCGCGAAGTCGCCTCCCGCGGCTGTGATTGCTGCTGTCGACTTCTTGCGCACGCGAGTTCCGCGCCTGGCCGGCCGACGGCGGCGGCTCGTGGTGGCGCGCGGAGGCCGGGGCAGGGTCGCGTGGACAGGGGTGGGAGATGGCAGTAAGGAGTTAGGGTTTTCGATCAACTCTTTCGCCCCTTTCTCGCGTACATATACGTGGCTGAGAGTGTCCTGGGCTCGGGCCTGGGTTCCCCTGCTCTCGGGTTGAGCAGTTGGGCTGGGAAGATTGGGGGTTTTTCTTGTTTTATTATTTCTTTCTTTGTTTGCTATATATATTTTTCTTTGTTTGCTATATATATATATATATATATATATATATATATATATATATATATATTTTTTTTTTGCTATATATATATATATATATATATATATATATATATATATATTTATATATTTATATATATATATATATTTCTTTGTTTGCTATATATATATATATATATATATATATATATATATATATATATATATATATATATATATATATATATATATATATATAATATTTACCTATGTGACCATACGTACCTATATATAAAACAAGTATATACATATATACGTTAATAAATCCTAAATATATATTTCTATTCCTATATAATTAAATATATATATAGACATATATATGCCTAATATGGTATATTGATATATTTATATGCCTAATTAAATATATACATTAATATAACGTGTATACATATACCTTAATAAATCCTAAATTCATATTTATATTCCTATATATATATATATATATATATATATATATATATATATATATATATATATATATATATATATATATATATATATATATATATATATATATATATATATGATATCATAATATTGCATCATCCTAGTATAGAGTTATTATAACAATATGTACACAGATTATAAAAATATATTTATTATCAAAAATAGAATTAACCAATAATAATTATATGCGTATATATACATATCAATTATCACAACAATATTAATAACAAAATGTAGGAGAACAAAATACAATAATTCAATGCTAGACGTATTGAAATTGCAGGTATAGCTTAAATATCGCCAACTACACAAGGGTAGCTAAGTATAGTGTTCATCCTATTTCTAAAATAGAATATCAATTCAATAGCAATAAAATATATTATATATATATATATATATATATATATATATATATATATATATATATATATATATATATATATATATATATATATATATATATATATATATGAAATGTCTATTTGGACAATCAAAAATTAATAAATGCAATATATACGTCTACATGGACGTCTTTGGCCTCACTATAAGATTACATGGCTCGGTTTCGGTTCGGGTCTAGTTCGAGCTAAATCGACACAGCCGGGTCTCCTACAAGTCATTAAATTAATAAATAACTTAATTAATTTTTTTATAAAGGTCAAGTCGCAATTTGGCCTAGTTTTTCTTGTTGGGAAACACTTATGGCTCGGCCATCCCTACTATGGCTAATACACTAGTCAAGGCACGCCGCTGCACTATCTATGCCATGATTTCTAGTCGTCTTGTACTCCAAAACTCAACCATGGCTAAAGTCATCTACCGTAATAATTAACTAATTAATTATTTATAAAATTCTAAAAATCACATTTAAATAATATAAAAAATATTTTAATATTTTTCGGGAAGGGGAGCTACAAATCTACCTACCTTAAAATAAATTTGTCCTCGAATTTAAGGACTACTAAGATATGCAGACTTGGTAGATTGGTGAAAGGTAGTAGAAATTTGTGATAAAAGAAATTGATCGAATAAAATAAATAAAATAGGAAGATAGTGTTTGAAACTCTAAAAGTCCTAAAATGCTCTCAACTTTAACTTTTGAAACCAGTTTGATAAGGAAAATAATCATGAGCAAAGTTTCGACGAAATTTGCCTTCAATCCCGACAAATAAAATATGTGAATAAGTAAAAAAAAATTCTGAAATTCCGGGAAAAGGGAATATAGGGATTTGACCCAATTACGCCCCAAATCATTCGTAAAATATTTTCTAAAATAACATTTATTACTTTAAATAATCCTTGTAATAAAATTAATTGTCCAACAATTGTTAAGAACAATTTAAATACTTATAGCTGTATATTTTTCACAAATACAATCCTGGAAATTGCTGAGAAACCCAATTTCGGGGTGGGCTTTTATGAAATGCCTACCCGCTGGATGAGTTTTATGAAATACCCAGAATTGAGTATTTTTACGTTAAATATTCCAAGATTCCTTTTTAGATGCCACCCGCTGGAAACTGCTATTTTTATAATACCGAAACTACCCCTCCGCGCGAATTGGTCATCTATATGTATTTGAATTCAAAAAATTCAGATCTGGATTGCGATTTTCGTCTTCTTCTTCTTCACGGAAAATCTGAATTCCATTGCTCTCATCTTCAGCAGAGATCGCAAAGATCATTCGTAGTTCACTATACTTTTTTTTTCAGTCGAACTTCGATCATCGCTTATCTTATTCTTCTTCTTCTTCTTCTTCTTCTTCTCCGACAATTAGGTCAATTATGGAGAGAAGAACTTCTTCTTCTTTTCCATAAGAGTTAGCATCGTTTTGAAAGAAGAATGAAAAGTCTTGAATCTTTATTCATGTCAAATTTCTTTCCACAAAACAAAAAAATAAAAAATTAGGTTTCTGTCAACTGTTCTCCTTCGATATCGCACGAAGAATAGTCATTCTCCTGCATTTTTAACAAGGAGAATGCCATTCTCCGTGTTGAATGGCATTCTCCGTGTTTCTAACACGGAGAATGGCCATTCTCCTGTGTTTTAACATTTGAATGACCATTCTCGGTGTTATTTAGCACGGAGAATGGCCATTCTCCGTGTAATTTAGAAACGGAGAATGCCATTCTCCGTACTAAATTACACGGAGAATGGTCATTCTCCTACGTTTTAACACTGGGAATAACCATTCTCCGTGTAAATTAACACGGAGAATGCCATTCTCCGTTTTATTTAACACGGAGAATGGCATTCTCCGTGTTTCTAACACGGAGAATAGCCATTCTCCTGCGTTTTAACACCGGAATGACCATTCTCCGTGCTAAATTACACGGAGAATGGCCATTCTCCGTTTTATTTAACACGGAGAATGGCATTTTCCGTGTTTCTAATACGGAGAATGGCCATTCTCCTGCGTTTTAACACTATAATGACCATTCTCCGTGCTAAATTACACGGAGAATGACCATTCTCCGTGTAAATTAAGACGGAGAATGACCATTCTCCGTGTAATTTAGCACGGAGAATGGCCATTCTCCGTGTAATTTAGCACGGAGAATGCCATTCTCCGTGTTACTAACACAGAGAATAACTATTCTCCGTGTAAATTAAGACGGAGAATGACATTCTCCGTGTTACTACACGGAGAATGGCCACCCTCATGCGAAATTAACATTTTTCGTGTTCTAACACGGAGAATAACCATTCTCCTGCATTTTATGGTTAGTTGAAACTGTGAAGGGCCATAACTTTTGACTGGGAGGTCGAAACGAGGTCCGGTTTGTCCCAAATGAGCGTATCTTCGAGGAGCCTGAAAGTAACCGGTTCTCCGTTAGACGGCCTTTCAAAATTTTAGAATCGCAAAAAAATGATGTTTTGACCTCCGTTTAGCACTTTTGCCGTTTGTCTCGGTCTTTTCGAAATTTTTCGACGACTTTTGAAGATTTTTGAGGAGAAAACCTAGATTCGAAAGTGAGCAGCGTATGGAAGAAGATGAAGTATCGAAACGTTTTTTTTAAGAGTAGTTTCGTGGGTGTTTTTAATAAATTAGAAGGAAGGGTAAAAAGGTCATTCGGAATCCTCTTTATATATTTTTTGCTAATTCTGGGCACGCGATGAAATTTTATTGCGCGGTGGGTTTTTCATAAAACTTTTTCGTTTTTTGGGCATTTCATAAATTTCCCCAATACAATCTCTTCTAAAATAATATAGTAGTAATTTGAATTTAATATAACTCTTGATAAAATAGTAATTCCAATAATCAAAGAATAAAATCTCTTCTAGAGTTTTGCAAATCTCTCCTCACCCTTTTTTTTTCCAAAATATCTAAATAGAAATATAATAAAATTACTTCCCAATTTAAAAAAATAATTAAACTAAATAAACTAAATGGAGAATGTAAGAAACGAAAAATGGGTTTACGACCTACCCACCTTAGAATGATTTGTCCTCGAATTTTAAAAAAATACATTTGATCGAATCTAAATATAATACAATAATATGTTTATCAAATGACTTGAAAATATGGTATATATTATTTAAACAGTACATACCTTTGTTAGTCCAAGACTGAATCAAACTAAGTGTAATATAACAGAATGAATTTAACTGATAATTAATATTAGCAAATAATTTAAACGATATTTTATAAATTCTAAATCCAAAACAGTTTGATAAAAATTCTGTTGTCATCAAAATATATTCGATAGTGGTTACAAATAAAATCTATTTTCTAACCAAAATTTATTAAAATAAAACAAAATAAAAATTTTGAAATCAGGGATGTGGGTTTACAAATCTACCCACCTGAGAATATTTCGTCTTCAAAATTTTAGAGAGCACGATTAAGCATGACTATGAAGAATAATCCAGAAACCAAATTTTAATTGATATGAATAAAACGATGAATGGTATAATCAAGGGAGTGATATGATTCGTGATCTAATTTGTCATGCGTAAAAATTGACAAAGATACTAAACAAAAGGAGAGTGTGATTTGGTATGACCAGTATTCGGTCAAATGGTCTAGTTGACAACCAAATATTTTTTTTTGATCGGTCAAGGTTGAAACGGTTGGGCACGACCAATCTATGGTTTGCATGGTTGAGTCTTTACCAGCTTTTTAAGGAATGACCAAAGTTCTCAATGAAAACTAAACAGGATTTAGTCGCATTTAAGATGCAGTCACGATCAAGGCTAATCGTGCAAGTCATCTAAGCAGGGTAAAAATAGGAAGTCGGCACGAGGATGATTATGATTAAAATAGTTATGACCATAGTTGGAATGAAGGTATAACCTTAGCTATGATTTAGTCTCGATAAAATGGTTTAAGATCGATCAAAATTGAAATCATCTTGGTACGAACAACTAGTTGAACAAAATTATTTAGGCACGATCATGGAATTGAATTCTAGGCTGACAGACGAATTGGCACGATCGAAATAGAATCGAATAGTTTGGTCGTGATCAAAAGTATTTAAGGATGATCCAATCGAAATCGTTCTAACACGAACGATTGTGTAGGCATGATCATAGAATCAAACCTAAGAAAGGATACGAATTGACTCGATCGAAATATAGTAAAGGAGTCTAGTCATTATCGAATTTGTTCAAGGATGATCAAATCCAAAAATGATTAAAATATTTATCCATAATTATTTAGGCACGAGTTTAGAATCAAAATCTAGATAGGTTTAGGAATCCAGTCAAAATTATATTAAAAGATAACAATCTGAAAATAGAAGGATAAAAAAGGAAGGAAGAATTTCTGGTTTATTGAGAAGGTTGTGACTAGGAATAAACACCAATCAATTGGAAAACTTAATAGTTATATGCCAATAAGACGTAGTCTCTATGGTATTCTAAACTCGTAAACATAATCGAAGTCATTTTACCGAGAATTTATGCCTCGCCAGTGTACAGCTGGCTGCAATAAACTCTTGATTTCACGACTCGAGCAAGGATACGGTAACAAATACCCTATCAACTCTATCTAATCTGGACATAACATCTTAAAGACGAAGATATGACGACCAAGATATAGTCTTGACAACATTCGATAAGTTATACTTACTCGAGATTACTTCAACTTAGGGATCATGCCTCGCCAGTGCGCTGCTGGCTGCAGTGAACCCACAGTCTCCATAAGTCAAATAAGTGGCGATAGTGCGCGGCTGTCTGCCACCATAAGTCATCGATCATCCTTTCAACTACATCCTTAAAATCTCAACGGAGGTTCAAAAATTCTGAAACAAATTGACCATGATGGAGAAAGCTAAAAATTTGAACAAATTGATCATTATAGAAAAGTGTACGTATCCATCCCTGAAGGGGAGGTATCCGTTTTTTTTTGAAAATTTAAACGATTAATTAGGAAGGACATGGTCGAAGGCAAGGTAAGTAAAAATCTTATAACCCTTATTTCATGGATATTCAATATGCAACGTTTGAGAAGAAAACTTTTGAATCCAAAAGCTTAACTCGAGATTATTAGACAATTGAGTGGGAAGTTATTTTTTTATTTTTTATTTTTTAAAATTCCTTAGGTCCATGGGAAAGAATATAAGTGATACGAACTTATGATATGGCGATGTTTAGAAAAGACATAAGACGAAGTTGTACAAATGATCATGATTAGGGAGAAAATGACCAAAGGCAAAAGAAATATAAACTTAAATTTATATTTCTCTAATATTCAAGATCGAAGGAAAAATATGTAAAAAGCACTATGTCTACCTATTATGAATCTATTTATACACAAGTATATATGTATAGCCTAAGTAAATCCTAAAAATCCCAAAATATCATTCTAAGGGGAGGTTATCCTATTTCCAAGTAAAATATAAATTTAAATAGCAATAATTCATATATTATATTCAATATATAATTTATAGAAATTATTCACAATACTAGAAATGGACTACCAATCTACATCTATATATCTACATGGACGACGTTGGTCGCACTACATGACCACCACGACTTGGGTTGAGTTCGGGCTAGTTTGGAGCAACCAGGTCTTCTAAAAGCCAATAATCTTAATAATAAGTAATTAAATTATTCCTAGGGCTATGTCACGATTTGGCCTGGTTTTCCTAGTTAGTGCACACCTATGACTCGGCCACCTCTACCATGGCTAGAACACTAGTCTAAGCACTTGACCACACTCTCAGTGCCAAAAATTTTGGTTATCTTGCGCTCCGAAACTTAACCGTGACTAAGGTCTTCTATACTGAATATTTATAAAATTCTAAAATCACATTCTAATTCAAACAAGTAAATGAAAGGATGTTTTTTGAACTTTCGGGAAGATGTTACGAATTCACCCTTCTGAGAAATACCGTCGAATCAAAATACGATAGTGTATCCTCCTAGGAAAGTCATCTAGTGAGACCTATGTAGCAGTCTTAACTACCCAATTGTCAATTTAAATTAGGGACTCCTAGTCCTAACCATTCTCTTAAAATTGATTTACTCCTAGTTGTGAATGAGCATTTCCTAGTCGCAGGCTCGCAATGGTATGACTAACTTAAGTACCATCACGAGTTCGTATATTTTGTGAAATCTGACCTGCATGGGCCACCACAAAAATTTGTCACGACCTGCACCCACTTTCCGGATACGAGACGTGTCTAAGCCAGCCTACGCCGCAGAGTCGACGGTAGAACGCTGTCAAGCCCGCCAGAAATAAATGCTCAAAATAAACTATATTTCTCATTCACATTTCTAAGTTGATTACAATATTTACAACATTTAAAATTAAAGAAAATACAAAGTTCTCACAATTAATGAAAATTATACAACTGCTATCTATTTCTAGGTTGACCTCAGCATACCCAAGCCTTCCCAATGCTAAGCCTGAAATATGTTGGTTTTCAATCAGGAATGGAACGAGTACAATCTCACAACAGAATCAATAAATGACAAATTCCATAAATCTGTAAATAGCAATAAAATACACGACGAAAAGATAAATATAGAATCATGACAGAAACTGAGCATGGTGAACAAGGCAAATGAGTACGAAAACAGAGTAGACCTATAACTAGCATGTAAACTGTAGAACCAGACACTGTACCTATCTAGTGAATTGAAATACTACTTCGACATGTAAACGGCTAAGGCTAAATTCGGCACCCCGCACATAAAATGTGCTACTGCTATTAGGCAAGAATAAGATCCGACACCCGCACGTGAAGTGTGAGGCTGCTATTAGAAAAGTATAATTTTGGGTTTGTTTACATGGTTAGAGTATTTCCCCGCCCGACCAGTACTCATGGATCCAAACAGGTTACGAATACGATAATGAATTGGTCACGAACAATGTAAAGAATCCATAAACTATCTCATGTAACATCGTGTCAAGAATCAACAGGATATCAATGTAAAACACTACTACGTACAAGAGTCATAGAGATAATCAAATATAAAAACTATCAGAGATGTACTCGCCTAAGGTCCTGTGCTGGTGAAACCGATAACAGTATACCACTCAATAAGCCACAATCAGTCAACACATGCAGAAGTCTCCGGATGCTGAAATAAATATTACCAACGTTTTTAGAATAGTCAAATTAGCTAGGATTGCCTGTCCTTAAGTCCAATTCTGGATACAAGGGCAAAAACGGTAATTTTGGGTCAAACGGTGTCCACCGTTGGACCCGCTTTGCACCGAAAAGCGTACCAGAGTCTATGGTCTCTAAAGTCGTCAAACTATATGTCAACAGGTCCGGTTTTTCGATACGAACCCAACTGTATGTCCAAAGTTGGATTTCGGCGGACCGTGCACAAAATCGCCCGGTGAGTCGGATCGTGGGACCTGCGAAATGTCGATCTGATCAACTGTCTCAGAATTGGACCAAACTTGGCATGCAGGACCAAAAAAATGATACGGTCCTGTTGGCGCAAGTTTCGTCTCGATCTGACGAACGCGCACAAAGTAATTGAAAAATTTGCACAGAGGCGATACGGTGTATTTCGACGGATACGCATCAAATTTGTCGCGCACACGCAACGAATTTGAATTCCGTCAAAGCCCACACGTCCGCAAAATTGATACGTACCTTTCGATGCTTTCGGTTCGCGACCACATCGCCCGGATTGGCGGGATGCACGTCGTATCGAAGGATTTTATTGTTTTTAAAACAGGTTTTTGTCAAACTTTGGGATCCGATTTCTCGGCGCGTAGTCGATAAAATCGACTTCTGCGAAATGGGTTGTGGAGCCCTATATGTTATCTATAACATTGTTCAAGTAGATTTCCGAATAGGTCAATGGATTAGCTGAAAATTTCCTTCCAACTCGGGTGTTTGGACTGATACATGTCCTATTTTTGGATAGGTTTTTGTCAATCTTTGATTTGATTTTACGAGCGATCGAAAGCATCTATGTATGAAGTAAAGAACAGGCTTGGAGGGGGTCATGTCGGGATCGTACCTAAAGAATCGATTCGTCAAAAGGATGAGCGTGTACAACGTAAACTCGTTGCGAAGTCGCCTCCCGCGGCTGTAATTGCTGCTGTCGACTTCTTGCGCACGTGAGTTCCGCACCTAGTCGGCCGGCGGCGGCGGCTCGTGGTGGCGCGCGGAGGACGGGGCTGGGTCGCCTGGACTGGGGTAGGAGATGGCAGTAAGGAGTTAGGATTTTCGATCAACTCTTTCGCCCCTTTCTCGCGTACATATACGCGGCTGAGAGTGGCCTGGGTTCCCCTGCTCTCGGGTTGAGCAGTTGGGCTGGGGAGATTGGGGGGTTTTCTTGTTTATATTTCTTTCTTTGTTTGCTATATATTATATATTATATATATATAAATTATATATATAATATATTATTATTGTGGTGTGGTGTGTGTGTGTGTGTGTGTTGTATAAAACCATGTGACCATACGTACCTAATATAAACATGTATATACATATATACGTTAATAAATCCTAAATATTATTATTCCTATATATATATATATATATATATATATATAATATATATATGCCTAATCTGGTATATTGATATTTTTATATGCCTAAAATATATACATTAATATAACATGTATACATATACCTTAATAAATCCTAAATACTTATTTATATCCTATATAATTAAATATATATATACATATGATATCATAATATTGCATCTTCCTAGTATAGAGTTATTATAACAATATGTACACAGATTATAAAATATTTTGTTATCAAAAATAGATTAACCAATAATAATTATATGCGTATATATACATATCAATTATCACAACAATATTAATAACAAAATGTAGGAGAACAAATACAATAATTCAATGCTAGATGTATTGAAATTGCAGGTATAGCCTAAATATCGCCAACTGCACAAGGGTAGCTAAGTATGATGTTCATTCATTTCCAAAATAGAATATCAATTCAATAGCATAATAGATATATATATATATATATATATATTATAATATATATATATATATATATATAAGGATATATATATATATATATATAATAAATATATATAATATAATATTATATATATTTATTTATATATAGATATATATATATATATATATATATATATAGATATATATATATATAATAATAAATATATATATATATATATATAATATATATTATATATATATATATTATATATAATATATATAAATCCTTAAAAAAATATATATATATAAATCCTTTATATGAAATGTCTATTTGGACAATCAAAAATTAATAAATGCAATATATACGTCTACATGGACGTCTTTGGCCTCACTATAAGATTACTTGGCTCGGTTTCGGTTCGGGTCTAGTCCGAGCTAAATCGACACAGCCGAGTCTCCTACAAGTCATTAAATTAATAAATAACTTAATTAATTTCTTTATAGAGGTCAAGTCGCAATTTGGCCTGGTTTTTAGTTAGGACACACTTATGGCTCGGCCATCCCTACTATGGATAATACACTTGTCAAGGCACGCCGCTGCACTATCTATGCCATGATTCCTAGTCATCTTGTACTCCAAAACTCAACCATGGCTAAAGTCATCTACCGTAATAATTAACTAATTAATTATTTATAAAATTCTAAAAATCACATTTAAATAATATAAAAAATATTTCAAAATTTTTCGGAAATGGGAGCTACAACTGTGCTAGTCTAGGTTATTCTGTATTAATATGATAAATAGTTGAGGGATAATTTAGTCACTAGATTGAATAGGAAATTCTTTTGTAATATTTCTAAAAATTTTATTTTCCCTATTTTAGGTGAACTAGAGACATTGAAAATTACTGGGAAGAAGGCAAGTACTTGTAACTCAACTAAACACATTGCATGTATATTATACTTCACATGTCTTTTGTTAATTGTTTCACTTGCTTTCATGTTGTCGTGTCGGGGAGGGAAGAACAATATTATAAGCATGTAGTCACCTAAGCCTGGACATGTGCTTGATTGTTAGTATAGCGTACATGATATACCTTATACCTATACTTGACTGCTAGTATATCATTGTACTATACAATATGTTCGTTTACTTGACTGCTAGTATATAGTACACAATATGCCTTACACTAAACATGACTAGCATATCGTTACTATATATTTTATCCCTGTTAGTGTAGCATACATGGTATATCTTATACCTATACATGACTGTTAGCATACTATTACTCTATACTCTTGACTTGATAGCCCTACATCCTTACAGTGTTCTTATGCATGATTAATGTAGCTAGTGCATATGTCAGTTATTTTCTTATTTATCATTAGTTCCTATTTGCTTCGTTTCATACTCAGTTGTGATTTGGTTGAGCTTATGTACATTGCTCTATTTTCTAACATGATCGTTGATTACAGGTGAGACTGATCCTTTAGAGTGTTATGGCCAGCAGGGAGACCTAGCAGCGGAGCTCACTCCGGATGCTCAGCAGGACCTGGACTATGTTCCTGAGATATAGACTCTTGTATAGGATATTGATTGGATGTACTGAGATTAAGGATATGTTGCAGGTTTAGGTAGCCTCTATATTTACCTTTTTTGTACCCAGATATTCATGTAAAAGGCTATAAAAACGACATAGTGTTCAATGATGGATAATAGAAGTTATATCGTGATAGACGTTGTGATGAGGGTACAATATTATTTGATGATGATTAGACAAGACGACTGACTACCGCTATCAACGACAGCGTAGGCTGGGCATGACTCGATTACTACCCGATTATTCGGGAGTGGGTCGTGACATGTTTTTGTGGTGGTCCATGCAGGTCTAATCTTAATAGTACTTAGGATTCGGGTACTAATAAGGGCCTATTAGAATAAGGAAACTCATCACAGTATAGGCCGCATATTGTGTGATTATGTATATTTTACTACTTATATGATCTTCTAAATTTTTTGTATCCCTTATGTTCCCTACGAAGTCGTGGTTATAATCTCATGACTTGGGAATTACCTTCCTCCCCATCAATACCAGATTCTAGCATCCTTTAGAATTTATACTCCCTCTCTATTTAGAGTTCGGGTCAGATTCTTTCGCAAAACCATTTCAACCCTTCCTTATCTCTATCAATTCTCCATTTAGAGTTCCAACTCATCTTTTAGTAGCCGTATTAAGTACTTATCTCGTATTCCTATGACATTTTCATGAATAGTGTATCAAACCCTATAAATAATTTCTAACCACTTCATTTGATTTTTCTTCATAACCAAACACAAGCCAAAATTCTTTAGGAACCATAGAGCTCATGAGGCTAGCTTCAACTTAGAGACTTCTCAAAACTCCCATGGAATTATTTTCAAAAAGGCTAATTCTTCCTAAGCTACTTCCAGGGACCGAGAATATTTTCTTCCGCTCCATGGAGCCTTACTATCTCTGGTCAGCTTTTTGATCACTTCGGTGTCCATAAGCTTCTGACTTCGATCCTTGAATATCAGAGGATAGTTGTGAAGTAACGTGTAGGCAACTCTAGAGGAGGGTGAATAGAGTTTGTGTCAATAATGACCAATTAAAAATTAACTCTATGCTAAGTCCAGAAGCAACTATATAATCAGAGAGTAATAATACGAAAAAAATATAAGAGTTTAGAAGAGGACACGCAAACACAGTGATATAACCTGATTTCCTCATGGGGGACTAGTCCAGGCCTGAGAACTCTAGCTCATGATTTTCCACTATTTGTGAAATAGGGTACACACGTGCCTTTACTCAGAAGAGCACGCCAACTTCTTAAGACTTTGCAGAGGTGAAACTTGAAAATTTCTAAGTGACTTCTTTTCAACTCTTGCACAAAAACTTATAGCTAAATCGCACTGAGCACCTTGGGGCTTAGGAAGTTTTGTGTCTAGTAGATTGGAAGAGTAAGGCTTAGAGCATATAAGCCTTAGAAGATGAGAGTGAGAGATAATTTGAAATGAGAGAAATCAACCCCTATATATACTAGTTATGGGAAGCAGAGTTCATAGAATTCTGTCCCAAATATTCAAAAATTTGAACGTTGGACAACTCGTAGCAAGGTGTTCCTAAAAATTATGTTGCTAATTTTCAGGGGACAGAGTTCGGCCCGAGTTCTTCCTTAGGCAGAGTTGGCCCGAACTCTGTCTACCTTGGGCTAGAAGCTCTATATAGGCTAGAGTGGTTTGGTTTGGTTTAGGGGTTGTATGGTGGACCTTGGAGTAATAAGTCTAGGGGTTGAGATGACTCAGTGCGACTCAACGTACATTTACCAAGACTCAATAAACTGAAACATTACAGACTGAGGACAAATATATTTACAATGTATCAGCTTTATTGACGACGTCTGTCTTGAACTTGATATGTTGTATTGGATCGTAGATGATGTTCTTGAGCTTTATGTGTCGTATTGGATCATATCAGATATCATTTTGTTAATTGTCTAAATTAGGTTGACTATGATCCAGTTTGGGTCAACAATCTCCTCTATTTTGATAATAGATAAAATGATATTTGTATGTCTCAATATTCATACCTGGACACATGTTGAAGGAGAGAAAATAATTTGCACGTATGAAGTGGCTCCCCTGCAACTGAATATTTCCGTCCTGATACAAAACTCTATCCAAGCACAACATAATACATATAGAATATCACATCAAATATCACATAGTATGCCATCAAATATCACATAGTATGCTTTTTTCTTCCCCTTTGTCATTTAGCAAAATAGTGCATAGCCTCCCGTAAAGGGATAAAAAATAGACAAAGTGAAGAGCAAACACACAACATAACCATAACCAAACTTTATAGTGAAACTAGTTGTTTGATAAACCAGTAGGTAAAACTTGCAGTCTTTTAAACAGTAATAAATGCAGGCCACTTGCTTTTCATCAAATCTTTTCAATTATTTAATTCCAAGTTTAGTTATTTTAAATTTAATTAATATAATTAATTATTTTATAAATTAAATTTTTTTACACACGACTGTCGCAGATTAGCTGTAGGGGTACTGTCCCAGCTGGTGGAGGTTCACAGGAGAACACTTAAGTACCGCTTCACTTTGACCGTAGTCGTGGTAACAGACCCTTTGTTGGCTTGTCTTGAAAATAGTTTTTGCGTATTGAAAAAATAATCGATAAAACAACATGAATTAATATTAGTGACATCTAAAATTCCTAATTCTTGACGTAAATAATTGAAACGATCTGGGTAGAAATTTAAAACAAACCATTCAAAACACAATCTAAAAAAAAAGATAACTAGTTTTGAATGAGACCAATAAAGGATTTAAAAAGTAGATACCAATATAGTAGAAATCAAATCATTGGTCATAAATAATCCATGAGAATTTAGAAAAAATTATAGATCTAGATATACCAAAAAAATTGAAAACATAATGAGACTTCTAACAATGATCACAAAAAATATATTTAATTCACACTTTGCCCATACAAAAATAGTAAATCACTTCCATAAAGAATATAATCATTGAAAAGAAATCAAAATAGATATACTAGAATCTATGCAAAATCTATACCAAAGTTTCTGTATTTGAACTCAATTACCATAGCATGATATATGAATATCCAATGGATAACATGAAGGTAATGGAGACAAAATACTTGAAAGAAAAATTCAGTCGGCTTGAATGCACCCCCGCAAAGTATGATCAATCTAAATAAGATAATCATAAACTTTGAGATAAAGCCTTAAAAAATAATAATAGCTCAATAATTATAAAGATAAGAAAATCAAGATAATATAAGAATTATAACTTTATAAACCTATGAGAATGAGAGACCAAGATCATATATTCTCTCATAAATCCAAAAACCAATATCATGATCAAATTAACAAGATATTTAAAAAAATAATATATGTCCATGATGAACTAGGTATACCACATATTAAGGGTATAAATGTATTGAAATAATTAATTTGCTTCCTTTAAAATATGTGTATCTAGTTCAAAAGTAATTTATATGCAAAAAAAAGATAAGATAAATAATCATGAGGTCTAAGGAATACCCAAGATATGCATCTTTATTCCCTTTGATCAATTCATATAAAGTTCTAAACTAAAACAAATATCATCTTTAAGCAATTGAAAGAAATATCCGATAGATAAATGCTTAAAGATGAATAATCAAAATATATCAAAAAATATTAAAAAATGATTTCATGACATTAAAAGACTTTTGAAAACTGTCTTAATCCGAGTAATGGACAGATTCAAAATTAAAAAGGAAATCAAAATACTTTTGAAATATGAAAACTATTCTGACAAACTGTCTTAAAAATGTTCGAATGCATTCATTTAGTTCTTAAACTAACAGATGACGATTCGAATTTTTGTATCTCCGAAAACAACTTTAATAAAGGAATCCATAACTCATGAATATTCTGTTGACCCAAACTGGATCACAGTCAACCAAATATTGATAACTTAACAGTATGATACTTGTCATGATTCAATATGACACATCAAGTCAGAACTCGATACAAGATGGACGTTGTCAAATCTCCTGCAGCATACTCATAGTCTGAGTCTGTATTATTTTATCTTTATTGAGTCTAGAATGATGTAAGCTGACTTAGCATTGAGTACTTTTAGCTTAGAAAACTTATCCCTAAAACTACATCAAAGAAGCCCAAGCTCCACCAAGCCAAACAAAGCCCAAAGGCCATTCTGCCACCTAGGAGGCAGAGTTCGGGCCGAACTCTGCCCCCACACAGAGTTCGGGCCGAACTCTGCCCCTGATTTCTAGGAGCTAATGTTTAGGGTTACCAATTGCTAGCTGGAACAACGGCCATATTTTTGAATTTTGAGGACATAATTCTGGCCGAATTCTGCCTTCCAGACTAGTATATATAGGGCATGATTTCATTCATCTCTTCATCTCAACTTTTCTTCTCCTATAGCTTCATGCAAGCCAAAACCTTCCCATCTACTAGCCAAGATTCCTAAGCCTAAAAGTGCTCAGTGCTATTCAGTTTGAAGTTTGTGCAATAGTCAAAGTTGTTTTGAAAATTCTAAGTGTCATCCCAGCGATCTTTATAAGAAGTTGACGTGCTCTTCTAAGTAAAGGCACGTGGTGTAACTACTATTTTACAAATAGTGGATTTCAATCATGAGCAAGAGTCTCAGGCCTGGACTAGTCCTCCACGAGGGAAACCAGGTTAAAATTATTGTGTTTGCGTATGCTCTCTTGGTCTTTATTATTTCCGCATTCAATTCTTTAATTATATTCTGTTTGTGATAGAGTATAATTTTATTTGGATATTTTCGACAGAAACTCTATTCACCCCCCCTTTAGAGTTACCTACACGTTCTTCAATTGGTATCAGCTCTATTCTCTTGATTAAGGATTAACATCCTAGAGCTGATCCATGGCAACCACACAACCTATCTTTTCCAATTATGGTGAGGGACAGTCCACAAATAGGTCACCCCTATTTGATGGAACCAACTTGTAACACCATTTTCTAAATGAGGATAATTTTGAAATTTTGTGATTTTAATTATTTATTTATGATATTTAAATCATAATATAATTTTTGGTGATTTTTAATATTTTAAAACTATTTAAAAACCATGACTTGTGATTTTTATGTGCAGCTAGTGAAACCCTAGAGACTGTCTGACGTAGAGCCTAACCATAAGATTGGGATATTTATTTATCATTTTTAGCCTAGGGATAATTTGGTCATTTTGACTTATTAGAATTATTGATTAATTATTGGATTGATGGTTGTTATTTTTGACTTTTACTAGTTGTGACTTAAGAGACTAACCTAGATGTTGACTCTAGCTATGGTGACTTGAATAGCATGGTGGGACCCTAGTCTAACTTAAGTCCACCCAAGTTTAGTCATTTAGAATCAAGTTTGAAATATGAGAAGAAATGATTAGGTTCAATGACTTGTGACTTATGAATTGATTTCCTTTACCATTGAAACTTCGGCCAAGACCATTAGTCATAACCCTAACCCTAATTTTATCCTTTTATGACCTGCCACCTAGGGATTCCCAACCCTATATAACATCTCTTCCTTTGGTTCTTGCCTCATTTGTATTGAATCAACACTTGGAAAATAAAGGTATTGCCATTCTTCCCCAATCCCTAACTTTTCCATTTTAATTCCTTTTTGACTCTAGTTTCTTGCATTAGAGTCTAATACTCCTCTATTTTCTGATTATGGAGAGAAATCTTAGCTTTTGAACAATTTGGAGAATTGGGCTGGCAATGAGAATCACTCTATTTTGGGGCTTTTCTTGCCATTTGACACACTATAGGTAAACCCTCTAAATTGTGTTTTAATTTTGATTTCTTTGCATGTGTGTTAGATCGAGGTGTCCCCTAGCTGTCCCTCAAGTTTTGTAGGAAATTGTGTCCATTTCGTGTCTGTATCGGACACGTATCAATATGTCTATGTATGTGTTTGATGAAATACCTAAACGAACTTTTTATTCTCTATTTTCAAAAATAATTTCATATTTGGAAAGCCCTTGATGTGTTTTCGAAACCCTACTGACTGAGCACAATTTTGAGTGGGATTAATGTCCAAATCTGGACACGAACTTGTGCACGAGCCCCCGCACGTTTGCCCTACTACCCGTGTCCTGTTTCTCTGTGGACACGCCACGTGGATACTTCATTTTCGACACAGAGGTGGGGGCATACACTGACACTGTGTACACAAAGTTTGAGTCGACCTCATCGAGTGGATCAAGAGAAATCTCGATCGTACTGATTTTTCACTACACCGGCCTACAGATTTTTCTTCGACTGACACGTGCTTACATCATACGACACGATGCACTTGGACACGATACAGGCTATTGGACACGTTCACCTAGACCTAATCTACCTTGGGATACGACCACGAGACGAGGACTCACGTGTCGTGTCCTATTAGGTCGACACATCAGCAGAGGATTGCCTGTGCACAATTTGTACTACATTGGCACTGTAGCAGTCCCCTGCTACTGTGAGTCTCGTGTCCCCTCGACACGATACTATTTCACTCTCTAGAGATTGATTCGTGTAGGTACAGTGTCTGACACCTAGCCTAGGAATTGGTGCTTCACTTGGTGTCGAATTCACACTGTGGTTCGACCCACAGATTTGGCTCTGAGCAGTCGAGTACTGCTGCACATATCTGTGCACTTGCATTTCCTCTCTGACATTGACACTTCTTTGATACTCCACTTGGACACCTAATGGACACTCTATGACACTTTGACACACTATGACACACATGTAACACATGTTCATATATCTGCGCACTTGTTTTACATGGACACTCGTTCACCCATGCACTCATCACTTCGACACACACACACCCATGTCACATTTACACATGTTCTGATACATTGGACACAGGTTGACACACCCTCATGGACACTTATAGCTAACACTCACTTCACATATTGCTACCTGTTTGACACCTTCATATGACACACTCGAACACATGTTCTGAACACTTAGACTATGATAACTGCTTGACACATCTCACTTGCATCAATGACACACACACTTAACTAGATCATTTCAATCTATAATTATTCTATGCACACTCATGTATCCTGCATTCCCATTAGCACTGCTTCCTTGGTTCAGGTAAAATGCCCTACACCTTCATAAAGTATCAGATCTCATATGCCTAGTTTTGAGCATCATGCTTTAATGCATGTGCAACCATTTGATTGAGTTGTGTTCCATTATTCTAGTATCAGCCCTATAGGCCAACCTTTCTCTCTGATTATCCAACAGGATGTAGGGATTTAGAGGTATATGAAAAATAGTGGATTGGTTATTTTGTATATCAGTAGGATACTGAGGTTAGAAGTTTCAGGCCATTAGTTCCTTTGTGTTAGTCCAATTTTATATTAGTTAGCTATTCCACCTTCATTTATTTTAGCAGCACTAAGTTAAGAAAGAGTGATCATCCCATTTTAGAATCCTAGATATCATTTATATAGTGTGTTAGTGTTTTAGTGCATTAGTGATGTGGGTTAAGGTTTGGATGTATCAATTGGGGTTAGTTAGTATCAGAATTTTATAGTATATCAGAGTTAAGTTCAGTTAGGATTTTGGGTTTGAGAAGTTAGTTAGCATTGGTTAGGTAATGTTTGGAGTTGAGGTTATGTATCAGTTAGGATTTAAGTCAATATCAGATTAGAGAGTTATTCCTGTGTCAGAGATGTGCCTCATTCCTTGTGTTAGTGTCTACCTGAGTATCTAAGTGAGAGTCTTGTATCCTGAGCCTATGTGCAAGTGTGAGGAGGTGAGTATAGTGTAGGCTTGACCCTGTGTTGGAATATTATAGTAGGAAGTAGACACTAGCATGCACAGGTAGATGTGGATAAGGGGGTTCAGTTATAAGGATAATTAGGTGCCTGTCTCCAATTGATTCCAGATCAGACCCATACCTCTGTTCTGCATATCCAGGTGTTTGAACCTTGCTCATTGCCCATACTTCTGTTCTGTTCCTATTTTTTTTCTACTCACTACATGTTGAATTTTGTCCAGACCTTGTTCAGTAGGGTTGGACTATTTTAATTATGGCCCTTGAGTCCAGATTATTCCTGGGCGTGATAGGTTCAGACTCCTTGGAAGTGATTCCAGTTAGTTCATTCCTCAGATACTTAAATTTTAACCCACCTTGTGATGTTCAACCATTTACATACATATCATGCATATATTTGTGTGTAATGTTATTTAAGGATTAGAGTTGGGTTTTTATGGTTGATTGAAGGTTTAGAGATGTGGTATCTATATATGCATATTATAGGATTAGGAGATTTTGGTAATTGATGTAGAGTTGGGTTCTAGATAATTTAACCTAGGTTGAGTTATGGTTGGAACTACTTAGCTCCTAAACCCTAGATATTGACTAAATGAAGCCAAATTGACCCAGGTAGGCCCATTTAACTTAGTTTGACTTAGAGTTGACCAAGGATTGACTTTTAACCTAGAGAGGCCTAGAGCATGTAGAATGCATTGTTTAATTCAAATATTCTGTTTAGAACATAGTATAACCTGTATCTCGTAATAGGACTCTGTGACTCCAGTTCAGGATACCAATACACATCAGTTGCTCAGGAATCAGGCGAGTACATTCTCTGATCATTTCATAACAAAGCTTAGATTATATTCCTGCTCTAGATTACCTTATTTGATGCTGTTACGGTATTATCACGGATTGGTACTATATGTATCCCTACATTGAGATGTTATGCCCCTCGCGAGCATCGGATACTTCATGTCATGTGTTTCATGTACATCATGTATTCCTCGCTCTCATGTTATTCATGTTTCTCATGTGCTTCATGTACGTTCATGTACGCTCGTGTACTCTCATGTGCTCTCGTATACAGTCATGTTTCTCATGTACTTCATGTGTAACCTATACTTCATGTGTACCCCTTCATGGGCCTTCATGTAGAATTCATGTGCACTCAGTTCTGAGCCCTTATGTATACTTCATGTACACCCATCTATGGGCTTTCATGTGAAAATTATGTGCGTAACATAACTTGTCTGGATCCTTGTGTATTGATTGGGATATGGGGGAGTATAAATAGTTATGTGAACAATTCCAAAGTAGTATAACCATGTGAGCCTCTTTAGTATATTCATGTACAATTCCAGCTGTTCATATGTCGACTTTGTACTCTACATCACTAGTCACTGATAGTTCTCTTTATAGTAGATATTTCCATTACAGTTCTCTCTTTTACATCATTTATATTCTTTCAGTTTTTATGTATCGTACTCTCTTGCATGTTTATTTTCTAACCTGTTATGATCTGCGTGAGATGTATTGTGCTCTCTCCCTCCTGACTGGACCTGTTAAAAATTTTACAGAGGATGATGAGGAACCTTGTACCCCTTACTATAGAGCTTGCCTAGATGACAATCGCGACCTGGACCCTTGGGAGGTTCAGGCAGCTGCTGAGGATGATACCCATGCATAGTATATAGTCTAGACTGTTCTTTCTTTTCATGTTAGTTGTTGTCTTTGATTTCAGAGTTTTATTATTATAGAGATGTTGAGACTTGTGTTTGTTAACTTTGATTTATTTCACTTCTGTTGTACCTCAGTTTGAGGATTTCCTTATCTATTCCCTCGTGCTATATTCTACCTCTAGATTGTGATTGAGTTGTACCTTCTGTGATTTGGCCTCCTTTTGGAGAATATTTTATATTGTGTTAGTTATAGTTCATGACCTAGAACAACGTTCTACCCCGCCGACACTGCGGCGTAGGCTGAGCGTTGTTACGTACTCGTACCCTTACAGTGGGTGCGGGTCGTAACACAACTACACCTATTGGAAAACTAGGATGAGCTTCTACTTTAAGTCTCTAGACTTTGACTTGTGGAACATAGTAACTGATGGTCAAAAGAAACCGTCTAGAATAGCTGTCGAGGAAAACCTCATCGAGAAACCCCACGACAAGTATACTAACCTGAAAAGAAACAGACAAGTCAAGATGCTAGGGCTATTAATGATCTTTTCTATGCCATAGACATGACTGAATTCAACAGGGTCTCGACATGCTACACCTCAAATAAAGTATGGAAGCTTCTGGAGGTGACTCATGAAGGAACCACACAAGTTAAAGAATCAAAGATCAGTCGGCTGACACAAGAATATGAAGCTTCCAAAATGAAGCCAAACGAGACTATTACTCAAATGTTCACAAGGTTCCTCGACATCGTCAACCCACTATCTTCCCTTGGTAAGGATTACTCCAACCAGGAAAAGATACATAAGGTGTTAAGGGGACTACCGCAGGTCTGGAATCCCAAAGTCACGACAATAATTGAAGGAAATGATCTCACCATCATGACGCTGGAAACTCTCATGGGCAAGTTGATGACGCATGAGCTCGATCTCAAAGATTTTTAAGAAATAGCTCCAAAGACAAAAAATTGCCTTAAGAGCTCATCGTCGAAGAACTGGTCCAGAAGAAACTGATGACGATGATTCCGATGGTGATGATCAAGCTCTTATGGTCCGTAACTTCAAGAAGTTCCTTCGCTTCAATCGAAGGAAGAAGGAACAACAAAAAGACGACGAGAAAGAACCAACTTGCTACGGCTGCAAAAAGACTGTTCATGTTCGAAAAGACTGCCCAGTTGCAAAGAAGGAAGCAGATACGAGAAGCCCTACAAGAAGCCATCTTCACGAAAGTATGACAACACTAGTATTCGGCACGAAAGCGAAGCCAGTGAGTCTGAAGAAGAAAGTTACTATCCTTAAGACACGGCTAACGTCTGCCTAATGGCAACATCTGATGAGGTAACAAACGAACCTCTCGATGACTTTACTTTTGATGAACTGGGTGATGCTTTTAATAACCTACTAAATGATCACAAGAAAGTTCTTAGTAAGTATAAGCATACTAAGGAGAAGATCAAAGCTTATGAAATAAAGATTTATAAACTTTCTTGCTTACTTGATAATGTTAGAGATACTTCACCCACAGATGTCACCGATGAATTATCCAAGCTTAAATTAAGCTTACACGATGCCGAATCGATCATTGAAAAACAAACATGTGATTCTCAGCACTCAACAAAGAGTTTGCTGAAGAAAAGAACAAACACAAGATTGCTATTGCTAGAATTGATGGTCTAAATGCCAAGTATAATGAACTGAGTGTTGCCTCTAAGAAATTAGAGATCAGACTGGGTAAATAGGTTGCTCAACCTCAAACTCAGTCTCACAGTCAACAACACACACACAACACATAAGACCACTCATCAAAATAGAACATGTCATCCACATGCAACACATAACCATGCTTTTATGTACACATATTCCCATGCAGCACGTAAAACACCTACTCATAGACATTATACTGCTACACATAACTATTATCCAGCTACTACACACAATCAATATCATGCATATCCTACTCATAGACATTACTATCACCCTGCTCTGAACACAAATAAACAGGCCATATGCACATACTGTGGCTTACATGGTCATATCTCACTACAGTACAAACACTACCAAAATAAGTCGTATTACCGACGAAATTAGCGACGTTTTAAGAAAACGTCGCAGGGAAAAAACAATTTAGCGACGTTTTTTTATTACGTCGCTAAACGTCGTTATTAGCGACGGACATCAACGTTCTACGACGTATTTAAACTACGTTTGCGTTTTAAACAGATAACGTCGCGTATAAGTCGGTAAACGTCGCTAATATTAGTGATATTAGCGACGTTTACCGACGTATATGTTAATTCATCGCTAATATCACTTATACTAGCGACGTTTACCGACGTTTTGTGTGACGTCGCTAACTTGTAAATATAGGTCAGGTTCGATTTTTCATTCCCCCCATTATTTTCCCCCCAATTATTTTCCTTCCCCCCCGACCCCGAGCCGGCTTCCCCCACCCCCTCGGCCCCCGACCCCCACCGACCTTCGGTGACCGCCGCTCTCCTCCTCCGGAGACCGTCGACCCCCTCCTCCCCCTCCACCGCCGCTCCCCCTCCACCGCCGCTCCCCCTCGCCATTCGCCAGAGCCAGCTCCAGCCACCTCGACCGCCGCTCCCCCTCGCCGTCGTCGCTCCCCCTCGTCGTCAAGGTCAGGTAAACCCTAACTCTAATCGGCTCGACACCTCAACACGAGCCTGTGCACGTTTCTTGTTTGGACACCTCGTGTCTAGTTTGCTAGACACGAGACACCCCCCTGACATATGTATAAACCTTGTGCACACATTAATTGATATGAATTTGGGTTTTTGATTCGAATTGAGGGCTCTTTACATATTTTCTGAAACTGTCCAGTTTGAGCATTTTCTAAAATCTTTTAAGTAAATTAAATTGTTAAATAATGTAGATTCATGATGTTTAAGATGTATACAATATCTGAGATGTTAGTTTACATGGCCGAGGTTCATGGAATGCAAGTTTGGGTTGTATTTATTCAAATTTGGGTTCGAAAAAGGGATTTTCTGATACATGTATTGTTCTTTGTGTTTTCAAGAGTAAAATTGATAATTAAGATGCTAATTCATATAATGTAATGTTATTTACTGTAGGACATTGAAACTGAGTAACTGCCCTCTATATTGTTCAGTCCCCTTTCTTAGTTGTTCAGTCGACTTCTAGGTAGGTAAAGGCCACTTCTTAGATGTATCATTTGATGGAAGGGAGAGGGGGCATAAGTGTTCAGTCCTTGTTCAACTTATGAACATGTATCAGTTCCAAAGTTACTAGTATCAGCCATAGTCAACCATAGTATCTTTTAGATTAGGATTTGAACCCATATTCAGTCAAACCCTTCTCATCCTTGTTCAGTCCTTGAACTTAAACCAATCCTTGAATGTGAAGTCTAGTATATATATTTGATTAGCTTTGTATATATGTGTATCTCGATTTGTGTTTGGTTGCAGTGGTTAGGATTTATTTATATATTGGGTTACCTAAGGGTTGAGTTCAGAGTTTAGAGTGGAGTGTGCAGAGGGAAAGTTAGTATGTGACATTGAGAGTTCACAAAGATGGTAGGGTGTATCAGATTTGATAAAAGAAGGGAGTGATGGCTATATATCGATTGTATCTATAAAGGTTGTATATATAAAGGATAGTATAATGACTTATGGTAAGTTAAAGATTGTGGGTTCAGTCTAAGAAATTAGTCTTAGTGTGTAGAGTAGTATGTAGAGGAGTATGGCTACTAGTGATATATAGATATGTAGGTCCATGTGTATCTGTATCGGACTATCGCTATCGGTATCGAACTATCGCTATCGGTATCGGACTATCGCTATCGGTATCGAACTATCGGTATCGATCGAACTATCGGTATCGGACTATCGCTATCGGTATCGGACTATCGCTATCAGTATCGACCGTATATACGGTCTACCTAACCTATATACTGATACTAATTTGATACTCTCTGATATTAAGTACATCCGGCTTACTAGCTAGCGGATCCACCAGTTACATGATTATATACTAATTATGTTTATATAAAGTATGCATGTATAATAGTAGGTAATGATATGCAAAACTGAAAAGATAAATGCAATGCATGTATATAAAGTGTGTAGATAGTCAAACCCTTCTCATCCTTCTTTTATTTTATATTGACTTCCATGATATGACAGCTCCTCAAAAAAAAAGAATCCTCTACTAGACATCGCACTCTCCTTTTCAGAACATCAACTAGTATTACTACCTTGATGTATATATAAAGTATGCATGTATAATAGTAGGTAATGATATGCAAAACTGAAAAGATAAATGCAATGCATGAATGAATGGATGAAAAGATAAATGCAATCCATCGGAAAAGCTTTGACACTTGCATATCATTCACTACCTTGATGTATCTATCTTACAGAATTATGGAGCTGAATTACTATCTGCGGAATCGTACTTGGATGTACAACCGTCATCCTGATGACATGTGCGGTGTGCGGGATGAATTCATAGAGGGTGTACACCAGTTCCTGCAGTTTGCCAAGGCGTTCCCTCAGTACATGGACGGTACCAAAATTAAGTGTCCATGTGTGAGATGTCGCAACTTGAAATATCATCCAGAAGTGGATGTCACGTATCATTTGTACTCGAAGGGTTTCACGCCGAATTACTATCAGTGGAGCGAGCACGGAGAACTTGTGTCTTTAGCATCGGAGTACGAGCCTTATGTGGATGTCCACAACAACGCTCCTTACGACGATGGGTTGGTGAACATGGTTTTTGACGCGGCCGGGCCTAGTTTCGATCCGGATGATCATGATGCACCTGAGGAGGCACCGAACCCCGATGCTGCACAGTTCATGGAGTTGCTGGAGAATGCAAGGACTCCATTATATCCTGGTTGTGAGGATCATTCACCGTTGGAGGTGGTTACAAGATTGTTCAGCATCAAGTCCGATTTTAACATGTCGCAAGATTGCTACAACCGTATTATGGAGTTGCTTATAGAAATATTGCCTGAGGGTGCGAAGTTGCCTAAAGACTTCTACCGGTCTAAGAGGATGGTTAGATCGCTCTGGATGAGATATGAAAAAATCGATGCCTGTCGCAACGGGTGCATGTTGTACTACAAAGACGACAAGGATGAAGACGCCTGCAGATTTTGTGGTGTCGATCGCTACAGGAAGCCTACCTCTTCGATGCACTACTTGCCGTTGACGCCGCGTTTGCAGCGGTTGTTTATGGTGAAGGAAACTGCAGAAAACATGAGTTGGCATAAGCGGGAACATACCGAAGGAGTGTTGGATCACCCATCTGATGGAGAAGCATGGAAGCACTTTGATCGAGAGTATCCAGATTTTGCTTCTGATCCGCGTAATGTTAGATTGGGTCTCTGCTCTGACGGTTTTACCCCATTCGAACTTTCGGGATCCCAGTATTCGTGTTGGCCTGTGATCGTCACCCCGTACAATCTACCGCCTTGGATGTGCATGAAGACTCCATATATGTTCCTCACCGTTATTATCCCAGGTCCGAACAATCCGAAAAGGAACATCGATGTTTATTTACAGCCATTGATTGATGAGTTGAATCAGCTGTGGGAAGTAGGTTCCAACACGTATGATGTATCTAGAAAACAAAATTTCCAGATGCGGGCAGCACTTATGTGGACCATCAACGACTTTCCGGCCTATGGAATGTTATCTGGATGGAGCACGCATGGTCGTCTTTCATGTCCGTGTTGCATGGACGACACTAAGGCTTTCCGTTTGAAACACGGAGGCAAACCGTGCTTCTTCGATTGTCATCGACAATTTCTGCCGAAGGATCATCCGTACCGGAGGAACAGGAATGCTTTTTGTGCTGGCGTTGTGGAGAAGGGTGATCCACCGACAAGGTGGTGCGGAGCCACGATATGGGAGGAGGTTAGAGATTTACCAAGTGCTATTGAGCAGCCTGCTACGGGCTACAAGTGTGACGGATTTGGTCGCACTCATAACTGGACGAAGAGGAGTATATTCTGGGATCTGCCATACTGGAGCACCAATCTGATTAGACATAACCTTGATGTCATGCATATCGAGAAGAATGTGTTTGACAATATAATTAATACTGTGATGGACGTAAAGGGGAAGACGAAAGACAATCCTAAGGCTAGATTGGACTTGAAAGAAATATGTAGACGTCCTGCATTGCATTTGATAGAGGACGGGAATGGAAAGTTGAAGCAGCCTAAGGCAATTTTCTCACTGGAGAAGGAGGATAAAGTGAGGCTTTGTAGGTGGATTCAAGGTCTGAAATTTCCAGATGGGTATGTTTCAAACTTGAGAAGATGCGTCGACCTCAAGGAGAACAAACTGACAGGTATGAAGAGCCATGATTGTCACGTATTCATGGAGCGGTTAATTCCGATTGCATTTCGGGAATTCTTACCGCAGGCAGTTTGGGATCCATTGACGGAGCTTAGCATATTCTTCAGGGACCTTTGTTCTAAGAAATTGCTCGTTGATCGTCTAGAAAAGCAAGAGAAGGACATTGCGGTAACACTGTGCAAGCTAGAGAGGGTGTTTCCTCCTGGATTCTTCGACTCTATGGAGCATTTGCCGATTCATCTTTCCTACGAGGCACGTGTTGGTGGACCCGTCGAATATCGATGGATGTACCCGTTCGAGCGACATTTGAATCACCTAAAAAGAAAGGTAAAAAATAAGGCTCGGGTCGAGGGTTCTATTTGTGAAGCCTATATTCTCGAGGAGATTACAAATTTCTGCTCCTCCTATTTCAAACCTCATGTTGCTACGAATAGAACGAGGGCTCCGAAAAACGACGACGGATATCAAGAATTTAATGATGGAATACTGAAAGTATTCAATGCGTCCGGAAAGCCTTCGGGGAAAATGAAGAAGAGATATTTGAATGACGAAGAGCTAAGGGCTGCTCAGTTGTATGTATTACTCAATTGCGACGAGGATGAAGTGGAGAAGCTAGAGGGGTAAGTAAGGAATGATGAGTTTACGTCATCTCAATGTAATAGTATAAGCTAATATTATTGTACTAATCGTTCTAATGTTTCGTTGTTTTCCAGCACATATAATGATGAGTTGAGGCTGGTTAGACCCTACCTAACAGACGAAGCATTAGAACAAGAAATGAGACGTCATTTTCCTTCTTGGTTGAGCGAATATGTAAGCAGCTCGGTAATATTTACTGGCCTCTTCTAATGCAACTGCGCAATAAATAACTTATTATCTCTTCTTTGATATTCAGGTCGATCGTCTAATTTCACCCGAGATTGAATTAATTAGAACTCTTGCCAAGAGACCAATTACTTTTGTTAAAACATGGCCAAGTTATTGTGTCAATGGCTTTCGGTTCAAGTCGACAAATGCTCCGATCAGAGACAGCTTCCTGGATCTTGATTCCACGAAGAACAGTTGTTTGTGTATCAAGTCTTCAAACTACAAAGACGTCGATCCAGGAAATGATTTCTTTGGCATCTTGCGAGAGATTGTGGAGTTGTCATATAATTATGGCAGAGAACCTGCAAAGATCGTGTTGTTCAAGTGTGAATGGTTCGATCCGATTGAAAATCAAGGCTGGAAAATTGACAAGCATGGTCTTGTGGATATAAACTACAAGCGAAGATATCAAGGCTACGAACCGTTTGTCCTAGCAACTCAGGCTCAGCTCGTGTACTTCACAGCTTATCCGAGACGGGGAGCAACGAAGTCTGACTGGTGGGCAGTATGCAAGACTAAAGCTAGAGATACTTTTGATGTTGATGAAAAAGCTTACCAGGAGGACGAGCTACCTCCTGTAACCAATATTGTCGATGTGGACTCCACGGAAGTTACGTACTACACGACACATAATGTAGAAGATGTAGAATTATCCGAAGAGGAAGACGAAGCCGACGAAGGTGAAGACGAAAGTGAAGATGAGGAGGAAGAGGAAGATGAGGTCGAGGAAGACGAACAAGATGATTATTCTGAAGATGATTGAGAGAGATATACTTATCTGAACTTAGATGTTTCTTCTAGAATATATTATCTGGACTTAGATGTTTATTGTAGAATGTATCATCATATGTTACCTTGGTTATTATCTTTGTTGTACTGTCATATTTCTAGTCTCTATTATTTGTTGTACTTTCATATTTCTAGTCTCTATTATTTGTTGTACTTTCATATTTCTAGTCTCTATTATTTCTTGTACTATCATATACTGTTATCAGGTATGGCAGGTCGTTGCGGAGCGTTACGAGGGACACGACGAGGACATGATCCTCCAGTACTTCCTACAGGTACTGCTAGAGGACGGAGTTTTCCTTCGGTACCTCCTACTGGTACCGGCTCTGGATCTTCGTCACCGATTACTCCTCCATATCGGACAGTAGCTGGGCCTGCTGGGATGACATCACGTGGCATATCTCCTGGGACGAGTAGTTCCAGGCCTGTTGAGAGTGCTCGCCCGTCTAGCGTTCCTGATGCTGATACGACGATAGAGACGGATGAGCAGATGGCGGAGGCTACGCCGACGGCCGAGGAGGATGTGCCGACGGCCGACCAGCATCATGCAGATCCTCCTTGCGCACCTCCGGAGGAGAGGAGGACGGAGATCTGGGCCGACGGTACAAAGTAGGTATTTTGGTTTATGATTTTTTTTCTATTTTTATCATAAATTAACTTTTTTCATGAATATAATATGTCTGTATAGATATCGTCCTCCAGGGGTACAGAGACGCCTAGGCGATATGCTGAGGCATAATTATGGTGGTCCCTGGATTAACTACTCTGATGCTCCAGACGAAAGGAAGAACTACTGGTTTACGCGCTTCAAGGTTAAAATAGATTTGTTTTTAACATGAATCATTTAATTTATGCATATTATATATAACTGATAAATATTTGGTTTCGTACTGTTCTAGGATATGTTTTACTATCCACCGCACCGGGCCGAGCTGATCGAGGGGATGTTTCCTTCCGTCGCTGCTAAGCTGATCCGCGACTCTATTAATGATCAGAAGGAACGTGATCGTGTCGGAAAGCCGATCAAAGGTTGGATCACCCCTGATCAGTGGAATGCGATGAAGGCTCGATTCAACGAGCCAAGGTACAAGGAGAAGTCGGAGAAGGCTAAGGCGGCTAGGCAACATGCCTCGAAGTGGTGCGGTGGGTCGATTCCGATGACGGAACATTTCCGTCGTCTGGTATGTCTTTCTCTTTTAGAAATATTATTTTAATGCAAATCCGATAAATTATTACTAAGATAATATATTTAATTACAGGTAAGGAAGGTCGGTAACGCCGACATGGTGACCGTCTTCCTGGCCACCCATCGGAAGGGCGGAGTCCTTATTGACGAGAGGGCCGAGCAGACCTATGTAAGTATTACAATACGTTATCTTAATTTAATACTTCGTGTCAATTTTAATATAACTTAGTAAATATGATGCAAATAAATATTCATGAAGTTAGTAAAAATAAGTACATTAATTAGAAATTAGAAATCATAGAGTACTATCCATACTTTCTAGGCCGAGTATCAGAGGCTGCGGGAACGGGCGACTGCTAGTGCACCTGATGCAGGAGTGGCCGGTACTTCCTCGCAGCCCACTCAAGCTCTGTCGGAGGACGAGCTGTGGATGACCGTCGCTGGTGGCCTCCATAGGGGTACGTACTACGGTACGGGATCCTATGGCGCCCTAGTTGCGACCCAGTCCTTTAGAACATCTCCTGCTAGTGTGCATGGTCCACAGCCGTCCCAGGAGTCTGCCCGAGTCCACCAGATGATGGAGTCTCTCCGTGACGACCTGCTACGACGGATCGAGCAGCAGTCTCAGCACCCTACGGACGATCCTGCGCTGATAGCACGATTGGATGCGCTCGATCGCGCCATTATGGGGCTCGTAGAGACGACTGAGAGGACAGAGCGCACCGTTGGAGGGTTAGAGCGCACGATGACGGAGTTACAGACAGGACAGGTGACCATGGCCGAGACGGTGAGATTGGCGCAGGATTCGATGGTCCAGAGCAGTGGTAGAATGTTATCTATCATGGATTCATACAACCAGCGACTTACAGCGTTGGAGCATGCTGGTACTCTGGGTGCGCCTTCATCATCGTCGACTCCGCCGCCTCCATCGCCTTCTTCTTCGACACCGACTCCACCGACGTCACAGCCTGGCGCTCCATCTGTATCGATTTTACTTGTGGAGTATGAGGAGTTGTTATCCCTTCGTCGCGGCAGTGCCCCTCCTGTACCAGATCACTAGTAGTCCTAGTTAGGACTTTTGTTTGTGTTTGTATCATCATATATTTGTGACTTATGATTGGATGTTTGGATTTGGATGTTAATTGTGTTTGTATCGATTTGACTTGTGACTTGTTTGGATTGGATGTTTGGATTGGATGTTAATTCCTTCGTCGATAAATGTTAATTGTGTTTGGATTGGATGTTAATTAACTTAGATTAAAGCTATATGTGTAGCATCTTGAATTGTGAGTGGAGGTTTGAATGCGCTGTGATTTGGAATTGTGAGTGGGGATTTGAATGTGTACATATATGTATAGCATCTTGAATTGTGAGTGGTAATATAGAATCTGTGTTTTATTTTTTTTATTTTTTTTACAATTTTAGCGACGTTTAGCGACGCTTACTGACATTTATCGACGTCAGTTTCCGACGTTTACCGACGAGAAGCTGCAAAAAATAAATTTTTCCGACGTTTTTCCGACATTTACCGACGACTAACTGCAAAAAAAGTACAGGTCTCCGACGCTTTTCCGACGTTTACCGACGACTAGCTGCAAAAAAATGTACAGGTCTCCGACGTCTAGCGACTACATTCACGTCGCTATATTACCGACGAAACGACGGTAGACGTCGGGAATTATTCCAGGACTTCACCGACGTGTAGCGACTACATATACGTCGGTAATATACCGCCGACACGACGGTAGACGTCGAGAACTCACCGACGTACAGTTACGTCGCTGGATGTCGGTAATTGCGACGTTCAGCGATATTTTTGTAATCAGCGACTAAGGAAACGTCGACAAAACTTAAACGTCGGTAATTGCGTCGGTGCTTCATATTAGCGACGGATTTTATTGTTTTAGCGACGTTTTTGGGCGTCGCTAAAACCACTTATTTTGGTAGTGAAAATTAGGAAATTGGTTGATATAAATCTATATGCATGGGTACCAAAGACTAACATTTCAGGACCCTCAAAGACTTGGGTACCAAAGGTTACATCTACTCTTGGTGTAGGTGGACCTTCCCGCTCAAACTAAAAGCAAGTGAATTTTCGATAGTGGGTGCTCGCGACATATGATTGGAGATGCAAATATATTCGCAACACTATCGATGAAAAAAGAAGAATATGTATCCTTCAGAAATAACTTGAAAGGTTATATTATAGGTAATGGTTCAATTGGTTATCCCCCTTCTCTTGTCATAAATGATGTCTGTTTAGTTACCGAATTAAATCATAACTTACTCAACATCAGTCATCTTGCTGACCACGGTTATGACATTAATTTTGGAAAAATTAAATGCTTTATCTATGATAGATCAACTAGAGACATCGCTTTTGAAGGGATAAGGAAAGATAACATATATATTTTCTACATATCTGGAGATACTAATAATGCAGGAAGATACCTCTACGCTCATAAGGATGAAAGACTATTATGGCATCAAAGTTTTGGTCATGCTAACTTGGACACCATATCAAGACTATCCACCAAGAAGCTTGTAAGAGGACTACCCGATATCACATTCAAGAAAGACATGGTATGTGCTGATTGTGAAAAAAATAAGGCTATAAAATTTTTATTTAAATCCATCAACTATGTAAGTACTACTAGACCGTTACAACTCCTTCATATGGACTTATTTGGTCCAAGTAGAGTAGTCAGTCTTGGCGGTAAACTCTATGCCTTCGTTATCGTTGATGATTTTTTCAAGATTTACTTGGGTGTTCTTTCTTACAAATGAAAGTGAAACTATTTCTATTTTCAAAATATTTTCCAAAAAGGTTCAAAACGAAAAAGGCTACATAATTACTCGAATCCGAAGTGATCATGGTGACGAATTCAAAAATTCTGACTTCGAAAAGTTTTGCGAAACAAATAATTTTAGTCATGAATTTTCTTGTCCTAGAACTCCTCAACAAAATGGTGTTGTGGAGCAGAAGAACAGGACTCTTGGCGATATGGCTGGAGTCATGCTGAATCAATTTTTTTGTCGAAATATTTTTGGGCAGAAGCTGTCAACACAGCGTGCCATGTTTTGAATAGGGTTTTGATTCGACCTATTTCGAAGAAAACACCCTATGAGCTTTGGTTTGGTAGAACTCCCAATGTTTCTTATTTTAGAGTGTTTGGCCGTCGCTGCTTTATCTTGAATACCAATGACAACTTAGGCAAGTTTGATGCCAAAGCTGACGAAGGTATTCTTCTTGGTTATGCTGCCAAGAGTAAGGGATATGGAGTGTTCAACAAACGCTCCATGATTGTTGAAGAGTTTACTAACGTAACCTTTGATGAGAACAATAGTACAGCTGCAATTCTCGACGATGATGATCCATCAACACTCACCCCTGTGGATGTACCACCCGAAAATAATTCTCTGGAGAGCTTGCCAAAGAAATTCCAATTCAAACCCTCGCATCCAAAAAATTTGGTAAAAGGTGAGGTATCAAAAGGGATAACTACTCGATCTTCTTGACGAGATTCTATTGATGGTACAATTTTTTTCTCAAATTGAACCCAAAAATGTTTTAGAAGCTTTTAATGATGAATTTTGGATATCTGCAATATAAGAAGAACTCAACCAATTCGAACGGAATTAGGTGTGGGAACTTGTTCCTAAACCTGCTAACCATTCGATCATTGGTACTAAATGGGTTTTTGCAACAAAGTAAATAAGGACGGTTCAGTCACACGTAACAAGGCTCGTCTCGTAGCTCAAGGGTACAACCAAGAGCAAGGTATTGACTACGATGAGACGTATGCTCCTGTTGCACGACTTGAATCTATTCGGATGCTTTGTGCCTTTGCAAATTTCCAAAATTTCAAGTTATTTCAAATGGATGTGAAAAGTGCCTTCTTAAATGGTTTTATCAAAGAAGAAGTTTTTGTAAAACAACCACCAGGTTTTGAAAATCACAAATTTGCCGACCATGTTTTTAAACTTAAGAAAGCCCTCTATGGTCTCAAACAAGCTCCTCGAGCATGATATGAACGTCTTAGTACATTCTTACTTGATAAAGGTTTCTCAAAAGGGAAAATTGATACTACACTTTTAATAAAATCCCTTGGTGACACCATTTTATTAGTACAAATCTATGTTGATGATATTATATTCGGCTCTACTAATGCGAGTCTATGCGAAGACTTTGCTAAGTGTATACAGAACGAGTTTGAGATGAGCATGATGGGGGAGCTTAACTACTTCCTTGGCCTGCAAATCAAACAATACTCGCAAGGCATCTTCATCAGTCAATCGAAGTATACAAAGGACATGCTAAAGAAGTTTGAGCTTGACAACATCAAACCTATCAGCACTCCTATGGCTACTACAATAAAGCTGAAACCTGATGAAATCGGCAAACCAGTCGATCAATGTAAGTATCGAAATATGATTGGTAGTTTATTGTATTTAACTGCTATTCATCCCGATATTATGTTCAGCGTGTGCTTATGTGCTAGATACCAAGCTAACCCTAAAGAATCACACATGACCGCTGTTAAGCGTATCTTTCAACACCTTAAAGGTACAATTACGGTAGGCTTGTGGTATCCCAAAATCTCTTCCTTTGAACTGATCGGATATTCCGATGCTGATTTTGTGGGATTTAAAGTTGACCGTAAGAGCCAGCGGCACGTGTCATTTGTTAGAAAAAGCTTTAGTCTCATGGTTTAGTAAAAAGTAGAACTCTGTAGCACTATCCACAACAGAGGCTGAGTACATTGCAGCTGGTCGTTGTTGTGCTCAGATTCTGTGGATGAAAAAAACTCTTGAAGACTATAACTTATCTTTTGTGCATATTTCTATTTTTTGTGATAACACTAGTACCATCAATTTGACTAAGAATCCTGTATGCCACTCACGTATGAAACACATTGAGATTCGTCACCACTTTCTACGTGATCATCACCAACACGGTACCATTAACTTAGAATTTATCGACACCGATCATCAGCTAGCAGACTTTTTCACCAAACCACTAGCCGAAGAGTGATTCAATTTTCTTCGTCGAAAATTAGGGATTTTGGATTAACATGTCATACACTAAATTATTTCTGCGATATTAACTGTCAGTCATATCGTGCTTGATGTCTTGTCTTGGGTACAGGCCAAAAGGGCCCTTCTGTCAACAAGGCGTAAAAACCTAAGTGACATGGTGCACTAGCCTTCGGACTACCGCTAGCTGGAATTCGGCCCCTACAGCTAACGTAAGGTGATACAACCTGTACTGATTACTGCATCACAATTATTGTCGCCTTGTTGATTTGGTTTATGATCATTGAATTCCACTTATTCCTCATTTAAGACTATATTTATAGCCTTTATTTCCCTTCATTTGATTTTTTTTAATCAAATTGAATTCTGGCCCCAGGAAGGCAGAGTTCGGGCCGAACTCTGTCCCCACATAGAGTTAGGGCCGAACTCTGTGTCCCAATTCCAGAACCTCAATTCGCTCTCAGCCCTTTATTTTGTTGATCCAACGGCTATGATATGTTGCACCCTGCCGACCCTAGCCTTCTTAATCCCGAAAATTGCATCTCCCTCTTCATCTCCACCATTCTAAAACCCTCTCAAACCTCTCTCTCTTCAAACCCTAACCCTAGAACTTCCTCATCTTCAAGCTTTCTCTCCCTAATTCCAAGGAGCAAAGGTTTGAAGTGATTCTCCTTCTTCCTCCACCGTTAGTTAAGGTACATCTACTCTTTTTTATCTCCTTTTCAAATCTTTCATCTACTCTTTGTAATGGCTCCTAGATTGTTCAATAGAGGAAAAAGAATGCGGAGTGATGGAGCATCTTCATCAAATCCTCAACCTCCTCCTCCCATTCATCCCCTATTTAATCCACCTCCACCAACCTTCCCTAACACCTACAGTGAGCACATCTTTCTCTCATTGGAAGCCTCCAATGAGTGGTTTACGGATTTTCGCTCTCGTAGTGTGTTTCCCGGTCATCCAATCAACTTTACCATTTTTTCGATATATGACTCTTTGTTTCACGATTTGTGTGTGGACGAACTTGTGTCCACCTCCTCTCTAGTTTACCTCTCGGCCATACAAATGTTTTATTGTAATATGACTTTTGACGATATGTGCATTTACTCCCGTGTCGTCGGTATAAACATTTCTTTTGATGATGCGAACTTGCCGAATATCTCGATATATCGGAACCCAACACTTGGGAGAAACATATTGATGCCCGACGGTTTCAATTTCCGGAAGACACGTCTCTTGAGAGCTTCAAGGACGACTTGTGTACTCCCAACACACGTCCTTGCAAGCTTCTTGCCAAATATCTCAACCTATATTTTTACAAACTATATTGTATCATCTTTTCCACTTTCCTGCCCAAAGCGGGATCAACCGATGAAGTGACCTATCTTGAGATCTCGGCCTTTTATCACATGTACTTCCATATTCCTTTCAACCTCCCTCGTACGATGATGGACTGCATGATTCGTATGAGACCAAAGCCTCGATCCTTGATTTATGCTATGTATCTACCAATGATATTTCGTGCTTTTCATATTTCTCTTGAAGCGTGTCAATTTCTTCCTGCTCCTGCCTTTCTGACTAAGGCACGGAGAACTCTTGCTGCTATTGCTCCTTCTGCTGAGCCTGAGTCTTCTGACTCAGATGCCCCAGATGCTCCTGCAGCTCCTGAGCCCGAGCCGCCTGCTACCCTTGACTCTATTCAGGCAATGTTGCGCGATCGCTTTCGGTTGGAAGATGACCGCAGGACCCAGCTGGATTATCGTACCACTTTGTAGATGGGTGCCATCAGTAACTCGCTGCATGACATCCAGTACATCATGACTTGGCATCCAACTATGCCACTTCCTATGGGGTGGGATCCTTCTCGCAAAGGTTACTCTATCGATGACCCCTGGGTCATACGATATCTGGACCCGGATACAGCATTTGTTGATCCTCGTTGTTCCGACACTGATCCTTCTGATACCGCTGGACCGTCTCGTGCTCCGTGATAGGTGTCTCTGCTGCTGCTGATGATGATATTTCTCAGTTTTTTTATGTTTTAGTGGTTATGTATTTCATTCTATTTTTTTATTCCTATATGAGTGCATTTTTAGTTTGTTTGGATTTTCTTGTTAAAAACTGCTGGTTGTTCTATTACGTTTTAACTGTGTGCTTGTAATATTATCGATCCTTTATTTTTTTGGGATTACATATACTTGATAAATGCCAAAAGGGGGAGATATATATTTGATAGGTGACTTGTATGCGTTCATGATAAAATATTTTGCGTCATATTGTGTTTGGAAAAGATACTATATCTCAGGATAGGACACATTGGACTATGGGGGAGCTACTCTTACGGGGGAGCTACTATATCTCATGCCCGCGTATAACTTCCCTCAACATGTGTCCAGGTATGAACATTGGATATACAAATATCATTTTGTCAATTATCAATATGGGGGAGATTGTTGACCCAAACTGGATCACAGTCAACCAAATATTGATAACTTAATAGTATGATACTTGTCATGATTCAATATGACACATCAAGTCAGAACTCGATACAAGATGGACGTCGTCAAATATCCTGCAGTGTACTCATAGTCTGAGTCTATATCATTTTATCTTTATTGAGTCTAGAATGATGTAAGCTGACTTAGCACTGAGTACTTTTGGCTTAGAACACTTATCCCTAAAACTACATCAAAGAAGCCCAAGCTCCACTAAGCCAAACAAATCCCAAAGGCCATTCTGCCACCTAGGAGGCAGAGTTCGGGCCGAACTCTGATCCTACACAGAGTTCGGGCCGAACTCTTCCCCCCGATTTCCAGGAGCTGATTTTTAGGGTTACCAATTGCTAGCTAGTACAACGACCATATTTTTGAATTTTGAGGACATAATTCTGGCCGAATTTTGCCTTCCAGACTAATATATATAGGGCATGATTTCAACCATTTTCATTCATCTCTTCATCTTATCTTCTCTTCACCTATAGCCTCATACAAGCCAAAACCTTCCCATCAACTAGCCAAGCTTCTTAAGCCTAAAAGTGCTCAGTGCTATTCAGTTAGAAGTTTGTACAAGAGTCAGATAAAGTTGCTTGGAAAATTCCAAGTGTCGCCCCAGCGATCTTTGTAAGAAGTTGACGTGCTCTTCTGAGTAAAGGCACGTAGTGTAACTACTATTTCACAAATAGTGAATTTCAGTCTTGAGCAAGAGTTCTCAGGCCTAGACTAGTCCTCCACGAGGAAAACCAGGTTAAAATTGCTGTGTTTGCGTATGCTCTCTTGATCTTTATTATTTTCGCATTCAATTCTCTGATTATATTCTGTTTGAGATAGAGTTAAATTTTATTTGGATATTTCTAACACAAACTCTATTCACCCCCTCTAGAGTTGCCTACATGTTCTTCATATTTCGTTTAGAACAAATAAAACATGAATAGATAAATGCTCAAATAAATAAAATTCTAGATATATGACATGTCAAGGGAATAATTGATCTGAGATAATTAACTGCTCTCCCTTTACATGGGTATATCCAAAATAGTATTGACAGATTTAAATTTTAGAGAAATATAGAAGTAGAAATCTAATTCATCAAAATATTAGGTCTTCTTATCAAATTTTATTTCTTCTCTTTTAAAACCTTAGCATGGTGACTATCTGACAACCGTAGGTTTAAAGACAAGAAACGCTTTGAGAGAGAGAGAGAGAAATTCAATATGCCTGAATTCTCCTATGCAAAAAATTACTGCTGTAGGCAGTTAGTAACTTGGATAAGAAGAGAATAATAAAAGCTTAATAAAATAAGTATCTTGAATACGAAAACAATCATCTTTAGACAATAGAGATAATATCCATTAAATGAACACTTAGGATGAAACAATCAAAAGATATTTTAATTTAGCATTTTAAATCAAAATACGATGAATAATCATATAAGTCAAAAAATGACATACATTGATCTATGCAGTAGTATCTCACAATAGACAAGATAGATCAACATATGCTACCTTTTATGTATATATTTAAGAGATAATATTATCCATCGAAATGAAAGTCCAAATAAAAAAATGAAATCCATATCTTTTTGCTTAGAATTGAGATTAATCCAAGATTATAGAGCATTTTAGAGAATACAAAAATAAGTGTTTCCACTGAAAAAAAAATACAAACATTAAATCATTTATAGCTATAAGCATAGATATATCAATTACATGTATCCTTATATGTGCTATAAAATCATTACATAACAATGAAATATAAATCATTTATAAATCACAATGTAGGGCCTAGATACGCTTATATATGTATTCTGGAACATATGAGACTGGGTTCAGTGCCTTGGATCCAAAATAAGACAATTGTTGTAAGTAGACCTTAATAAATCGTAAGTCTATAAAGTATTGATCACTTTGGGTTAGCTGTAGGGGCCGATTTTCAGCTAGCGGTAGTCCGAAGACACTTGGCACCGTATCGCTTAGACTTTTACACCTTGTTGACAGACGGACCCTTTTGTCTTGTACCCAAAATAATCTCTGCTTTTATGAACTTAGATCTAAAGGAATATATGCAGTATCATGAGATATCATCAAAATATAGAATCCCTAACTATAAGAAAAGTTAATACCCAAAGAATAAATAACTATTTTTCAAAGAGTTTTTATAGTGCATTATAGAGATATAATATAAGTGTACACTAATAAGTGTCCGATATCACAAAAGGTTGAACGAACTTTTTGTTTATTGAACGCAAAAAGACCTGTGTACAGAGTAAGAAGTCCTAAACAGGATATTCTAAGTACAAGAGGAAGAGTTTCTGGAAAAGTGTGACGGTAGAGATCGAGCACTATAGCGGCTCCTTTACTCCGTTGACGATCTGACGACGGGTTGAACTTACTCTGACTTTCTGATGCCTTTGATGGAACTCTAGGGCTGCCGATCAAGAGGATGCCTGGAGCTGGAAATTTGATATTCGGTGTTCTCCTCTTTGTTGAAGGAAAACTCCTTCTATTTATAGGGGAAGAGAGCACATATGCGATTTGCATTAGGGTTTTAAGATATGAAGGAATCTGTCGTCATTGCACGGTGTGGCTTCTGCGGTACTGACACATGGCGGACATTGAGATTCCCCTCAATCGAGATCTCTTGTGGTTATCAAAATAACCGAAGGAGGAGACACATGGCATGTGCCAATTTACTTGTTCGGATGCAGCCGAGTAAATCTTGGGATTTTATCTCCGATTTGGATTCTGATTGATCCTCGTCTAAGATTTAAATCAATTTGGTAAGATATCAATCATGATTAACCCCAATCTAATCTTTAAGAGAGTCGGTTTAAGCAAACTGACTGAGTGAAACCATATTTCCTGCGCCACTAGCGAGGTCTGAGTACTGCAACGCTTCTGGAGCGACGAGTAGACCGTTCTTCAGAAGAAAATGGAGCCTCGGTACATTTAGGAGACGAGTGGACTATGCTTCGAAGGCGATGGAGCCTCTTTGCGTATGAGCGATGAAAAGGCTGTATTTCGACCGATAAAGTCACTGTGCTTTAGGGCGACGAGTAGGCTTGTGCTTCAGGTTGACGAGGTTACTGTGCTTTTGGAGCATCATGCGGACTTGTGTTGGATGCAATGGTATCTCCCAAGGCTCTGACGAAAGGTAATTGAGCTTCTGGGTCGGAGTAGAGTGCTGTGCCGATGGGGTTGAGGTAAAAACATCACTAGTCTGCGCCTGAGGTTGGTGCAGGAGTGTAGCTGTGCCTCAGGATTGAAGGCCTTGGCTTTGAAGTCTTCTTTTAAAGAGCAATGAATGACCGCTCCTTAATGAACGACTCCCTCTTAATTGCCACCATTACTTAGGGAATTTCAGGGGGTCCTAGGATAGTCTAGGACTTAGTCGAACGAACTTTATTTAATGAGGTTCATTGTGCCGAGTCCTAGGTTCATCCCAGTAATATGAGAATTTTGACCGTCGGCCATGTGGCCTGCATTTTGGACCACTCCCGCCCTATATAAAGGGGGAGTTTCTTTTGAAGAATCACGTCTTCTTCTTCTTCTTCTTGTCCTTCTACACCATGCTAGATCGAGACCTAGCTTCGAGCGACGGTTGGCCTTGTCTAACTCCGATTTTGGTTGAGGACTCCATCGTTCAAAGGGGCTATGCCTTCGTAGAAGAACTGTTGATGAGCCTCAGAACGTGTTGGAACGCTTTTCATGAGGATTTAACCTGGGCGATGCCTTGGCGGTCCTGATGACCAATCTTGTGGGCGGATGGCCAACCCGGAGAGCCACAGATTGTGCTCTGCCCTGCCCATTCAGGGCTTTGTGACCTTCCGTGTCTTCTGAAAACTCGAGCCAATAGCTCCTTCAGAAAGTTGCTCGCTGCAGCCGAGTAGCTGATGCGCTTTGGAGGGTTACGCCTACAAGAAAGTCAGAATACGCTTCAATGGAGATCAATCTTCCAGTATGCATACCAAGAAGAAGGAGGACTGCACTTTGACGAAGACTAAACCCCTCGTAGACTCCTCTAGGCTTTGCTAAATCTGTAATCGATCCTTTGTAGAAGAATAGGGTTGTCCTTTATATGTAGCCTTGATGAATCTGTACTAGACCTTTGTAGACATGATAATAAAAAAACTTTTCTCCATATTTTCTGTTTTGTCTTTTTCATACTTTGTCTGCACATTTGTATTATTTGCGCTGTGGTGGAGGAATATTGTTAGCTGAGATTTTTCATGCTTCTATAAGACTCCCTTCAAAGTGTCCCGAACTTGCGTCAAGCTCGGAATACTTTGAACAGAAGCATGACCACATGGCTCGTTGTAGGCAAAATGCCCCTCACATCTGTTGCCAGGCTGACGTCGTGCTTAAGCTTCAGCATTAAATGCCTCTGTCTATGTAACTACGAAGAGTCTGTAATAGGTCTTTGTAGTCACATGCTTCTTATAAGGACTTTTCTGTCTCTTTATTTTTTTGTCTTTAATGAGCTCAGATGAAAGGTTTCCTAGCCCTTGATGACCATGACAAAGGGTCATCATGGAAGACATGCCTAACCAGAGGTAATATGAATGTGGCAGGCGTAATCTTTGATAGGATGTAGAACAACAATTCAGAGGTAGTATGAACGTAAACTATTTTTTAGATAGCCATGATAATCCTAGGATCAATCAAGGAGAGGGCGACTACTCAGAGGTAATATGGACATGGTAACTACGATTTTGGGTGTAGAGGAGCAATCCAGAGGTAATATGGATGTGAAGTGCTTCATCTACTTGATAAAAAATATAGAAGAGAGGAATCCCCTTACCAAAACTCATAGGCGCCCTTAGGGGATGTGGAAGCCTATGCCAGTTCCGTCTTCAGGCGTAATACTTCTTCAGCAACTTGCCGTTGATGGGCATCATTAGCAAGTTGCCATTAGGTTTCGCCTGCCAGTAGGCACCATTAGAGTAGACCGTCTCTATAACGAACGTTCCCTCCCACTTGGGCTCGAACTTTCCTACCGTTTTGTGAGTCATTACCATCGGTCTTCGGACTGCCAAGACGAGGTCACCCACTTGGAATGTTCTTTCATGTACCTTTTTGTTAAAGGCACCAAAAATACGAGCCTGATAAAACTTGATTCTTTGCTACGCTAGCAGGCATTTTTCGTCTAGCACCTCTAACTCTTATAGCCGACGGTGCTGGTTGTCTTCGTCAGTCAGCTGGTTAGTGATGGCTACCCATAATGACGAGATTTGGGTCTCCAGGGGAGGACTGCCTCGCTCCCATAGACAAGGAAGAATGGTGTACTGCCCGTGGGTGTGCGAACGGTCGTACGGTAAGCCCATAGACATTCGCCTAACTTCTTATTCCAGTCGCGTTTATTAGAAGAGATGACTTTCTTGAGCAGCTTGACGATGGTTTTGTTGAATGCCTCGGCTAGTCCATTAGCCGTTGGGTTGTAAGCCATTGATGCTATATTCTGAATTCAGTTCTTGTCACAAAACCGATGGAATGCGTGGCTTACGAACTGGAGGCTATTGTCGTGGACAATCCTCCTAGGAACTCCGAATATATATATATATATTTGTAATAGAAAACATTATCCCACATATATATAAAATTTTTACTTTTTTTTGATCTGTCTGTCTTCTTGGTTGTGTATTTTGTACAGAAGTAAGAATTCTCTTAGAGTAGATAACTCTATTGGGAACTGGGTGTTTACTCAGAGGTGATATGGACATGGTAAATACGAGAATTTTTGTAGAGATAATTTCCTTACTCAGAGGTAATATGGACATGGTAAGTATAGACTCTACGAGGGTATAGAATGACACAGAGGTAATATGGACGTGAAGGGTTCTATGAGTAACAACCATGGGGGGTTGTTATGGAAGGGTTGCCTACTCAGAGGTAATATGGACATGACAAGCACCCTTTTCCAGAATAACAGTTTAAAGGTAATATGGACATGAAATATTTTTTTTCTAGAAAACTATGACAACTCAAGGCTATCATAAGAAAATTGTGACTACTAAGAGGTAATGTGGACATGGTAGACGCGACTTGACTAAGGAGTAGGAAATCAATCCAGAGGTAATACGAACGTGGAAGGTTTTCCGCTTGGGAAAGGTATAAAAGGGATGAATTCTTTCAAAGGAATTTATGAACACTTACTGAGATGTGGGAGATTTGGACTACGCGAGGCGCCATTCCCGTTGAAATCCTAAGCGTTGAGCCCAAGGTTCATCTCTGAGGTATTTCGAGTGCCTGTTCTTCGTCCTTGATTGGAGAGCTTGCAGAGGCCATGTTAGTTGACAACATCCTTTTGAAGACCTGGTCGGTAGTGGTATCAGAGTCCTTGGTTGAGGATTCAGAAGAGTGTGAGTCCATCATGACTTTTATCTCCGAGCCTTTTGAAGTGGAAGCGGCCGTAATATAACCCAACCCCCGACGGATGCGCTGGTAATAGTTTTGGGACTTTTCCTTTAGAGCTCGAATCTGTAAGTGAGGCACCGGCCTTTACCATAGTTGAGTCCTTTGTTGCTGTTCAGGTCATAACCCATCTTCTGTTTGAGGTGTTTGGCCTGAGTAGCGTAGCAGTAGAGCTGCATATTGCCGCTGTCGGATTTTGGATCTTCGAGAGCTAGTCGCTGAGGATGCTCTACTCGACCAAAGATGATGGGTTCCTCTTCTTTCCTCCTTGCTGGAATGAAGAAGTAGGCATCCCTGGAGAGGACAACTTGGCTCGTATGGTTGGCGGTTGTCACTTGCGTTTACAGCTTACACAGAGAGTTATCTAGAAAATATATAGTGTTCCAATATGCACAAGTGTAATTCGAAGACAACTTTCTATTAATAAATTGAGTGTAAAACCCCCTAAAATTTACTATGGTTATTTTTTATTTTTTATAATTTTTTTATGTTGGTATTTGTACTTCGAGTGCGTATTCGCATATACGAGATAATTATATTTTATAAGTTTTATTAAAGAATATCTTGTCTTTGAAATACATATAGAGCAAGTATTTTGTATATATAATGTCTCCCGAGATTAGTCAAGTTATAGATTTAATTTTATTAAATATAAAAGGCTTTTATTTCATATGAGTATAGATAATAAATTAGGAAATAATAATTTTTATTTACTATACTAGAAATGATGTTTTATGTATGCGAGTACATGAAATTTTATTTCATGTATATAAGTTGAATTTTTGAAATTATTTTATTATTATTTAGCTTAATTTATTTAAAAGGTATTTTTGAAGTATTTCTTTTTAATATTTAAATATTTCAAAATTAATTATTATTATTATTATTATTATTTATCATAAAGATATTTTAAAATTTGTAGGTTTAATGTTTAATCATTTATGATAATTTAAATTAAAACTTGAATTATCGATTTTATATTTTTTAATATTTTAAACTTATAAATAAGATTTATCTAAATATAAATCGGATTGTAATGGATTGAATTAATTTAAAAGTGAGATTATTCAAAGGGGCCCTATTCCTTATCCAACTAGAAGTTTTGCCCCCTATATATCGGGGAGCCTCTATAAGTTGTTCCTTTCCACAAATTTTTCCACATAAAAGTGTTGTGCACCGTGTCGGTGTCCACAATTTCCAATATAGTAAATTTTACATATACATCCAAATCCCGGCCAACTCTCCTACCGTACTGCCGCAGATTTCAAATACGATTTATGTGTATATACATTATTATTATTATTATATTATGATTATGATTTTTATGATTATGATTATGATTATGATTATGATTATGATTATGATTATGATGATTATTATTATTTTTATTATTATGATTATGATTTAAGTTTACAGATTTAATGTATGTATATATGAATACTATTGTTATTTTCGCTTTCAACAAAATTAATTACTAATATTTTGAGTAATATAGTGGTATACTAATACAATTTTTTTTTACTATTATGGCTATATCCATTGTTTTACTAATATTTCTAATATTGTTATATTTCTAAAATAGATTCTTGCATTATTTCAAATACGATTTTACTAAAGTATTCTAGCTATTTTTCTTTCAAACATAATTTGGCTTTAAATATATATTACTATATATTTCTTAACCAAAATGTAAGTTTTGAGCCTAAAAATATTTTGGACTAATAAAATATAGTTTTCAAATTTGTTATTATATATTTTCCTCTCAAGTATGGTATTATAAATATATTTGAAAATAATATATGTATTATTTCCACCAACTCAATCATTACCGATTCTTGACCATCATATTCCTACTCTCTTCCGAATCTAAAACTTCTTTATATCGTTCGTAACTAATCTGATTATTCTGGATCCGATAGAATAGTCCGTACCATCATCGGAGGCCGTCTTATTGTAGCACCGAGGTTATATTGCGTGCCACCTTGATCATCGCACCCCACCAGGCGTCACACCAGGCAAGATACCTTGCCATTTGCTGTCTATTTATTTTAGCTCATATTTTATGCATTTACTTATTATTTACTTTCTACAAAATAAACTGTGATACATGGCCTAATTAGATAGAATTTTACTGTTCTGTTCTATTTCCTGCTATGTACTATTTTCATACACATTGAACCTAGATTTAAGGGACCACCCTTTGTGTATTGCATTCATAGGCCTTGACACATTTGTACCATGGAGTTGTGAGTCGTATATAGAACTCAGACATGCGTGACTGGCTGGCCACCAGTACGTATAAGCCGTGCGATAGGATTAACCTCTAATAGTATTGCATGATTTGTTTGACTTAGAGATTAATAGAGGGTTTGTGTGTTGTGGATACGACATAGTAGGCATTAGGCTGGGAGGACAATACCTTATCGTATGGGCTACTATACACTTTACGTTTTGTAACCCGTAAGCTTTCCCAGAGACACGGGTGATATTATCCTTTATTTTATCGACGGCTACTGACGTTCTATGAAACATCACGCTCTTACATCATTACTGGACCCCTGGTGCCCCAAGTAGGGACTATGCCAATCCCATTTAGCCAAAAAGCTCATACGTTAGAGGTTTGTTCTTAAAACTGCATTCACTTAGATTGGTTAGGCTACCTTATCCGTTAGGTATGAGTAATTTTGGTTTGAGTACTTATATCAGATCGAGACTTGGAATAGTTACTTGTCGCAGACTAGTTTACTACATCTTGACCTTGTTTGGTTGCAGGTGTGGTTCACTACTCTAATGAGAAGGTATTGAACCACGTTGTGGTTCGGATACCATATTGGATTAATGACTAGGGAAGATACTTCATCATGGGTTAGTGTGCCATCTCCTATCCTTGTTTGGTTGGGGAGATGGAACGCTAATTCAAAGGTGGGTATTGGACCATGTTACAATCTGATTTGACTTATTATTGAGCAGTGTATATTCAGTTTTAAGGTATGATATTATGTGTCTTGTTACGTCCCTCTGAGGACCTGGTGATCTCTCCAAGTATGTGCTGTTGTCTTTCGGAGGTATTCCAGCTAAGGCCGTGATCTTCTCCATTCCTTTGTAGATGACGTGGCTTGGATCTTTCTTGCTACTTTCAATAAATTACCTCATTTGTCATGTATTAATTTTCTTTTAATTAGTTGATAGTGGATTTGTCTTCGCCCAACGTCTTGTACAAAATAACATTTTATAGTAGATTTATATTATTATTCCTTTATATTGTGGATGAGATTTAGTGTGTCGTGGTTTACTGCATTTTATAACTTATGTATACATACGAGATTTCCGTATACTTCATATATTTGCAGTTGGCATGTCTACGTGCTTAGTCCTAAATATTTTAGGATTGGGGCATTACATGTTTTTGTGGTGGCCCATACAGGTCTACGATAAATTGTTTGGTTACTTTAACGTATCAAACAAGCCTGTGTATAGGATTAGAGTCTAGGATCTCATCTACATACTTGACCTCCTTTCTCAATTCCATTTTCAATCTCTCGCTTGACACCCTAAGTTGCGTCTTGCTTGATTCCCTCAACCGTAAATCCTTATCCTTCTTTCGTGCTTGATAGTGGTTAGGAAGATACCCATATTAGATAAATATGTTTTATTGCCCCAACACACTACTAGTTTAGTTCTTGTAAATTGGGTAGAATACCACACGACCTAACAATCTCCTTGTCCTTATGACCCATATTAATAACTTCACTTAGACTATAGGATTTAGAGGACCTAACCCATCTAGCCAACCAAGCCATAGACAAGGATACACTAGGACGACTGTACAGCTCCAAACTTCGGGCGAGACTTAGATTTTAACGAACTTGAACTATTCATATTTTTTCAACCATTATCTCTTGTACATATATTTTGGACTAACTTGACTAACGCTGCAAATATATCCTAGTTTTGCAAGCTTATTCTTTTTCAAGCATGTTCACAACATATGTTATTGGAAGTGCTCCCACTAACATATTGTCTAATCAGAACTGGTACATTATGGTCTGATCAACCTAATGCACTTAGTTCGCTCTTCTTACACTACGTGGATTGAGATATATTTAAACAAATATACTTGTCCTCTAGGATCTCATCCACGTTTGCCTTGACAATCCCTTTTGAAACTATTCAATCGCCTTTGAAACCCGCAATTGTATTTGATCGTATCATCTTGGACCCTTTATTGCTTTCGTCCTTCGCCTATTTTAGAAGGATGAAATCGCTCGTACATAGTATCCCCTTTAGTTGCCCTATCACTTATGGCCACTATAATTAGCCATTACCAACCCGTGACTATATCCGTATCTTTAACTACTCGTCCTTTCCTTCGACCTTGTATCTATTATTGGGACTTCCTAATCATTTGGAAACCTTAGAATGATTCTAGTCGTTCCCCTAATCATACCCCGAACCTAAGACGACTAGTATACAATTTTCTCTCAAGGAACCATATGCCATAAGTCTCTAAATTAGTTCTCTTAATCTACTTGATTCCTTACTATTCTTTGAATTCGTATTTTTTCTTGATCTACTTAAAACCCATAAACTTTTTCGTTCTTACGTTTATCAGCCATATCCGTGATATTTATCTAAACCACAATTTTTTTCATTATGTCATACGTCTCTTACTTCTACAATGCTTCGACCGTGTTTTCTTATCCAAAAATCCTTTTACCTCTCAACCCTACCTACCCTAGTTATTTCTTAGTTTCGAGGACGAAATTTTTATAAGTTGGGTAGGATGTAAAATCCCCTAAAATTTACTATAGTTTTATTTATTTATTTATAATTATTTTATGAAGGTATTTTTACATCGAGTGCGTATTCGCGTATACGAGATAATTATATTTTATAAGTTTTATTAATGAATAGATTGTTTTCGAAATACATTGTCACTCCCCGTTCCCGGCATACGTATTTTTAATACGTGTACTACTTGACTATATTTATTTAGTATTTATCATGCATTTATTATGTATTTAATTCCTTTAATTACATGCTAATTATTTTCTATATTTTATTTTCTGCTTTTGCTTAACTCTTGGTTTCTTTTGGTTCATGTGGAACCAACTTGGTTTGGCTTGGTTCATCATGATAAGGGGTGGATGGCCTAGATTGTGTGGGGAAGGAATGGGTGGTGGAGATCAAACTTGATTGATATATATACCCTTTTACTTTTCTCTTTCCTCACAACTTCCATTTCATTTCCTTCACCAAAACCCTAACCCAATTTGGAGAGGCAAGTACACCTTGCACACCATGAGGGATTTCATGCATCTCCATTTATTTTTAGTCCATGTTGTTCCTCTCCTCTTTCTATACAAGTTTAGGTCTTGAAGTTTTTGATTTCCATGGATGGTTGTGTATAGATCTAAGTTTATGCAAATCTTGGTTTTTTTGGGTTTTGATCTCTCAAACTTCATTATTTTCAAGTTTTGATTGTTCCATATTGTAGAGAATTTGATTTTACTCAAGTTAGACCTTTGAAAACCTGAATTTTGAATTATTTTGAGTAATTTATGGACTTTGGAAGTTCATGGGTTCTATGGTTCTTCTTTTCGGGTTGGAGAAGAAGAACAGTATGTGGGCGCATGGTATCTTATGTGCCCACAGTAACTTAGCCGCTGCTATGCGCCCAAGTAATGATATGTGCCCAAGCCATGCTATGCGCCCAAGCCATGCTATGCCCCCATGCCATGCTATGCGCCCAAGCCATGTTATGCGCCTAAGCCATGTTATGCGCCCAAGCCATGTTATGCGCCCAAGCCATCCTATGCGCCCAAGCCATGTTATGCGCCCAAGGCATTCTATGCGTCCAAAGTAATTGTTATGTTCCCAAGGGACTGTCATGCTCCCAAGGGAACTGCTATGCTACTAGAGGGACTGCTATGCGCCCACAGTGAATTAGTGCATTCTCCACCTGTGTGTGCATAACAGTCATTTCAGTCCGCGCATTTCGCTAAATTTGTGCCATCTGTCTTATCTCGTGCTTTTCATTGGATTACGCTACTTGATGTATATTAGTATTTCAATACATATTGTTGTGTGGAGTGTGTCCCGTGTCTTGATTGGCTTGTGGGCACCTGTATCATTGTACTTAACCCGAAGAGTTTTAGACTCGACCATACTAAATACTAGTTTGACTTTCATACCTTGTCACGAATTGACATTAATTATTACCTTGGCTAAATGATTGATCATGCGTTCCTATTTGGAACTAAAAGACTGGCTAGTTGTGTTATTGAATTGAATGAGACACGTTCGTATATGAACCATGAACCATTGCGATCGACTAGCCGATCCCGAACATTGGCATATGGACACGTGCAGACTTCAACTTATTTCTACAAAAGCAGCATGTGTACCTTACAGTCAAGGCATGATTATTCCGGGGCTAGGTTTGATTGTTGTATTACGCTATGTAAGACCTATAACGTAACCATACGGGCATCGTTGTAGAGTTATGCATATCGTATTCTGTATAAAAATACTCATTCTGAATGACCATGATCCACTGCATGAGATTTCAATTAACATAGGGACTATTAATTTAAATAAAATAACTATTGCATGAAGAGAATGGATTCCCGAGTTCATACATGGCATCCATCTCGAGACAATTAGTGCCCCAACATGCTGGCTGGTTCCCACGGATACAGCAAACCTGCCACACGGGCAGGGAGTGGTATCTGTTTATATTTTTCTGTATATTGGTGACGGGCGTCCCGCTGGGACACGTCTAATTCATGATTGGCACAATTGATTATTGGGTAGACTAGCCATGCTTGTATATTGTAAGAACTAAGGAATCCCTTATTACATGTTTCCAGGACAACTTGGAACTTACAGTTAGCAAGCCGTAGTAGTCGTATTGTCGTTTAATATGATTTGTTTGTGTACTGTACCTACTCTGTTAACTACTGAGATGAACAGAATGTCAGGACATGATGGGTCAACTTCTGTCCTTGTTTGATTGGGAAGTTGGCTTGAAGTATCGTGATGTTGTGTGAATCCCAGTAGCAAGCAGAGACATTATTTATCATATTCTTAACCCTTATCACTGATTTTAATTCTTCATGTCGTGCTTCCTTTGTGGTACTTACTATTTGAGGTTTAACCTCTCTGGTTTTGCATAGCCAGATTTAGAGCCAGCTCCCGAGGACTCAGCTTACTTCCACCCCTAAGATGGTCAATACTAGAGGGATGATCACAGGAGGACACGAGTGGGTTCCTTGCTTCCCTGCTCGTTTTGCTACTTTCTTTACTTTTTGCCGCTTGGCACCGACATGTTAGTCGGACTATATTGCACTTACTTTACATAATTGTAACTAAGTCAGACTGTAGCTGATAACGATTGTGTATACCTTGTTATATCATCTGGCTATATTTTGTAAAGCCAGATCTCAAGAATATTTTGACTGAGCGTTTGGGACGTCGTACTGCTCATTCTTATATGTTCCCTTCTTACTGCATTTTATTGAATGATTGGGACAATAGTGGTTGAGTGACCCTAGTGAAACTTGTATGTAGTATGCATCCCCTTATCTTGTAGACATCATTGATCGTATTATACGGTATTCAACTACCCGTAATACGTAGCTGGCTGAGTCATTCCCCCGCTCTCCGGTATTCTGGATCTGGGACGTGACATACATATAGAGCAAGTATTTTGTATATATAATTTTTCTGCCGAGATTAGTCAAGTTATATATTTAATTTTATTAAATATAAAAGGCTTTTATTTCATATGAGTATAGATAATAAATTAAGAAATAATATTTTTTATTTACTATACTAGAAATGATGTTTTATGCATACGAGTACATGAAATTTTATTTCATCTATATAAGTTGAATTTTCAAAATTATTTTATTATTATTTAGCTTAATTTATTAAAGAGATATTTTTGAAGTATTTCTTATTAATATTTAAATATTTATTTTGATTTTTGAAGTTAATTATTATTATTATTTATCATAAAGATATTTTGAAATTTGTAGGTTTATTGTTTAATCATTTATGATAATTTAAATTAAAACTTGAATTATTGATTTCACATTTTTTAATAGTTTAAACATATAAATAAGATATACCTAAATATAAATCGGAACGTGATTGATTGAATTAATTTAAAAGTGAGGTTACTCAAAAGGGCCCTATTCCTTATCCAACTAGAAGTTCTGCCCCATATATATATGCGAGCCTCCATGTGTTGTTCCTTTCCACAAATTTCTCCACATAAAAGTGTTGTGCACCGTGTCGGTGTCCACAATTTCCACTATAGTCAATTTTACATATACATCCAAATCCCGACCAACTCTCCCACCGCACCGTCGTAGCTTCCCTCATCCGACCCGTCTTCCCCAACACCACTACCAGACCTTGCCACCGATCCTATCCAGTCCCTACCAACGTGCCTCTTTCCCACAGCCCCACCATGACAGCACCCCGACCACCACCGTCACCATCCAACCCCCGACTTTGGCACCACCACTAACAACGTCGTCATCACTACCATTGCCTCCACCCCGTTCGCCACCCTCTTCTCGACTTGGACAGACTGTAACACTACTCCGACTTCTAATCCGATATACCTACGGTCGCCTCCGCCACAACCACGTCCGAACAAATCGACCACCGTCCACTTTCCCCGACATCATCGACGACCTTCGCCAACACACACTCAGACCATGGTCACATCCCCGGAGGCCCTCTTCCCGGTCGTCTCCCGCTGCCTGTTGCAGCCAAACCACCCACCCTACCATACCCAACATCATCATCCCACTGCCGCCACCCTTATCCCCGGCTGTAGCTACCAACACCACCGCCTCCATCGCCCTAGCCACCTTCCCGACACTGACCACCACCACAGCCAGCCCCAAAACCCCTAAATTAAATTACCATAATTACCACCCCTTACCTCCGTCACTGTCGACGATCCTCCGCAGCGGTCTCGTGCCAGCGTCGCTGGCCGCCTCGGTCCCGCGCCTATGCGCGCGACCGACACCGTGGTTCCGCACGAGTCTTCAACCATCTACGCCGCGACCGCCTGCCAGGTCCGTCCGTCGATCTCCTCCCTTGCTAGATCTGCCTCCGTGCTCTCTCCGATGGCCTTCTCTTCCTCTCCATCGCGGTCCTCCCGACTTCCTACGCCGGCGATGAGGGCGTTCCCCCTCTGCACGGGCGTAGCCCCGACGCGCGTGGCAGACCACGCCTAACGTTCAGGCCACCGAGCCGCCCACGCCGGCTTGACCGCCCACTCCAGCACGCGTCCGTCGTTCCGTCGAACAGCTGTGGTAACTTCCCTCTCTCCGGCTCCTTCTTCCTCTCCCTCTCCCTCGCCTTTCTTCCTCACTCCTTCTATTGCTTCTTCTTCTTGTACTTAAATCTTTGGTTTTGTTTTCTCTTTCCCCCATCCCTCTTATAAAAACAAGAATAGGGATAGATAGAACAGAACTATATATATATATATATTATATTTTGTTTGGGTTTGTATATATATATATATATATATATATATATATATATATATATATATATATATATATATATATATATATATATATATTTGTTTTTTGTTTTGTTATCATTACTTTATCATGGTTATTCTGTTTTACATGTATATACGTTATTATTATTTTTATTATATTATGATTATGATTATGATTATTATTATCATTATTGTTATTATTATTTTTATTATTATTATTATTATTACTACTACTAATCACTATCATTATTACTAAATTAAGTTTACTGATTTATTGTATGTATATATGAATACTGTTATTATTTTAGCTTTCAACGAAATTAGTTATTAATATTTTGAGTAATATAGTGGTATACCAATACAATTTTATTTATTTATTTGTACTATTATGGCTATATCCATTGTTTTACTAATATTTCTAATATTGTTATATTTCTAAAATAGATTCTTGCATTATTTCAAATACGATTTTACTAAAGCGTTCTAGCTATTTTTCTTTCAAACATAATTTGGCCATAAATATGTATTACTATATAGCTCTTAATCAAAATATAAATTTTGAGCCTAAAAATATTTTGGACTAATAAAATGTAGTTTTCAAATTTGTTATTATATATTTTCCTCTGAAGTATAGTATTATAAATATATTTTAAAATAATATATGTATTATTTCCACAAACTCAATTATTACCGATTCTTGACCATCATATTCCTACTCTCTTCCGAATCTAAAACTTCTTTATGTCGTTTGTAACTAATCTGATTATTCTAGATCAGATGGAACAGTCCATACCATCATCGAAGGCCGTCTTTCGTAGTTGTAACACCGAGGTTATATTGCGTGCCACCTTGATCATCGTACCCCACTAGATGTCACACCAGGCAAGATACCTTGCCATTTGCTGTCTATTTATTTTAGCTCATATTTTATGCATTTACTTATTATTTACTTTCTATAAAATAAACTGTGATACATGGCATAATTAGATATAATTTTATTGTTCAGTTCTATTTTCTGCTATGTACTATTTTTATACACATTGAACTTAGATTTAAGGGACCACCCTTTGTGTGTTACATTCATAGGCCTTGACACATTTGTACCACGGAGTTACGAGTCGCATATAGAAGTCGGACATGCATGACTGGCTGGCTACCAGTACGTATAAGCCGTGCGATCTGATTAACCGCTAATAGTATTGCATAATTAGTTTGACTTAGCGGTTAATAGAAGGTATGTGTGTTCTGGATACGACATAGTAGGCATTAGGCTGGGAGGACAATACCTTGGCGTATGGGCTACTATACACTTTACCTTTTGTAACCCGTGAGCTCCACCAGAGACGCGGGTAAAATTACCCTTTATTTTACTGACGGCTACTGACGTTCTGCAAAACGTCACGCTCTTACATCATTACTGAGCCCCTGGTGCCCCAAGTGGAGACTATGCCAATCCCATTCCAAAAGCCCATGCATTATAGGTTTGTTCTTAAAAATGCATCCACTTAGATTGGTTAGGCTACCTTATCCATTTGGTATAGGTACTTTTGGTTTGAGTACTTATATCTGATCGCGGCTTGGAACAATAACTTGTCGCAGACTAGTTTGCTACATCTTGTCCTTGTTTGATTGTCGGTGTGGTTCAATACTCCAATGAGAAGGTACTGAACCTTGTTGTGGTTCGGATACCATATTTGATTCATGACTTAGAAAGATACTCCATCATGGGTTAGTGTGCCATCTCCTGTCCTTGTTTGGTTGGGGGGATGGTACGCTAATTCAAAGGTGGGTATTAGACCATGTTATAATCTGATTTGACTTATTATTGAGCAGTGTATATTTAGTTTTATGGCATGATATTATGTGTCTTTTTACGTCACTCTGAGGACCTGGTTATCTTTCCAAGTGTGTGCTATTGTCTTTCACAATTATTCTAGCCAAGTATTACTTTTGACGTATCTTGGACCTTTCTTGCTACTTTTGACAAATCATCTCATTTGTCATGTATTACTTTCTTTTTAATTAGTTGGTAGTGGATTAGTCTCCGTCCAACGTCTTGTAATATTTTATAATGGATTTCTATCATTATTCCTTTATATTGTGGATGAAATTTAGTGTGTCATAGTTTACTGCATTTTACAGCTCATGTATACATATGAGGATTCTGTATACTTCGTATGTATGCAGCTAGCATGTCTACGTGCTTAGTCCCAAGTATTTTGGGACTGAGACGTTACCTGTTTTTGTGGTGGCCCATGCAGGTCTACGATAAATGTTTTGGTTACTTTACCGTATCAAGCAAGCCTGCGTATAGGATTAGAGTCTAGGATCTCATCCACATACTAGACCTCCTTCCTCGATTCCATTTTCAATCTTTCGCTTGACATCCTAAGTTGCATCTTGCTTGATTCCCTCTATCGTAAATCCTTATCCTTCTTTCATGCTTGATAGTGGTTAGGAAGATACCCATATTAGATAGATATGTTCCATTGTCCCAACATACTACTAGTTTAGTTCTTGTAAGTTGGGTAGAATACTACACGACCTAACAATCTTCTTGTCCTTGTGACCCATATTAATAAGTTCACATAGACTATAGGATTTAGAGGACCTAACCCATCTAGCCAACCAAGCTATAGACAAGGAGACACTAGGACGACTGTATAGGTCCAAACTTCGGGGGAGACTTAGATTTTAAGGAACTTGAACTATTTTTTTTTTTTTTCATTCATTATCTCTTGTACTTATATTTTGGACTAACTTGATTAACGCTGCAAATATAGCCTAGTTTTGCAAGCTTATTCTTTATCAAGCTTGTCTACGACATATGTTATTGGAAGAGCTCCCACTAACATATTGTCTAATCAGAACCGGTATATTATGGTCTGATCAACCTAATGCACTTGGTTCGCTCTTCTACTACGTGGATTGAGATATATTTAAACAAATATACTTGCCCTCTAGGATCTCATCCATGTTTGCCTTGGCAATCCCTTTTGAAAATATTCAATCGCCTTTGAAACCCGCAATTGTATTTAATCGTATCTTCTTGGTCCCTTTATTACTTTCGTCCATCGCCTATTTTAGAAGGACGAAATCGCTCGTACAGAGTATCCCCTTTAGTTGCCCTATCACTTATGCCTACTATAATTAGCCATTACCGACCCGTGACTTTATTTGTGTCTTTAACTACTCATCCTTTCCTTCGACCCTGTATCGACTATTGCCACTTCCTAATCGTTTGGAAATCTTAGAATGATTCTAGTCGTTCCCTTAATCATACCTCGAACCTAAGACGACTAGTATACAATTTTCCCTCAAGGAACCATATCCCATAAGTCTCTAAATTAGTTCTTTTAATCTACTCGATTCCTTACTATTATTTAAATTCGCTTTTTATCTTGATCTACTTAAAATCCATAAACTTTTTCCTTCTTGTGTTTATTAGCCATATTCGTGATTTTTATCTAAACCGCAAATTTTTTTTTCATTACGTCATACGTCTCTTACTTCTACAATGCTTCGACCGTGTTTTTTTATCCAAAAATTCTTTTGCCTCTCAACCCTACCTACCCTAGTTATTTCTTAGTTTCGAGGACGAAATTCTTGTAAATTGGGTAGGATGTAAAATCCCCTAAAATTTACTATAGCTTTTTTTATTTATAATTATTTTATGATGGTACTTGTACATCGAGTGCGTATTCGCATATACGAGATAATTATATTTTATAAGTTTTATTGAAGAGTAGCTTGTTTTCGAAATACATATAGAGAAGTATTTTGTATATATAATTTTTCCACCAAGATTAGTCAAGTTATAGATTTAATTTTATTAAATGTAAAAGGCTTTTATTTCATATGAGTATAGATAATAAATTAAGAAATAATATTTGTTTATTTACTATACTAGAAATAATGTTTTATGTATGCGAATACATAAAATTTTATTTCATGTATATAAACTGAATTTTTGAAATTATTTTATTATTATTTATCTTAATTTATTAAAAAGATATTTTTGAAGTATTTCCTATTAATATTTAAATATTTATTTTGATTTTTGAAATTAATTATTATTATTATTATTTATCATAAATATATTTTGAAATTTGTAGGTTTTATGTTTAGTCATTTATGATAATTTAAATTAAAACATGAATTATTGATTTTATATTTTTTAACAGTTTAAGCTTATAAATAAGATATACCTAAATATAAATCGAATTGTGATTGATTGAATTAATTTTAAAGTGAGATTATTCAAAGGGGCCCTATTCCTTATCCAACTAGATGTTCTGTCCCCTATATATAGGGGAGCCTCCATGTGTTGTTCATTTCCACAAATTTCTCCACATAAAGTGTTGTGTACCGTGTCGGTGTCCACAATTTCTACTATAGTCAATTTTAAATATACATCCAAATCCCGGCCAACTCTTCCACCGTACCGCCACAGCTCCTGTCATCCGACCCGTCTTCCCTAACACCACCACCAGACCTTGCCACCGATCCTGTCCAGCCTCGACCAACTGCCTCTTCCCCACAGCCCCACTATGACAGCTCCCCGACCACCACCGTCGCCATCCAACCCCCGACTTTGGCACCACTACCAATAGCGCCGTCATCACAGCCATTGCCTCCACCCCGTTCGCCACCCTCTTCTCGACTTGGACAGACTGCACCACTGCCCCGACCACTAATCCGCCACACCTACGGTCGCTACCGCCACCACCACGTTCGAACAAACCGACCCCCGTCCACTTTGATGGAACTGGGATTCCCAGGACCCTTACTTTGGTGTGCGTATTGATCGATAGAAAGTTAAACAGATTTAATACGTGTTCTAACCCTTCATAGGCAGAAACTAGGGTTCACGAATTATACCTACGGCGGAAAGAAGACAAGTAATTTCTGGCAATCTTGAGCGGACGACCCCAAGATCTTCTGCACGTATTTCTTCCTCGAGTTGGATGTCGGGTGGGCGACGATCTCCCAACCTTTTCTTCTCCTTGGCAGCCCTCTCTTTCTCTCCTTACGTGAATCACAAATTTAGAGAAAGCTTCCGATTTCAGATCAGTAATAATGCGGCCAGAGAATAGAGGATATATATAGGCTACGACAGGGACCATGAGGAGAAATTAGGGTTAGGCCTCCTAACGGATCTGGATATCCCGTGTTCAGCCCGAACACACAATCCAAGCCCATTAACAATAGCTCGGTCCACTAATGAGCTATTGTTGCACTACCTCCCTAATCCGAAATTATGTTTGTTGGCTCCTTTTATTATATGCTCGTTTGGCTCCCCATGTTAAGATATCGTATGTCCGTCGATCAAATTAAGTTACTGACAACTATATTGATTCAACATCTTTTATCCTTAAGTAGTACCGCTCAACTTTATTTGTCATGTCAGATATAATCCACCTGCATGGTTTATATGAAAATCCTTATAAGCTCCTTAAGGGGACATCATCAACCCGATGTATCGGGATATGGATTCCATTTATAATCAACAGCCCATCATACATACAATATTATTACCCAATTCATAGAGGTTGTTGATCCATAATGAATCACACTCTTTCATGAGTCAAAGTAATGCACACTGCATATACATGTCTGTTATTATATCCGAATTAAGAGCACAAGCATCCATAATAACAGAGGTGTTTGTTCTCTTATGTAGTCAGTACAAAGAGAATAACCTCAAGTGGTCATGTTCAATACACACAAAGTGTACTAGTATAAACCTATAGTCAAGATAGACTAATACCAGATTACACTACAACCTTTCCAATAGATTGTCCAAGTCCATCTAGGTTGTGAACTATTTATATACTCCATAGAAAACTGATAATATGATCTTCTGTGTGACACTACACACCATATTATCTACAATATAGAATATCAGACATTTGCATTAACACTTGCAACAAATACAATATGCAAACATTTGCCTATATGATTCTCATTCAAAATTTAAGGAAATAAGGTTACTACAAAAGTGATGCTTTTAGTATATAACCCTAACACACTTTCCCCGACATCACCTATTGCATTATTTCTAAAATAGATACCTTGCCATTTGCTGTCTATTTATTTTAGCTCATATTTTATGCTTTTACTTATTATTTACTTTCTGTAAAATAAATTGTGATACATGGCATAATTAGATAGAATTTTACTGTTCAGTTCTATTTCCTGCTATGTACTATTTTTATACACATTGAACTTAGATTTAAGGGACCACCTTTTGTGTGTTGCATTCATAGGCCTAAACACATTTGTACCATGGAGTTGCAAGTCGTATATAGAACTCGGACATGCGTGACTGGCTGGCCACCAGTACGTATAAGCCGTACGAAAGGATTAACTGCTAATAGTATTGTATGATTAGTTTGACTTAGCGATTAATAGAGGATATGTGTGTTGTGGATATGATATAGTAGGCATTTGGCGGGGGGACAATACCTTAGCATATGGGTTACTGTACACTTTACCTTTTGTAACCCGTAAGCTCCGTCGGAGACACGGGTGAGATTACGTTTTATTTTACTGACAGCCACTAACGTTCTGCGAAACACCATGCTCTTACATCATTACTGGGCCCCTGGTACCTCAAGTGGGGACTATACCAATCCCATATAGCCAAAAAGCCCATGTATTAGAGGTTTATTCTTAAAACTGCATTCATTTAGATTGGTTAGGCTACCTTATCCGTTAGGTATGAGTAATTTTGGTTTGAGTATTTATATCTTATCATAGCTTGGAACAGTAACTTATCGCGGACTAGTTTGCTACATCTTGTCCTTGTTTGGTTGTAGGTGTGGTTCACTACTCTGATGAGAAGGTACAAGACCTTATTGTGGTCCGGATACCATATTGGATTTATGACTTAGGAAGATACTTCATCATGGGTTAGTGTGCCATCTCCTGTCCTTGTTTGGTTGAGAGGATGGTACGCTAATTCAAAGGTGGGTATTGGACCATGTTATAATCTAATTTAACTTATTATTGAGCAGTGTATATTCAGTTTTATGGCATAATATTATGTGTCTTTTTACATCCCTCTGAGGACCTGGTGATTGTTCGACGTGACAAAAGGTTGAACAAACTTTTTGCTTTATTGAACGTATAAGGTATCTGTGTACAAAAAACAAAGTTCTAAACAGGATATTCAAAGTACAGGGAGAAGAGGTTTTCGGGAAAGTGTGAAAGTAGAGATCGAGCACTGCAGCGGCTCATTTACTCCGTTGATGATCTGACGACAAATCAACCTTGCTATGGCTCTCTGGTACCTTTGATGGGACTCTGGGGTCACCGATCAAGAGGCTATCTGGAGGACAAGATCTCTTGAAGATGGTTGGTTGGTTGGTTCTTTGGTTGATAGGTGGATGAGGGTGGTCGACTCTTCGTGGATGGAGATCGCGGCTCCTTTGAAGATAGTCGATTGTCAATTTTCCTCTGTCGATGATTTGGTGGAAGAAGAACTCCTTCCATTTATAGAGAACCGAGCACATATGCGATGTGCATTAGGATTCCTGAGATATGAAAGAATCTATCGTCATTGCACGGTACGAACTTCTGCGGCACTAACACGTAGCGGTCATCGAGATTCCCCTCAAATGAGATCTCTGGTGGTTATGAATATAATCGAAGGGTGTGACACGTGGCGCGTGCATATTTGCTTGCTCGGATACAGCCAAATAAATCTTAGGATTTTATCTTAGATTTGGAGTCTAATTGATCCTCATCTAAGATTTAAATTAATCTGATATGATATCAATCATGATTTAATCCAAATCTTCTCTGCAAGAGGCAGTTTAAACAAACCAATTGGGGTGGACCCATGCTTTCTGCACCTCTGGTGAGGACAAAGTACTGCTGTGCTTCTGTGGCGACGAGTAGACCGTGCTTCTGGAGACGACGGAACCTCCGTGCTTTCAGGCGACATGTGGACTTGGATTTGAATGACGACGAGACTTCTGTGCGTATAGAGCAACTTACGAAGCTGTGTTTCGGGCTACTAGAGTCACTGTGCTATAGGCGACAAGTAGGCTTGTGCTTCAGGTTGGCGAGATTACTGTGCTTTTGGAGCAACATGTTGACTTGTATTGGTTGCGATGGGAGTTCCCATGTCTTTTGTAGAGAAATGACTTAAGCTTCTGATCTGGAGCAGATGACTGCGCCAAGGGAATGGAGATGGTGTAAGCATATCACCATCCTGTGCCTTATACAGATGTAGGTAAGTAGCTGCATGTCTGAACAGTGAAGGCGTTGGCTGCAAAGGGAAGGGTATGAAACCCTTGTGCGTCTGAGATTTGTGTAGGCAGATAGTTGCTCCTCTGAAGTGAAGACACTGGCTTCTGGAATAAAAGAAGGGGAGGAGGGCCTACCACCATCTTCTTTCTGTGGCTGGCGCAGGGAGGTGGCTGCGCCTCTGGCTCGAAGGCTCTGGCTTCTTCAAAGTGCTGAGTTACTGATGTAGTTCCGAGGGGCTGCACCCACTAGAATATCAGGACATGCTTCGGTGGAGGTCAATCATCCAGCGTGTATATTGAGAAGAAGGAAGGCTGTGCTTCGATGAAGATTGCATCCCTTGTAGATGCCTCTATAGAAGCATAAAATTTTTAGCAAATTAAGCCTTATGCGCCCAAAGAAAAAGGAGTATATATGCGCCCAAGTGTTCAAGTCACCATGTGAAGCTCATATGAGACCATCATCCTATGAAGCTCGATGCGCCCATCATCCTGTGAAGCTCTATGCGCCCTCATCCTATGAAGCTCTATGCGCCCAAGCCTGACTCGGTCAAAGCCATGATCAAAATGTGCACCGAAGCGAACGGCCACGTCAGTCTCCACGAGCAGTCGTGCACCGAAGCATGCAGCCACGTCAACACCACGACCAACCCACGATCTCACAGCCTGTATACGCCTACACCCTATGCGCCCAAGGCATGGTTATGTGCCCATATGAAAACCAGTGTGCTTCCCTCATATAGGCGCATAACATCATTCCAGCTCAAGAACGACTATAAAAAGGGGTCTTATCCCTCTTCAAAACACAGAACGGAGAGCATTTTCAAAAGCCAAATTGTTGTACTTCTTGCCAGTGAGCCGAGAGTTAGCAATTTTCTTAGGTTTTCTTCCACTTTTATAATCGGAGTGTCAACGGAGTAAAGGAGCAACTGTCGCTCGATCTCTATCGTCCCATTCCCCAGAATTCTTTTTTGTACTCGGGGATCCTCAGCGCAGGATCTCTCAGGCGTACTCGATTTGTGGTGCCTTGTGCCAATAAAGAAAAGACAATATTTTTTTTGTGTGTCCACAAAAATGGCGACTATGCTGGGGACTACCTTTTCCTCGGACGAGAAGGTGGTAACGTAATCCGATACCGACAAAGTAGGGAGCACTCAGAAGATGCTGATCGTAAAATTCGATCAGTAGGCGTTCGAAAAGATGCTCTCGAGGGATGGCTCTACTCCTCAAAATCGGCAAAGCCAAACAAGTCTCGCAAGACTTGGCTTCCGAAGGCTCGCTGTGCATATCCTGCTAGTGTCATAGCAGATATGCAACTGAAAGACTCTGTCACATAGGCGTATAACTCTGCCACAGAAGTTCCCCAAATGGAGAAAGCTCACACCGTTCCAGGCTCTACTAGCCCAGTGACTTCTTTCCTGTGCGACCAACAACAGAGTGTTCGACACTTGAGACTTGGCAGAGAAAAATACTACGATGCCAAGAATCGGGGTATGCGACACTCTGGACAAACCCAGCGAGGCTTACAAAAGAAGAAGGCAAAACTGGAAGACAGTAGCGCTGCTCCACCAAGTATGCGCCCAAAGCCATACGCCTAAGGGGATGCTTGGGCGCATAACCCCAACCAGAATGCTTCTGTCTTCAACAGACTGGGCATCCTGGGTCATGAGCCCAAGTCTATGCGTCCAGGCTCACTGGATCCATACTATGCGCCCACATCAAGGAGACTCAAACATGCTGTCAAGAAGCATGCGCCCAAGCCCTGTCTCCAAGGCCTATGCGCCCACAGCAAAAAGACAGGCCCCAACGCGTAAAGCACGGGGCTGTCTTCAAGGACATCACAGAACTTAGGTATGGGGGTTGCCCCTGCACGTGCACTAAGTCTGGATGCGCCAACTCTCTTTACGAACCCGCATGCAAAGCTTAGCGATGCATGCAACATGGGTTGTAAGGCAAAACTCCCTTCCGCTGACTTGTACGATATGATAAATCATAAGCGCAAAGCAAGGGAGGACATAACAATCTATAGTGCACATCCATGCACCAGTATTGTTATCAACTGTTGATGCTCCAAAGTAACAATAGTGTCTTAGTGGAAGTTCGTGTTTCGACTGCTGTACTTCTCTGACGATGAAAAGCCGTTATGTGTCTCATCCAACATGGCTTCATGGGGTCCGCCTTACGGTAGCCCCAATCAAAGACGGTGGACTACAAACCCAACTTCTCTCTCAGTTTCGCGAGAACAAGAAGATGAAGTCTACCAACAGATGGGCAACAGGCTGTCACATCTGAAGGAGTCTATATGGGCACCCAGTCAAAGGTGAGATTCTGTACAGAAGAAGAAGAATCCCAAGCTGGGGGTAGCATTCCCTCAGGGTCTGAAGCAGATGACCCTCACACTGGGGGTAGCCTTCTAGAGGACGACGATCTCTCCGAGTTTGATGGTGACTATCTACCCCCTCTACCTAAAGACGTGGGACTTGCCCACTCAGAAACAGACAGTATCAGCACCAGTTGTACTGTTTCCTCTGTTCATCCTCGCATGTTATCTATATACATGGCAGACGGAGAAAGACCGGAAGAAGCTAGCGACCAGACCAGCAAACGGCTAGAGGGTCTTGAAATAGCATTCGCCAAGATCACTGATATGCTTATTAGTATCTTGGCGGCTCAAGCTGCTGGGGCTCTTCCTCCACCTCAACAAAATGTCTCAGCTCACACTAGTCCGACACATAGCAATAACCCTCCTTTCCTACAAAAGGAGTATCATTCCGTTGCGCCTCCTCCAAATCTCGCAAATGTTGGAGGTGGTCCTTTACCAACGACGCCTGATAAACGTTCATCAGCTGTTTCCCAACACCTGCTCAATCAACATGATGTAATTGATTCCCTGGTCGCTCGTCTCGACACCATCTCACACAAAGATGAGCTGCAGAAGATGGGGATATCTCAACCTTATCCTCCTGAGTAGGAGAATGCTACTTGCCCTCCTAACTACAAGCCGCTAACGCTGAATTCATTTGACGGGTTGACTTCTCCTCGTCAATACATGACGTACTTCAACACGCAGACTCTACACTTGTCCAGAGATGATCCGTTCTTATCGAAGCTATTTATTAGCACCTTGTAAGGTAGCTTTCGAATGGTTCTTCAGTCCGCCTGACGGTTGTATCAATTCATTTAAAGACTTGGAGAGGTTGTTCCCCAACAGGTTTTATGAGAGTGGCATGCATGTTAGTATGTCCACTCTCATCGAGACCAAGCAAAGGAGGACTGAGTCTGTCATCGCCTTCATCGAACGCTTCAGACGGCTAGCACTGAAGATGCCCTTCGGCATACCAGACTCAAAACTTATGGATACTTGTCAACATAACTTCCTTCCTACGGTAAAATTTTGTCTGGGTATACATAAGTATGATACATGGCCCGCTTTCATTGGAGCCGCTAATGTTTCTGAAAATGATGTTCCAAACCTGGAACTACTGGGGTTGAAAACATCCAAATCCAAAGACAATGGCAAGCATCCTCAAACTATCCCTGTCCGCGGGGCTAAAGGAAAAGAAGTCCTGAAGGTCGACACATCCAAAGGAGCTTCCAATTTTTAGGGCGCCTCCGACAAGCCTAAGGAGACCTTCTCCTTTGATGAAGACGATGTCATTACCATCTTTCATACATTGACAAAGGGTAATAAACTGATATTGCCTCCACCACGACGTCCTGCAGAGGCGAACCAGCTTAACGATCCCAAATACTGTCTCTATCATCAGTATGTGCATCATTCTACCAAAGACTGCATCATCTTGAAGAAGAAGATACAACAGCTTATCGATAGCCAAGTGATCAACCTCGAAGCTGAAGACAATGTCGTATCTTCTAATATGATCTCCTTTCAGTTTGGTGACTTTCCTCCTACAAAGGTCCCAGATGGCGTGATTCCGATTCCCAAGACAACAATAGAAGTCGTCAACCTACCGCCAACTCGCAACTCAACCTTAGTGCCACTCACAACTGAACATGGTGTGATCTTGTGGGTCCATCCGGACCTTGTGCAAGAAGTAACACAAGGGGTGGTACCTCCTAAAGCAAAAAGGGGCAAATAATACAAGTCATGCCATATGGTATCCTCTCCCATCTACGAGGTTCTATCTAGCGAAACGCGATCGGGAAAGTCTTATCTTCGGCTTATGACCCCGTACAAGAAAAAACAGTACCTCATCAACCTCCAGCTGCCCCCACAAGATCAGAAGCCGGTCCGTCTAAGCCTTCAACTTCGGACAAAGCCAAGCAGAAAGAGACGCAGTTTGACAAGTCTCTGAAGGCGCCAACTCCCGAAGGCATGGATCGGCCCTACAACTTTGACATACTGGCACAGCTAGCCAATACACCTGCCAGGTTGTCTTTGTTAGATCTGTTGCGACTCTCCAAAGAAACGTGAAAGGCCTTAAGTGAGGTATTACTACATGCCGACTCTTATCTCGCTGAAGTCAAAGCCCCTGCTGAAGACCCTGTCTCCTGTCCCCACTGCCACAGTACTATGGAAGTGGTGCCCAACATCACCTTTTCACAGGAGGACATGTTACTCAAAAATAATCGTCATGATAGACCCCTGTACTATACAGGGTATATCGAGGCGATCAAGGTGGATCGCATGCACATCGATCCAGGATCCTCTCTCAGTATTATCCCTAGAAGTTTGCTTCAAAATTTGGGGATTCCTCTGCACAAGCTATCTGCAACCAACATAACTATCATGGCTTTCAATGCTGGTCGAAGCCACCCGCTGGGCAAATCTGTCTCAAGTGCCAGATCGGTGATCTCCGAACGGAGGTTTCCGGCTACATGTTGATGCCAATGTATCCTACAACATCTTGTTAGGACGTTCATGGATATACGAGAACATGATTGTTCCTTCCATACTTCACCAGTGCTTCAAGTATGTCAACAGCGACGGTGTCGTAAAGACGGAGTTTGTCGATGTCAATCCTTTTAAGGACATCGAGGCTTACTATGGAGATTCGGTACTTTACCAATCTCAGCCCTCCAAGGATGACGGCAACAAAGTTGACAATAAAGCTGAAGCAAATTCATCCTCCAATGATGGTCCCCTGATTATCCGAGTCAAAGGGCGTACTACTCCAAAAAGTACTCTGAAGCCTCTCACAATCTAGATAAAAAAGAAGAGCCCTAACAAGGTCAAACCATTGACCATCACTCTCAGCAAAACACCCCGGAAGAAACCTACTGATGCTCGTCCTCCCAACCCTGAAGAATTACCCTACGTGGTGAACTCGGCCAAGACTATGGCTCCTCTCCTAGATGATGATCCTCTCAATGAGTATATCAATACTTATAATAATGTACCTTCAGTGGATGATGTTATCCCTGAAGAAGAACTTGCGTATTTCCTTAGTAAAGGTTTATCTTTGAATTACTTCGATGTCTATCAATCTGTAAATTACTATATAGATACGATATACGCTCTGGAGCACGGCATAGGACCACACCTCTGTATGCCGGTCACGACGCCTCACATACAGGAAAAAGTTTACCCAGAAGATATCCACTACTTCATCGTTCCAGCCAGAAAGAAGGATGAAGAAATAATCATCTTCGGTCGTATAATTAGCGAGAGAAAGTTCATTCCAGACTCTACTTCACCCAAGCACAACACAGAAGCTGACTATGACTCTTGAAAAATGTAACTTTTTCGATATAGTTGGCAGGCCAAGAATATCATCCAGAATACGGGATATGACATCAAAAGCGACCAGGGGTTAAATTACGGCCGGGGACGACGATTGCCAATACGACACTTTGTACCTCCCGGCAAACATGAGAACTACTATCAACGAAATAGTGTTGGTTTAGGCTATGTCACTTGTCACACCCCGATTCGTAGAGTCATTTATTCACATATTTTATCTCTTGGAATCGATCGTCCTCGCTTGGGCGTGATGTCGTACAAGTTTGGTATTACACTTGTACAAGGCAGAGATGATACATAATTAAAAATCTTCAAATAGAAGCACATCGCTGTTTGCCATTGATTGTAAAAGTACAGAACAGTTTTATGGGAGGACTGAACTTAGACTCACAATACAAACTCGCTTGTATAAAGAAAGCCTAGGGACGAAAGCCTAGGTACAGTAGACTAAGTACAATTATTTATTTTAGATTATGAGGGTTGACGATAGAGGCTCGGGAAGGCGACGGCAGCCCTGCCTTACTTCTTGGACGATCGGTATGCAGCCTTGGCTCCAGAAGATTGTTCGGCGTTGAATAAGTGCTCTCTTTGCTCTCTCTCTGCTTTTTTTCTCCAAGTCTTCTAATGCTCTCTGATCTCGAAAGGGGGTCTCTCTGGTCGCGCTCTCTCCGTTGTATATATTGCCAGGGAATGTATATTTTGCAACGGAATAGCACCTTGCTATTTATAGAAATGGGGTGTGATCATTAGGGTTGCAATGATTGCTTACTGGAGATGGTGGCGGCCGGTGGATTGGTCAATCTAGGCCATTAGTTTTGAGTGTGATGAATCTGGGCCATTAAGTGTATATTACACCAAATCTCATCAGTAATTAATGCTGATTGGAATAAATCTTTCTCATGATGATCAGCTGATGTCTGCGAATAAATTTGATTTATTCTCCTGCCACGTGTCCCAGATTATTGGGATTTGATCCAATCTCTGATTGCAATAAATCTGGGAAATTGATCCGCTTAGGACACATGTCCTAGGAGCCACTGGAGGATCTGAACTGCATGAAGATCGAGCCGCATAAGGTTTGGGCCGCATAAGGTTTGGGCCACGTGTCAGGGCTGCTTGGGTAGCGGCCCCCCCTCGAACCTTTGAACCGCAATGAGATGATCATTGCGAGCCGCATAGAGATACATCCGCCTGAGCCGCATGGAAATGGTCCTCTTGAGCCGCATGGGAAGGCCTCCGCTTGAGCCGTATGAGACTGTTTCGGCCTGAGCCGCATAGGACGGCTTCATTCTGAACCGCATGGGAAGTCTTCGCTCGAGCCGCATACGAACGCCCACGTGGCAAGGCCACGTGGCATTTTTATGGATCTCGGGGGATTGTGTCAGAGATCTCTTTCTCTTCCCTAGGGGTCTGTTATTATGACAGAGTCATAATTACCTCTCTTGTGTCAGGGTTGTCACTTTTTTCAGAGTTGTCAGCCGTCAAAGTAATTAATACAGCATAGGGCGGAGGGGAGCACTGTTACGCCATGTGTCTTCTGAGCTGCATGAGATGTCTTGGGCCGTATAGTCCCTTATGCCGCATGACTCTCTGAGCCGTATGGGCTTTCTGAGCCGCATTGGGTTTCCTGGCCGCATAGATCATTTTCCATGCTTCTACAAGACCCCCTTCAAAGTTTTCAATTTGCAAAATTGAAATACTTTGAATAAGAAGCATGGCTGTATATTCTTCTGGCCGCATATAAAGTCCTGACCGCATGGATGTTTCAGCCGCAGGGGACCTTTGAGCCTTATAGCTTCTTGCCACGTGTGCGGGTCTTTAATTGTCTTCACTTCGTTTCGGCACCGTCTTTGGAAGAAATCCTAAAGGTCGTCTCATTAAATCTTTTGGATTTTATGCCCTGGGTGAATCTCGGGAACAAAATTCGAGGAGTCGGTTCTGCTTTTTACGAGGCGGTTACTGATCTACGTATCCTCCTTCTCTCGTCCTTCTATAAATAAGAGGCGTTTGGAGAGAGAAAGGGCTTCTTTACTTTCTATTTTCCCTCAAATCTTCCCTATCTCGATTGTCCTTTTTCTCTCCGATAACTAATGGCTCCCAAGAAGACCGTGGCAGCAAAGGACAAGAAGGCAGCCTCTACTTCTGCCTCGACTGCGGCTGCTCCTCCGTCGGTCGTCGTACCCGATGTTCAACCTGACATTCATCCCCCGATTACTGGTAAGGACAATGTATGAGTTAAAGAACCCTAACTGCTATGGCTACATCGCATATTTTATGCACGAGCCTTTGTGAGCCATATGTTCATCCTATGGCTGAGCTGTGAGCCGCATAAGAAGGCCACTGTGTCCGCATACGCGCTTCGTCGACGAAGCCGCATAAGCGACGCTGAGCCGCATAGATTTTCATTGAACGGAGCCGCATAACTGCCCTTCTGAGCTTGAGTCGCATGAAGCTTCGTTAAGTTAGAGCCGTATAAGGCTTCATTAAATCGGAGCCGTATGGATGTTTTCCTAAGCCGCATGTGGCTTGGAAGCACCCAATCAGTTCGTTTTATCCGTCCTTTTAACTTATCTTTCTCCGTCTTCTCTTCAGTGAATCTGTCGGTTAATGCTGCTGGAGAACTCTTGGTGGGTAGTGCCCAAGCTGCTCTCGACTATAGCTACGACCATATTGTTCAGCATATGACAGACTAATTTCCGAGTGACGAACCTGCGGCTAGATTGAATGCCATCAAGAACCAGCCTTTCCATTTCCTTAACGCTATGATGAACTCCGAGAAATTCGAAGGAGAATATTTGAAGCCTGAGTTCTTCTTTGGAGATGCCTTGACTGTGGAGAACAGTCATGTTCTGAAGGTGTCGGAGAACTGGAGTTTTGTCTCTAACGGGATGGCGATCTGCATCCCCCAAATGGACCGACCCTTCCCATTATCTTGGTTCAATATGCTTCCACTGGACCGGAAGATGGGAGAGACTTTAACTCCTACCCGAGGTAGGATGTTTGTGGGAGACATCCATTATAACAACAGCATGAAGTCAGTGACTGTAGGCAAGGTACACACCAGTTGTTCTGTAACGGGATTGGTCCCAGGTACTTTCTTGAATGTGCCGGGCCCCAATTTCACGTTTTCTACCGCCGACACCTTTATAAATCAACTTGCTCGGAAGGGCTCCTACCCCATTGGCCGGTTGATGCTCCCTAGTTGGACACATCCGGTTCCCTCGTGGACCAATCTGTCTACATGGATCTTGTAAAAGTACGAGGCCTTTTTGTGTGAGATTGGCCTTTACCATGCCATTCGGGGCACCAGCCATGGCTTGCCCATAAACAAGAAGTTGTTCATGTCTCTGCTGGAGATGTATAATTGCCGTACGGGAACCTTCTATACACCTATAGGGGAAATGGGACTTGCGCTCCACGAAATGCACGCGGTCTCCAAGCTTCCTTGGGGAGACGAAGCTTTTGAGGCATATACTCCCACGAATGAGGAGTTCGAAGATTTGGAAAGACAGTATCTAGGCTTCGTGCCCCTTTATCAAGAGATATTGTGCCACTACAGCACATGTCATCAGACGGCCAGAAAAAATAACAACTCGGAAGGGAGTGCTCCCCATACCAAGGACTGGGTGCACTATCTCTTCCCGACAGATGCCTCAGGACGAATTACTTCCCGTCGCCCTCGATCCCGGGAGGCGGTGAAAGACTTGGTGTCGTCGGCTAAGAGGGTGGCCACCACCAGTGACAGATTCGGGAGTAAAATCGACTCTTTCGGTTATTTCTACCAGGATACCCAAGAGTTGTCAGAAAAAGCGCTCCTGGTAGGATTTTTGATGGTATGGCTGCGAAACTGTGTAGTCTCTGGAGGAGCTGGTTCTATCGAGAGAATCAGTCGTAACTTCATCCTTCCGGCTGTGAAGTTAGTTTTGCGAATCAGGCTAGCTCTCCTCCCGGCTATGGTGTGCAGCATACACCGTGGCATTCGTACTTTCACATCCAAGGTCATTGCTTACGACGTGACCAAGGATTTTGAACGAACTGAGTTGCCCTATCACTATTTGATGGGGTGGCTGTTGATACATTATTCGTCTTTGATGAGATCGGGCTCTGAAGACAATGTGACTGATGATGACGTATTTATCTTCCGCTATCGTGATGAGCCTTGGGAGTGTGAGACCATGCGGGCTTGCCAAATGGCATTGGCGAGGGTAGATATGTATCATATTTTTGTATCCGTCCCTTGCTTTACTGCCAAGGACATAGAGGCTGTTCATCTTGACGGTATCGTGCCCCCTCAACTTCTGAACGGCCAGATGCTCCTATGGCTGCGTAACATCCGCCCCGCACATCTGGTGTATCGTAACCGCAATACTGTTTTTCTGGAGCCTTATCTGCCTAGCAGGTTTGCCCGTCAGTTTGGATACAACCAGCTTTGTTTAGACAATCCCAGCTTCTGTCTGGGCTTTGAAGGTAGCCTTCTTGATGGTATCAGGGCTTGGCAATACTACGATACATTCCATACCCATACTATTTTCTCAGTCCCTGCTATTAAGGCGTCAGTGGAGATCTTGTACATGGCGACCTTGTACCATGTCATGGCGAACAAGCCCCCGATCGGTTTTAACCCGGGTGCCAGTTTTATTGTTGGTACCGGCCTGGAGAAAGGGTCGCAAGGGGCCAAGAAGAGAAAGACTAGAGTCGAAGTGCCAGATTTGGATTCTGTGGCTGAGGATGATGAAGGCAACGAGCATGATGGAGATGACTCTACCCTTCCGGCGGCAGACGTAGAGGTGGATCAGCCGCCAATCTTGTCAGATGAGATGTTGGGAGATCAGCCACCCGTTGCGCTTGGCCCTGCTAAAAAACGTAGCAGGCACGGTTCTTCTATTGGCGATATTTTTCGTTCTCGAAAGCTGGTTGCGACCAGACACCGCCAGCTAACTATAAGAGAAAGCGGAGAAGAGGTCAATCCCGTGTCAGAGGTAACCAAACCACTCCCGATTCTTCCTTCTTTCTTTCCTTCTAGCTTCGATTTTAATCATCTTCTTTCCCGCTTGTAGGTGTCAAGAGAAGAAGAAGAGTCTCAAGATGCCGAGGTGGTGACCCGAGATGGCGGGGGCTTCCGTGAGTCTGTCTCTGAGATTGCAGAATCTCTTCGAGCTGATGCCGATCGAGCCGTATCCCCTTTCGAGGTGACAGGGACAGAGGACGTTGCCGAGTTTAACTTAGAGATTGCAGATGAGGAGATCATGCCAGCTGTGAATGAGCTGCAGCCTCCATGCTCCTCCCTTGGTAAGATAAGCCGAATCTTAACCTGTGAGGAGGCCTATATGCTCTATCATCACGTCCTTCGGGTTACGTCGATTGATTGTTATTCTGGGCATACAGGTCCTGCCTCTCCAGTGCCGAGGATGGACATTGTTGAGACAAACCCAGCCGAAGGGACACTGGTGGAGAGGGGTGTGCCCCCTCACCTTTCGGCTCATTTTGATAGGCCTTCTGGGGGCTCGAGTTTAGCGGGCCAGGTATTGGGGCAGTCGGGGCAGTGAACGATGGTCCTTGCGTCATCTTCTGCTCCGGCAGCTCCGAGAATCGACCTTTCTGTCCTACCGAGTATCCAAGCTCTCCGGGCGGCGGAAGACGAGTTAGCCGCCATTCACGCATCGTTCTGCTCAGACTCTGTTCCTCTGGTGGCAAGCTCCAGCGTCACTCCTCCGATGTTGCCGTCCCCGCTTCCTCTGACGCCATCCTCTGCAGAAGCTTTGGACGATGCGTTACAGGACGTGGTTGCTAGTTTTCATCGTCATTTGAAGAGGGAAATAGAAGCTGCTGTGGAAAGAGGGACCTCCTTCACCTTGGCCCGGCAATGCGCCCGAGGTCAAATTGATATCCTTAGGAATCTCCCTGGTGATGCAGGAATGGCCGTATTTCTGGAGGCAAAACTGTTAGAGACCGATCAGCTGGTGGCCGAGCTCCGGGTATTGCGGCAGGCTGATCTGTCTGCTGTTATAAATGAGGAGCGGGGTTCCCTTATTGCCGCCATAGAGAGGACTAAAGCTGCTCGGGATAAAACCAGGTCGGCCATACTGAAGGACCTCAGCGATTTATCTGATCGGTATGATCAATTGAGTCACGCGAATAAAGACGTCACAGCTCGGGAGGAGACTGCCTCTCGTGAGATTATTGACATGCGGGAGCAGATTCTCGCACTTCAGAGGAAGTTAACTTTCTTGGAGTATGAACTTGAGGTTGCCCGTACTGACAGGGGGCTAATTATTCGGGAGGCTGACAGGGTTAATCAAGCTTCGACTGACCTGGAAACTGCCCTGAAGAAGTTGGAAGACGACTGCCAGGCGCTCATGGATTTGGACAATGGGGAGCGGTTATCCCAGGAGGCTGAGCGTCGGGCTCGACAGCGGATTGAGCGGGGGACCACCTCAGTGAGAAACCGTCTCCTAGAATTGAGTAATGCCGAAATATAGTCGGCTTTTCTTTCTTTTGTTTTTTTCTCTCTCTTTCTTTTGAAAGGGACGTGGTCCCAAACTTGTAGTGCTTTTTTTTTCTTCCTTCAAATAAAGAGTACTTTCCATCCTACCCTTTATTTGTATTGCTTGTTGTGTCTGTGATGTTGTTTGCCCCGCATGGAGGACTTGTTTGTGGACCTGTCATCCATAGCATACCTTGGTTTTAGGTACGGATGACAAGTTTGGTTAGGACACCTGGAACAACCATGGCAAAGTGGTCATGGATGCTCCTGGTATCGGAAAAATGAATGCCGTAGAGCAGCTGGGCTCCCGGGGCATGATGAGAGATGGTGGACTTGTGCTAAGAAACTTAGCGGAGGATATTTGTGGACCTATTATCCTTGGCGTACCCTGGCTTAGGATAGGGATAATAGGATGAAAGGGGAACCAACATACTTGCTCAGAGGTAATGAGGACATGGCAAGCATGAGGGTTTTACCGCAGAATCTTCCTACTCAGAGGTAATGAGGACATGGCAGGAGTGAATTCTACGGAGGATATTTGTGGTCAACAGAGGACATTTGTGGACCTATTATCCTTGTCGTACTCTGGTTATGGGTACAGATAATAGGTTGAAAGTGAATCGACATACTTACTCAGAGGTAATGAGGACATGGCAAGCATGAAGGTTTCTTCGACGGAGCCTTCCCACTCAGAGGTAATGAGGACATGGCAGGAGTGGGCTCAATGAAGAGGGGGTATATAGAACGACTCAGAGGTAATGAGGACATGGAAGTTCCATATAAGTGGGTGATTTGTTTTTGGCGGAATTGAGACGACTCAGAGGTAGCATCGACATGGTCGTTTTGGAAGTTTGTGGACCCGTTACCCTTTTTGTGCACTGGGAGTGCGGGTAGTGGATCATGAGGGAGGATCTCTTATAGGAAGTATAAAATCCTTATTTTTTTAATTATTTTTTTATTATTTGATTAGACTTAAAATGAATTTATACAATTTATGATTTTATTTATATTTTTTTGATGACCCGATTTGGCCAATTCAGCCCGAACAGGGCCTGAACAAAATTTAAGCCCATGTGAGCATGTGGGGTGACCAAGATGGCCATGTAGGAATATTTCATGTGTGTACAAATATTTTTAAATAATTTTGAGACTTGTTGAATATTTATTGACTTTTGGTACAAAATTTATATTTTATTAATAAAATAATATTTTACAAGATGGTATAATTTTCTGGACCCATACATGGGTGAGCGGTAAAGTTCACTCATTGGAGCAATTTTTATTAATTTATTATTATTAAAATTATTTTGTGGAGGTTTAATATATATGTTTTCCTATTCAAATATTATTATTACTTTGAGTGTATTTATTTAGAATTGAATTTATGTAGATATGTTAAAATTTATATTCAATATTTGGTTAGATAATATTTAAATTGTTATTTGGATTTTAAATAGATTTTTGGTATATTTCTAGATATATACATATATAGATATGAATATTTTTATTTAAAAAGATTTTGAAAAGATTAAGAAAAGAAAAATAAATAAATAAATAAATAAAACCCATGAGGTGGTCGGCCCCACCCGACCACCCCAAGAAAAGAAACAGCGGCAGCAGCACCATGTAGGTGTGCGCCCCCCCTTTGTATAAGAAGCAGGACATATTGTAAAGGGGCCGACCCCCCTTTACTCAAGCACAGTAGCTTGGCCGACCCTCTCCTCCCATATGTATATTAATACACATAGTTATATATATATATATATTTATGGAAAACCCTAATTTTCTTCCTCCAAATTTTCTTCCACCTCCTTCCTCTCCTCCTCTCCTCCTTCCTCCTACCCTCTCCTCGGCCTGCTGTCTGCGAGCACAGCAACACCCCGCGACAGCGGCGACGGAAACGACGACGACGACAACAACAAAAACAGATTCCCACTTTAAGGTAATCCACTTCTCCGTACGATTTCTCTCTCAATTCTTGTTCGTTTTTAGATCCGTAACTTTGTGTAGAAAGCCCACATGACCCCCTTCGAGATCCCCTAGGTGGATTTCGACATGGCCATCCAACTTGCTCAAAAAATCGAGACGAAGTTGGAGAAAAACCCACTTTTTCTGAATATTAAAAACTGTTTTGAAATATCAACTTGTCGGCCACTTTTCTCGCTGTCCATTAAACTTTCATAAAAACTAAATGAAGACAGTCAAAGACAACCTAACCGAGATTGTAACGCACCTTTTGGATTCACTTTTCATCTAGTATGTAGAAAGTTACACGTTGTTAAAGTTTTCCGAAAAAACTGTAAATTCTGTTTTCAAAAAGTAGAGAAACACTCCGATACGGCGTCTGTCCCGACAAACCGGGCGACGTAGTCGCACACTATATGCATCGAAAGACGCGTATGGATGTTGTCGACGTGTGGGAACTGACGGAACTCGATTTCATTGCATGTGCGCGACGAAATCAATGCGTATCCGTCAAGATACCACGTATCGACTCTTTGCAAATTAAGTCACAACTTTGTGCACACTCATCATATCGCGATGAAACTTGTGCCATTGGACTCGAAATATTTTTCTGGTCCTGTGAGCCAAGTTTGGTCCGATTCTGAGACCGTTGATCGGAACGCTATTTTGGCGGGCCCATATTCCCACTCAACGGGCGATTTTGTGCACAGCCCACCGGAATCCAAAATTGGACATACCGTTGGGTTCGTCTCATCAAAACAAATTCGTAGATATGTAGTTTGATGACTTTAGAGACCGTAGATATTGGCACGTATTTCGGTGCAAAGCGGGTCCAACAGCGGACATCGTTTTGACCCGAAATTACGATTTTACCCCTGTTCTAGAATTTAACTTTTGGACAGGCGTTTCCTAGGTATATCTTTTATTCCAAACTCGTTCGTGATGTTTGTTTCAGCATCCAGAGCTTCTTGTGGATTTTGACTTTCGTGTTGACGATTTTGATTGTTGGATTTTGCTGCTTCTCGCACCACCCGCAGGCAAGATACCTTGCCATTATACTGTTTATATTCAGTTGCATTTTATTTCATATCACTGTTCATTATTTCCAGTTCTTGTAGTTCTTGATTTATTGTCTGCACAGTGATATTAGATATACTTTGTTATTATCCTTTGATTGCATATGGACTTAGAGTTAAGAGACTACCGTTGTAGTGTATTGCATATACCTTGACACAGTCGTACCACGAGGATGTGTGAGATGAGTAGCATGTAGAGGTTCTTGTGCGTGGGCTGATCCCCCATGTGTATGCGTTAGGGCTAACTGCTAATAGAGGCGTGTTAGAAGACTTAGCAGTTAGTAGAGGTACATGGTCGTGGATGCGACTTGACAGGTACATTGGGTGGGGAGAACATTACCTGGCGTATGGGCTTCTATGCACTTCCCTTATTACCTGTGCGCTCCGCCGGAGACACAGGCTCCAGGTGCCCTCTGACGTTATCCAGAGCGTTATGGACGTAGTCCCTTGCACATGATGCCCTCTGACGATCTTCGGACGTTACGGACGTAGGCCCCTGGTGCCCTATATGGGGACTATGCCGATCCCATTTACAGCCAGGGCTCATGCGTTGAAGGATTGTTTCTCAAAATTGTATGTTCACCTTAGTATGGTTAGAGTACCTTATTTATGTCTTGTCACTTTCTTTGATTGTGGCATATTTTATATTCAGTATTTATATGGCATGTTTATTGTATCTTGTTACGTCCCTCTGAGGACCTGGTTATCTCTCCAGGTGTGTGCTTCTGTGATTTTGCAGGTATTCTAGCCAAGACAGTGATCTTCTCCATTCTTTCAAAGACGATTGCGCTTGGTTCGTCTCATTATTTTATCGATCACTTCTTGTACATTTTATTTAAGATAGTTGGTAGTGGACTTTGACTCCGCCCAACGATTGTATACATGACAAATTCAAAGTTGCTTTTATATCATTTATTTAACTAGTGGATGAGATTTAGTTATTATGGTTCTACTGCATTTTACAGCTTATGTATACATACGTGTTTCCATATATTGGAGTATACTTCGTATATATGCAGCTGGCATGGAAACGTACCTAGTCCTAAGTATTTTGGGACTGGGGCGTTACATGTTTTTGTGGTGGCCCATGCAGGTCGAGTTTGTCACTTCGGTTACGTTACTGTACCGATGTGAACCTGCAACATAGGATTAGAATTATAGGAATCTCATCCATACAGCTTGACCTCTTCCCTTGGCTTCAAATTCCGAACTGTCGTTCGACTTCCTTGAATTGCATCTTGCTTGATTCCTTTCTACCGTCGATTCATATTTTCGTGCTTAGTATCAACTAGGAAGATGACTACACTAGTATATGCTCATAGGTCAAACACATGGCTAGAATGGTTATATTGGCAATTGGAATACATTCAAGACTAATTGAGTTAAAAAGGTCTTTTGTGTGATTTAATGATTAGTAATTTGTAAAGTAGGATATTACCACAGAAAGTTTTAACCTTGAGATTTCTAAATAGTAAACACCAAAGGATTGATACTGCAGGAAGGAAAAAAAAAAGAGCTAGAATCTTTTTACCATTGATTTAAGAAATTGATTGGCTTTTGAGAATTGATATTTATGATTTATTGGGTTATAGTTATACGTCTTTGCACTAGTATAAAAAAAATTGATTTGCTTTTCGAATTGTGATATTTATGAATTATGGGTTATAGCTATACATCTTTGAACAAATATAAAATTTATTAATTTTCGAGTTTTGATGTTTATGATTTATTGGATTATGGTTATACACCTTTGCACGATTATAAATTTGGTTTAAGAATGATCTTATCTTTTAAAAATGGCCGTAGGAATTATTTAAATTGAGTTGTACGACTTACGATTTTTGTGTTTAGTAAATTTTGAATTTTAAGTGAAAGTAATGATGATAAATTTTGGTTTACAATAATTGAAAATAATTTTGAGAATTTTTCTTTATTTTAAATTGTTTCCTATGATTGAGAATTTACAAATCTATTTAGATTTTTGGTTAAAAAAAAGAGATTTGATTGATAAGATTATTTGAAAATTTAGTTTAATGTGGGATTGCTAATATTAAATTTTTGGAGAATTTCGAAGGATGTGATGGAAATTTTTTTTGATTGATTAAAGGAAGTTACCATATAAAAGTTGTAATTTTGTTGGAATAACTTAGCATGAATAGAAGTTAATATTTATGAGAGCATTGAGCTTAATTTTTGAGATTGCATTTAATATGCTAAGAGTTTTATTATGAGTTATTTGAAAATTTTAGAGTGTTAAAATTTTGATTGATTGTGAAATTTTATGGATTCGTAAATTATGAACTCTTGAGTTAAATAGTTGAGTTTAAACGTTAATTTTTGAAAGGGTTAGTAGTAACGTGATAAAATTTTGATTTGATATTTATGAGAGTGATTTAAATTTTTTATGATGAATTTGAACTGCTTGGAGTGAATACAAATTTTGGTGGTTTATTTTTAAAAAAGTTTATTTTTGAAACTTTTTGGAGGAAACTTGAGTTTAATTTTAATGGTAGGCCCCAAGATAACCCTACTGAGTATTCCACACTAATTGCCATGTCACCCATGACCATGATAGTAGTATATACACAAGTGTTGTTAGTCATCTACCTAGCTATGTGACTGTATTTCTACCTCGGCTTACTCGACCTTCCTTCAATTCTAGATCTTTTAATTGCGAACTTCTAACCCACTTGCAATTTGAATAATGATTTAATGGTTCCTTAACTGTATTCATCTAGGAGACTATCTTCTCTCCGGAATTTTGTTCCTAAATTATTTTTATGGATTCTTTAATTATTTTTATCTCATGCTTTAACTTAATCTTCTTTATTTTGTGCATTAATTATCATCTCGTGAACTCCCACTTTCTATTTTAGATCTTTTTTGCATCCCTTATCGTGACTTAGATATTTGGAGTACAACACTAGACTTTTTCTTCCAACAAATTCCATATGTAAGGCCTAGACAAGCCCACCTTCACGTAGATATATCATGTCCCACCAAAACACATCTCCTTGTACACTATTTGCATGATATGACCTTCTGATCAAAATGGCCAAACTATAATCTTTACCATGATACCGATATATATATATATATTTTTTTTTGACCACGGATAGAGATTCAACCTCGACTCAATTCTTTCGACCCGATATGTGATTTTGTTCTACTTAATTCCTTAAATACTTAGAATTTTGCTTTATCTTGATTGCTTAACCTATTGTCCCATCACACTACTAGCTTAACTCTTGTAAGTTGGGTAGAATACCTCACGGCCCAACAAACCTTTTTCCTTGTGAACCACATTGGTAAGTTCACTTAGACTATAAATTCAGAGGACCCTACCTTATCTAGTCTACCAAGCCATAAATGAAGAAACACTGGGACAACTGTATAGGCCCAAACTTCGGGCGAGCCTTGATTTTAAAAGATCTTGGACTATTTAAATTTTTTTTCATCAGTACCTTCCTTGCTCATATTTTGACTATCTCATGCTGCTAATGTAGCTTCAGTTTTGCAAGCTTATTTCGTTATCAAGCTTGACCATGACATATTTTATTGGGTGCACCCATTAACATATTGTCTAATCAGAACCGGTGCATGATGGTCTGATCAACCTATTGCACTTTGGTTCGCTTATCACATATTATTCTACGTGGATGAAGACATAGTAAACTTGCCTTAGAGTCTCATCCGCGACAGTCTTGGCAATTCTCGTTTGAATTATTTTTGCTGCCTATGAACCCCGCAATTCGTACTCAATATATAACACTGTCTTTGAAACCTTGTTGTTCTTGTCTTTTACTTATTTTGGAAAGACAAGGCACTATACTTGCTAAGATGGACTCAAGGTATCATCTTTTGTTGCCCAATCGGGTAATTATACACAAATGTAGATAGCCACCGACTGACTCATGTGGCTATATCCTCGTCTTTAACTACTCCTCATTTCTCAACCCTAGAATTATTATTGTGCCCTTCCAAATGTTCTCGAGCACTCAAGAAGGATTCTAATCATTCACTTAAATCAAACTCTCAATCGAGGCGATTAGTCTCCAGTTTCTCTCTAGGAACCACATCTCCCAAATGTCTAAATTATTCTCTTTGATCTACTCAATTCCTTATTACTCTCCAAATTGGATTTTCGAAATTTTGCTACCTTCACTAGCAACCCTTATTCTATTCCATAACCATGATATATTTTTGAATATATCGACTCCATAATTTTCTATTGCATGGTGGTGTTGAACGTCGTTTTATCGTCTCCCCCAAGATTTAAATGTATTTTTGGTATTGACGAACTCTTCCTACCCCTCAACCCTATCTACCCTATTCATCCTAAATTTCGAGGACAAAATTCTTGTAAGTTGGGTAGGATGTAAAATCCCTATTTTTAATTATTTTTTTTATTATTTGATTAGACTTAAAATAAATTTATACAATTTATGATTTTATTTATATTTTTTTGATGACCCGGTTTGGCCAATTCAGCCCGAACAGGGCCTGAACAAAATTTAAGCCCATGTGAGCATGTGGGGTGACCAAAATGGCCATATAGGAATATTTCATGTGTGTACAAATATTTTTAAATAATTTTGAGACTTGTTGAATATTTATTGACTTTTGGTACAAAATTTATATTTTATTAATAAAATAATATTTTACAAGATGGTATAATTTTCTGGACCCATACATGGGTGAGCGATAAAGTTCACTCATTGGAGCAATTTTTATTAATTTATTATTATTAAAATTATTTTGTGGAGGTTTAATATATATGTTTTCCTATTCAAATATTATTATTACTTTGAGTGTATTTATTTAGAATTGAATTTATGTAGATATGTTAAAATTTATATTCAATATTTGGTTAGATAATATTTAAATTGTTATTTGGATTTTAAATAGATTTTTGGTATATTTCTAGATATATACATATATAGATATAAATATTTTTATTTAAAAAGATTTTGAAAAGATTAAGAAAAGAAAAAAATAAATAAATAAATAAAACCCATGAGGTGGTCGGCCCCACCCGACCACCCCAAGAAAAGAAACAGCGGCAGCAGCACCATGTAGGTGTGCGCCCCCCCTTTGTATAAGAAGCAGGACATATTGTAAAGGGGCCGACCCCCCTTTACTCAAGCACAGTAGCTTGGCCGACCCTCTCCTCCCATATGTATATTAATACACATAGTTATATATATATATATATATATATATATATATATATATATATATATATATATATATATATATATATATATGGAAAACCCTAATTTTCTTCCTCCAAATTTCCTTCCACCTCCTTCCTCTCCTTCCTCTCCTTCTCTCCTCCTTCCTCCTACCCTCTCCTCGGCCTGCTGTCTGCGAGCACAGCAACACCCCGCGACAGCGGCGACGGAAACGACGACGACGACAACAACAAAAATAGATTCCCACTTTAAGGTAATCCACTTCTCCGTACGATTTCTTTCTCAATTTTTGTTCGTTTTTAGATCCGTAGCTTTGTGTAGAAAGCCCACATGACCCCCTTCGAGATGCCCCAGGTGGATTTCGACATGGCCATCCAACTTGCACGAAAAATCGAGACGAAGTTGGAGAAAAACCCACTTTTCTGAATATTAAAAACTGTTTTGAAACATCAACTTGTCGGCCACTTTTCTCGTTGTCCATTAAACTTTCATAAAAACTAATTGAAGGAAGTCAAAGACAACCTAACCGAAATTGTAACGCACCTTTTGGATTCACTTTTCATCTAGTATGTAGAAAGTTACACGTTGTTAAAGTTTTCCGAAAAACTGTAAATTCTGTTTTCAAAAAGTAGAGAAACACTCCGATACGGCGTCTGTCCCGACAAACCGGGCGACGTGGTCGCGCACTATACGCATCGAAAGGTGCGTATGGATGTTGTCGACGTGTGGGAACTGACGGAACTCGATTTTATTGCATGTGCGCGACGAAATCAATGCGTATCCGTCAAGATACCACGTATCGACTCTTTGCAAATTAAGTCACAACTTTGTGCACACTCATCATATCGCGATAAAACTTGCGCCATTGGACTCGAAATATTTTTCTGGTCCTGTGAGCCAAGTTTGATCCGATTCTGAGACCGTTGATCGGGACGCTATTTTGGCAGGCCCATAATCCCACTCAACGGGCGATTTTGTGCACAGCCCACCGGAATCCAAAATTGGACATACCGTTGGGTTTATATCATCAAAACAAATCTGTAGACATGTAGTTTGATGACTTTAGAGACCGTAGATATTGGCACGCATTTTGGTGCAAAGCGGGTCCAACGACGGACATCGTTTTGACCCAAAATTATGATTTTACCCCTGTTCCAGAATTTAACTTTTGGACAGGCATTTCCAAGGTATATCTTTTATTCCAAACTCGTTCGTGATGTTTGTTTCAGCATCCGGAGCTTCTTGTGGATTTTGACTTTCGTGTTGACGATTCTGATTGTTGGATTTTGCTGCTTCTCGTACCACCCGCAGGCAAGATACCTTGCCATTATACTGTTTATATTCAGTTGTATTTTATTACATATCACTGTTCATTATTTCCAGTTCTTGATTTATTGTCTGCACAGTGATATTAGATATACCTTGTTATTATCCTTTGATTGCATATGGACTTAGAGTTAAGAGACTACCGTCGTAGTGTATTGCATATACCTTGACACAGTCGTACCACGAGGATGTGTGATATGAGTAGCATGTAGAGGTTCTTGCGCGTGGGCTGATCCCCCATGTGCATGCGTTAGGGCTAACTGCTAATAGAGGCGTGTTAGAAGACTTAGCAGTTAGTAGAGGTACATGGTCGTGGATGCGACTTGACAGGTGCATTGGGTGGGGAGAACATTACCTGACGTATGGGCTTCTATGCACTTCCTTTATTACCTGTGTGCTCCGCCGGAGACGCAGGCTCCAGGTGCCCTCTGACGTTATCCAAACTGTTATGGACGTAGCCCCTTGCACATGATGCCCTCTGACGATCTTCGGACGTTACGGACGTAGGCCCCTGGTGCCCTATATGGGGACTATGCCGATCCCATTTACAGCCAAGGCTCATGCGTTGAAGGATTATTTCTCAAAATTGCATGTTCACCTTAGTATGGTTAGATTACCGTATTTATGTCTTGTCACTTTCTTTGATTGTGGCATATTTTATATTCAGTATTTATATGGCATGTTTATTGTATCTTGTTACGTCCCTCTGAGGACCTGGTTATCTCTCCAGGTGTGTGCTTCTGTGATTTTGTAGGTGTTCTAGCCAAGACAGTGATCTTCTCCATTCTTTCAAAGACGATTGCGCTTGGTTCGTCTCATTATTTTATCGATCACTTCTTGTACATTTTATTTGAGATAGTTGGTAGTGGACTTTGACTCCGCCCAATGATTGTATACATGACAAATTCAAAGTTGCTTTTATATCATTTATTTAACTAGTGGATGAGATTTAGTTATTATGGTTCTACTGCATTTTACAGCTTATGTATACATACGAGTTTCCATATATTGGAGTATACTTCGTATATATGCAGCTGACATGGATACGTACCTAGTCCTAAGTATTTTGGGACTGGGCGTTACAGGAAGAAAGTTCAGAGGTTCGGATATACATGACTTTCTTTCAAAAGAGTGATCGGGATGTAAGTTCAGGGGTACCAGCGGGTACATAACTCGACAATCCATGAATGTTGAAATCAAAGTGTAAGTTCAGAGGTACCAGTGGGTACATGACTTGGTAGTTTGGGATATCTTTATGGAATAAGGGCATGAGTTCAGCGGTACAAGAGGGTACGTGACTCAAAAATCTGGAATATTGTGGATGTGAGTTCAGCGGTACCAGCGGGTAAATGACTCGATGATCTGGGATATTGTAAATGTGAGTTCAGCGGTACCAGCGGGTACATGACTCGACGATCTAGGATATTATAAATATGAGTTCAGCGGTACCAGCGGGTGCATGATTCGGTGATCTGAGATATTATGAATGTGAGTTCAGCGGTACCAGCGGGTACATGACTCGGTGATCTGGGATATTGTGAATGTGAGTTTAGTGGTACCAGCGGGTACATGACTCGATGATCTGGAATATGTCGTTTAGACATAATATTTCTTCAGGAACTTGCCGTTGACGGGCAACATGAGCAAGTCTCCGTTTTGCTTTGCGAGGCGGTAAGCGCCGTTGGAGAATACTGTCTCAATGATAAATGGGCCTTCCCACTTTGGCTGGAATTTGCCGACGGTTTTGTGAGTCATGACCATCGGCCTCCGGACTGCCAGAACGAGATCGCCCACTTGGAATGTTCTGATTTTAACTTTCTTATTGAAGGCTCCAGAGATGCGTGCTTGGTATAGTTCAATTCGTTGCTGAGCCAAGAGGCGCTTTTCATCTAAGGCCTCCAACTCTTGTAGCCGACGACGGTAGTTATCATCTGTCGTCAATTGATAAGTGAAGGCGACGCGGAGTGAGGGTATTTGAGTCTCCAATGGGAGGACTGTCTCACTCCCGTATACCAGGGAAAATGGTGTGTTTCCAGTGGCTGTTCGGACGGTAGTACGGTACGCCCATAAGCATTCGCCAAGTTTCTCGTTCCAATCGCGCTTGTTGGAGGATACGAACTTCTTGAGTAACTTGATGATGGTCTTATTGAATGCTTCTGCTAACCCATTCGCTGCTGGATTGTATGGCGTTGAAGCAATATTTTGGATGCGGTGCTTATCACAGAATCGGTAGAAGGCATGGCTAGCGAACTACGGACCATTGTCGTGGATGATCCTTCGAGGTAGTCCAAAGCGATATATGACGTAATATTTAAGGAAGCTGATCACGTTTGACGTCTTCACTTCTGCAAGCGGGACATCTTCCGCCCATTTGGAGAAGTAATATGTGATTGTGAGTATGAAGCGGTGCCCTCGGGAAGAAGGTGGAGCAATTGGACCGATGACATCCATCCCCATGCTTCAAATGGCCAGGATGCCACTGTCGGATGTAGAAACTCGGATGGCTGGTGAATGAAGTCCACGTGGACTTGGCAAGATTTGCTCTTTCTCGCATAGTCTATCGCATCTGCTACCATCGTGGGCCAGTAGTTGCCCATTCGGTGAAAGCGGTCTTGCAATTTAGGGCCAGCCTGATGGGCCCCGCACACACCGTCATGAGCTTCTCGTACGACTTCTTTGGCTTTCGCGTTTGACAGGCACCGAAGCAACAACCCGTCGTAGGATCGTCGATACAGCATTTTTGTCTCTGTATCGTAGAAGAATCTGAGAGAATGCCGTTTGATGGAGGTGGCTTCCTTTGGATTCTCTGGGAGGATGTCGTAGACGACGAAATCGATGAATGGCTGTCTCCAGTCTGGTGCTTCGTCGACTGCCTGGGCGAAATAGCTCGCCACGAATTGAACGTTGTTCTTGGGACAGACCAGTTCGTGGCCTATTACCTCCACGGACTGGTGGACATAGTTCGAAACCGCTAGGGAAGCGGCAAGGCCAGCTAGGGCGTCAGCTTCAATATTTCGGAGTCTGGGGACATGCTCAATGAAGAACCCCTCGAACGTCGAGATGATGTCGATCGCTATTTGGTGATAGGGGATCATGTCTTCATGGCGAACCTCGTACGAGCCCCAGATCTGGTTGACAATTAACTGCGAATCGCCGTATGCTTCAAGATATTCTACCCCCAGCTCTTTTGCAAGTTGGAGGCCAATGACCAGAGCGTTGTACTCGGCCACATTGTTAGAGCAGGGTTCTGTGAGAGAGTAGGCACGATTGATCACCAATCCGAAAGGAGAAACCAGCACCACCCTGACTCCGACAATGATGTTGCCCTTGGGTCCGGTTCTTGAAGCACCGTCGAAGAACATCCGCCATATATTATCGTGAGAAGTTGCATTCGAGTCGGCGACCTCATCTGGGATTTCTTCATATATTCTGGACGACTCCGAACCCGGGTGGGCTGTCAAAAAGTCCGCCAGGGCTTGACCTTTGACAGCCTTTTGTGGGACGAAGATCATGTGATAGGGGGACAATAATATTGCCCACGTAGCGAGGCGAGAGCTGAGTGCCCCTGGTTTAGTCATGAGGACTCTGAGAGGGTTGACTCGTGAGATCACATGTATGGTCTGTCCAGTGACATAGTGCCGCATTTTTTGAATAACGAATACCAGGGCGAAGCATTCCTTCTCCACGGCGGTGTATCGGTGCTCTGGCCCAATCATCATTCGGCTGAGGTAGTATATGGCTTGTTCATGGCCTGTATTGTTATTTTGTGCCAACAGAGCACCAAGGGAATGTTTTATTGCTCGTACGTAGAGCAGGAATGATTTTTCAGCAACCGGGGCCACCAGGACTGGAGGGTTCGACAAATATTCTTTGATGCTGTCGAAGGCACGCTGACATTCCTCATCCCATACGAATGAGACGTCTTTCTTCATGAGCTGGGTGAACGGTCGGCACCGCCCGGAGAGATTAGAGATGAATCTTCTGATGTAAGCTAGCCTCGCTTGAAGGCCTCTGAGTTCGCGGAGATTTTTCGGGGGACCCATCTCCATAATTGCCTTCGTCTTCTCAGGGTCTACATGAATACCCTGGGCGGTGATGATGAAACCTAAGAACTTTCCGCTGGATATGCCCAAGAAAGATTTCGTAGGGTTCATTTTCAAATTGTGCGCTCGCATCAGGTCGAATACTGTTCTCAGATCCTGCAGATGGTCTTCCTTACAGCAACACTTGACGGCAATGTCATCAACGTAGCACTCCATCGTCTTGCACAAGTGTTCTCTGAAGATGATACTCATAGCTCTCTGATATGTGGCACCAGCATTCTTTAAACCGAAGGGCATGACTGTGTAGCATTACGTGCCGATCGGTGTTCGAAATGATGTGTGCTTTTCGTCGTTAGGAGACATCTTGATTTGGTTGTACCCCGAGAATCCATCCATGAATGACATACGTTCGAAGCCGCATGTGTTGTCAATCATGATGTCTGTGATAGGGAGGGGGAATTCATCTTTGGGACATGCCTCGTTCAGATTGCGGAAGTCGATGCAGATTCGAATCTTCCCATTCTTCTTGAGGACCGGAACTATGTTGGCGACCCAGTCAGGATGTTGCTTCTCACGAATGAAGCCGCTGGTTATTAGTTTGTTGACTTTGGCTTCGATCGCGTCCATGATGCCTGGGCGGAAGCATCGCTGTTGTTGCTTGACCGACTTTGCATCTGGCCGAATGTTGAGTTTGTGGATAGCAATATCGGGATCTAACCCCGGCATGTCTTTATAGCTCCACGCAAATACGTCAATATATTCTTTGACAAGTTCCAGCAGCGATTCTCGCTCTTCGTCTGTTAGGCTTTTACTGACGAAGATTGGTTTTGGAGAAGATTCGCTACCAAAGTTGACTTGTATAACCTCATCTTCAGTAGGGGGTTCTCTCAGTTCAAACCGCTTTTCCCATTGTGCATCCAGCTGTTGGGCCCACGACTCTAGCTCGATGATTTCAGGCATATCCTCATCTTATTCATAAGCGTCGGCGAATGCCATGTTGACGGACATGACTTGTCTGAATATGTCTCCAATGCTGGTATCTGAGTCAGAAGTTGGTGACCCGGTTGAATGTGACTGCCAGTCACACTTTTCATCTGAACTCTCAGGGGTTGTCGTGGGTGTTACATACCCCAATCTACATCGAGTTTTGCTATAGTAGTCCCGTGGCTTGCCAGCCGGGACTGGTGGCTTCAAAGGTAGTCGTCGTCCGGTGCCGTAGTTCAAGCCTGGCATAGTCTCCAGATCATATCCCTATTTTTGCATGAGATATTTGGATTGGGGGCTATAAAGATACAGAGGCAGTCTCCCGCATCTAACCCAAGATCGACTTCTTCTATGGTGAAGGGATGCGGATCGTCCTTCCGGCCGAAGATGATTGGATGATCCCCTCCCTCGATTATACGGTAAGCGTCTTCCACTGGAATAAGCTAGATTGCGGTGTGCATGTTTGTCACCTGTGTGTGTAGGTGGGTACCTATACCATGTTCCATAGCGTACATTGTACAAAGCTTATCAAGCTCGATGTAGTTCAAAGATAGCCCTTTATTGATGAAGTGAGGTATCTTTTCTAGGGGGATTACATCATCTGCGAAGGGAACATCAGTGTGGGCAGCCACATACTTGGCTAGCTCCAGTTCCTCTTCGACTACCCCCTGTATAAATGAAGATTGAGAGGACGACCTGGGCAGTTTGATCGTCAAAGGTTCAACTGGTGGAGCTGAGCGTAGAGTTGTTGGCAGACTAGCAACCCCCAGCTTGGTACTCGATGCTGGACGGGGAGTGGTTGGTTCGCTAGAAGTCCCAGACCTTGTATCGGGGTGATGACTCTTCATGGGAAGGCGTATTGTCATTGGCTTGTCAGAGGGATTAAGCTTCTCAGTTTGTGGCTGGCCGACTCTTGGCAGTCTAATTGTTAGTAGCTCCATTGTAGGTCTCGGCACTTGGCCAGACCTCGGCAGCCGGATTATCATCTGCTCCTCTTGTGCTGAGAGACTGATCGCGTCCTTACGCAGAGTGGCCGTAAGGGGGGCAGACTTGCCTGGTTTGCGAGCTTGGAGGTGGATCATCAGAGGTTCTTCTGATCCCGTGGCTGTCTTAGTACGAGCTTGTATATCTCCTTCACCAAGGTACTTCTTCGATTTTTTGTACAGGCAGGAGTCTGAGTAGTAGGATTCGACCCCTTTGAAGGGATCGATATCAGCAAATTCTGTCCTCACGAAGCCGTGCTTGTCGACATATTTGAAGCATTGGTGCAGCGTGGAAGGCACGATCATATAATCGTGTATCCAAGGGCGCCCTAAGAGGATGTTGTAAGAAGTGTCGGCATCTATGACGTAGCAGGTGACTTCTGATTGGAGATCGCTAATCTGATACTTCAGACGAATCTTCCCAATTGGGTAGCTCCTGCCCGAATTGAAACTGCTGATGGCGGTGCTTGTAGGCGTCAGACGATGCATCGGAATACGAAGATGATGTAGCAAACCCTTCGGGATGATGCTTATAGAAGACCCAGGATCAATGTGCATCCGATCCACCTTCACATCACCGATGTATCCATTGTAGTACAATAGGCGATCGTGCAGGTTGGTCTTGATGAGCATGTCCTGTGGAGTGAAGACGATATTGGGCATTGCTCCTGTATATACACTGTCTTGGAGGTCTGCAGGCTGGTTTTCTCCCGTGAGGTTGACCTGAGCCAAGTATGCATCGGCATTTTAGAGTGCATCGATCAAAGCTGCACGGACATCTTTCGAGAGCCTCAGGAGTTCATATAAGGACAATTTGGCCGGTGTATTGGCCAATTGTGCCAAGATGTCGAAGTTGTAGGGCCTCTCCAGCCCCTGAGGTGTCTCTTTTCGGAGGGATTTGTCGAAGCGAGTCTCCTTTGGCCTAGGTTTGTCGGTCGTCGGAGGCTGAGAAGGCCTTGGAGCGTCAGTGGTAGCTGGCGGATGATCATCAGTCGAGTTCTCAGCCACAGGTTGGGATTGTGCTCTAGATCGAGTAACGACAGCCATGACCTCTTCTACATCTGCCGAGATGGTGCGGCAGGATCTGACTTTTCTACTTCTCTTCTTGTGAATGGGAGGCGACGTGGACTGAGTCACCTCGTGTACCAGGTCCGGATGGACCCACATGATTTCCCCTCGTGATGTGGTGAGGGGCACTAGACTAGCAGCTTGCTTCCGAGCAGGCGGAAGATTAGCAATTTCCATCGTCGCCAGAGGGATGGGTATAATACCGTCTTGAGTCTCTGTTAGAGGGAAGCTGCCGAATTGTATGGACACCATGTTGGCCGCTACAGTTACCTCCTCGAAATCGATGGCCAGAGCGTTCGAATCGATGAGGTTTTGGATGTACCGTTTTAATTAGAAGTAGTCGTGTGTAGCATGGTGGACGTAGCGGTGGTAATGGCAGAACTTTGGGTTCTCCAGATCTGCCGGCCGAGGTTCCCGTCTTGGTGGAGGAAGTTGAATTCTGTCTCCTTGTATGAGCATGTCCAAGATAGGCTTGACGTGGCCGTCTTCGAAGGAGTAAGTGATTTGCGGCCATTGTTTGTCTGCCGGTTTTGACTCAGGTTTTTGGGCTGTATCGGCCACCATAGCCTGCTTCCCCTTATTGTCCCGATTATTGAAGGAGCTACTTCCATTGTTGGTGTTGGCGTTAGGACGCTTGCTCTTCTCCTCCCCTTCTGAGATGTGCAATCCCAGTTGGCGAGCCTTCTTCAATCGTTCTTCGGCGCTTGTGGCACTGATGATAAATGCCTTCCAGTCCTTGAATTGACTCTCGCCCATCCAGAGACTGATTGTCTGGAGCAATCTCTTTTGGCAAATTTCAATCAAGGAGGAATCCGGGTTTCCTGAAGGCAGCTTCATCGCAGTTTGGCGAAACTGCTCAATATAGATCTTTGTCAGCTCTTTCTTCCCTTGAATGACGTCCATGAGGGTGGACATCGTGATGTCCTGCCCTACCTCGTAGAATCTCTCCAAGAATATGTGCTTGAAGCCGGCGAAGGAGTGGATGCAGTTGTCTGGCAGGTTGCGGTACCAGTCGAAGGCGACTCCTTCCAATGCCCCAATAAATAATTGTGCGAGGATAGCATCATCATGGGGCAGATGGTCGGTGGTGACCTCGAAGTAAGTGATGTACCGACTTGCTGAGGTCTTGCCATCATACGGGTTGATATTGAACGGCTTATATCTTGGTGGGAATGGAACATCCCTCCATTCAGCAGGGTATGGTTGTCGCATTCTGAGGTCTTGAGAGTTTTCTCGGGCGTGGAACATGGCTCGGAGCACCTGAACCTCTCCTCTTACTTCTCGGGCCTCATCTGCAGCGGTGGGGGCCGTTATTTCAGGAGGATTAGTGCCCGGGTTCGGTGTCGCTGAGTTTGAGTCTGCATTGACCGTGGGACCCGTGCTTGTGGCGTCCCTCCTTGCAGAGTTGGAAGAGCTGCTTTGATTTTATCTACAGACTTGACCAAGGCCTGTAGTATAGCCTCCAGAGTGTCGATGCATTGGCGATCACTAGAACCACCTTGATTGCTGTCCGTCATGAACACCGTCCTTACATGAGGAGTGATGGAAGGAACGGTGGAGGATGTGCCCTCCGAGTCATACCCATGCACCGAGAAGTCATCGGGGTATGTGGGAATGTTCTCTTCGGGTTCGGACTCGGAAGGAATAGTACCCCCAGCTTCAGAGCTTGCTTTATCTTGAGAGTCATGGATGTCCTCGGGGACATCAGCACCTGTTGTACCTGATGGGAGAGTTGTCTCCCCGGGCTTATCTTCTTGGAACATCGGATTGTCGTGGATGTTCGGAGGAGTGCTACCCCCAGTTCCCACGACCTCCAGTGATGTGGATGATAAATCTCCCATTGTAGCAGATTTCGTCTTTGAACGGGTGCCTTGGAAAACTCCGGTGGTGGACAACCGTTTAGAAGAAAGCCTTTTAGCTGTAGTGGTTGATATCTTTGGGCTGGAGATACTTGTCTTCTTCCCTCTTCCCTCGGCAGGGATTTTCTGAGTAGAGTTGCAGGGGACAACATGAGGCGCCTCGTCCTCTGGGCTTGGTCGTTGCAGTCTTTGGAAGACGGACCGCCGATCTTCTTGCACCATTGCATTGTTGCAACAGCAGTTGACAATAATTTGGGTGCAGTGACGTCTGTGAGAGGACTCTTTGCACCCTGGGGCACCTTCTCTTTCTTTGCGTTTGTGGAGGATGGCCTCACGCAAGTCAGATGGGTCCGGATCGACCATGTTTGCTCCCTGGATTTTGGAAGACTTTTGGGAACCTTCCTGTCCGTTTGCTGCCGGGGGCTGGACTCGAGTGGTTCTGTACAACTTTCCATCAGAGGCCCGTATAACAGTACACGGGACACTCGGATGGCCAGAGGTCGGATCAACGGACCAAGCTTGCCAAGCTCGTGCTGCCTTAGACTTCTTCGCTCTAGTGCGTACGGGCACATAGTAGGAAGAGTCTAAGTGGTGCTGGAGAGAATCAGACATGTCTTCTTGGGAGCACAGGAGATCAGGACCATAGGTGAGTCGAACGAAGACGGAGCCACGTGGAGTAGGCGTCGTGTGGCTGGAATCAGCGATCCTCATGCGGCTGGCAGTCGTAGCCGCATAGGTCTTCTCCATGCGGCTGGAAACACTGGCCGCATAAGTGTTCTCCATGCGGCTGGAAATCCTGGCCGCATGAGTACTATGCTTTTGGCTAGCAGTTTCTGCCGCATGGTAATTATTCATACGGCTGGCAATCTTGGCCGCATGAATCCTCGCTTTGCGGCTAATGCCTTTGTTTGGTTTCTTTCTAGAGTCCATAGAATCGCTCTTTGCCCCAGCAAGTCCAGCATCGTAGTGCTTTCCTTTATCGGACTTGGGGACAGCAGAATCTTCTACAGCTTGAAGTGGGGCTGCGCAAGAATCGCCTTCACCGCCTTGGGTAGCAGAGAGTACTCCATCGAGGGCCTGGGAAGGAGCAAACGATTTTGGCCTCTACTCTTTGTGAGCCTTCGTGGTGCGGGTGCGCTTCTGGACCGGGCCAGCGCTTCCTTCGGAGGGCATCTCTTTGAACGCCTGTTGGTCGAAGCGGACGACCATCTTCTATTGTGTGGAGCCAAGTTTGGCTGCATCCGATTGCGTCACCAACTCCTCAGCCGTGGAGAAGTTTCTCCCCAGCAGAGTTGCCATCGTGTTTGTCATTGATTGTAAAAGTACAGAACAGTTTTATGGGAGGACTGAACTTAGACTCACAATATAAACTCGCTTGTACAAAGAACACCTAGGGAGGAAGCCTAGGTACAGCAGACTAAGTACAATTATTTATTTTAGATTCTGGGGGTTGATGATAGAGGCTCGGGAAGGCGACGGTAGCCCTGCCTTACTCCTTGGACGATCGGTATGCAGCCTTGGCTCCAGAAGATTGCTCGGCGTTGAAGAAATGCTCTCTTTGCTCTCTCTCTCTGTTTTTTTTCTCCAAGTCTTCTAATGCTCTCTGATCTCGAAAAGGGGTCTCTCTGGTCGCGCTCTCTCCGTTGTATATATTGCCAGGGAATGTATATCTTGTAAGGGAATGGCACCTTGCTATTTATAGGAATGGGGTGTGATCATTAGGGTTACAATGATTGCTTCCTGGAGATGGCGACGGCCTGTGGATTGGTCAATCTAGGCCATTAGTTTTGAGTGTGATGAATCTGGGCCATTAAGTATAGATTACACCAAATCTCATCAGTAATTAATGCTGATTGGAATAAATCTTCCTCATGATGATCTACTGATGTCTGTGAATAAATTTGATTTATTCTCCTGCCACGTGTCCCAGATTATTGGGATTTGACCCAATCTATGATTGCAATAAATCTGGGAAATTGATCGGCTTAGGACACGTGTCCTAGGAGCCACTGGGGGGATCTGAACCGCATGAAGATTGAGCCGCATAAGGTTTGGGCCGCATAAGGTTTGGGCTACGTGTCAGGGCTGCTTGGGTAGTGGCCCCCCCTCGAACCTTTGAACCGCATGGAGATGATCATTGCGAGCCGCATAGAGATGCATCCGCCTGAGCCGCAAGGAAATGGTCCTCTTGAGCCGCATGGGAAGGCCTCCGCTTGAGCCGCATGGGAAGGCCTCCGCTTGAGCCGCATGAGACTGTTTCGGCCTGAGCCGCATAGGACGGCTTCATTCTGAACCGCATGGGAAGTCTTCGCTCGAGCCGCATACGAACGCCCACGTGGCAAGGCCACGTGGCATTTTTATGGATCTCGGGGGATTGTGTCAGAGATCTCTTTCTCTTTCGTAGGGGTCTGTCATTATGACAGAGTCATAATTACCTCTCTTGTGTCAGGGCTGTCACTTTTTTCAGAGTTGTCAGCCGTCAATATAATTAATGCAGCATAGGGCGGAGGGGAGCACTGTTGCGCCACGTGTCTTCTGAGCCGCATGGAATGTCTTGGGCCACATAGTCCCTTATGCCGCATGGCTCTCTGAGCCGCATGGGCTTTTTGAGCCGCATGGGGTTTCCTGGCCGCATAGATCATTTTCTATGCTTCTACAATCGCAGCGACAGAAACAGACAAATTAAAGTTAATAAGGACAATCTTTCTTATTGAATAGAAATACATCACTTCTTTATAGCAGCAGAGATAAAAAGGATAACTTGAAGTCGCATAGAGATATATGGAACTTTATTCTCTTTATTGAAAATTGAGGAAGAGTACAGAACTTGTTTTGAAGTACAATGCTTACAACACATCTCACTTTACATTGAAAGCCAGCTGAACAATGTTATACAGCTTACATTTGATACTTTAATACATTGGATTACAATTCGATATACCGACTTGGCTTACAACTCACTGGTACAACTGATTACAATGTTCCATGCATTATGCCCTTTATAAACAGAAGACATCATCTTATACAAGGAGAGCTTCTGTATGCCCAACAAACTTCGATGCCGCGGGACCAATCAAACCAATCATCGTGTGCAGAACATCCCAAGCACGAACACCTGCCCACAAAATGTGGGTCAGCACATCATCTATGTACTGGCAAGCAAAATCTAACCCACTCGCCTAAACCAACATTTAGGTAACCATTTAAGCAACATTTATTAGAATGATCTTTCTATTTGAGACCTAGCATCAGCTTACAGTTCATGGGCAATATTTATAGTAAAACCTGTAAACATATTCTTAGCAATATTCATGTGGACGTATCATTAAAGCATTCTTGGTGTTATCATGCAAAGACATCATTGAGGCATCGTTAACATTAACATCTTGAACATGTTATGACAAGTCTTATTTCAAGCATCACTTAACATGTACGTTATGATTGGATAATAGTTATAGCAAGGCATCTTTCTAGCATACTGAATTTAACATGTTGAGCAGGTTCTCATATTGAAAGACTACACACAACATCATTTACTTGGCACGTTAAGCATGCAAGTTAAACCAACATATATATTGAGTATATCACATTTAAGTAATTTCTTACCAATATCCAACTCCCTCGTACCTACATCAAATACAGGTTAACAGATATACTTACTCTGCCTGCACAAAATATTCATTAGCGTGCATCCTGACTACATGGTCACTGGTGTTTAACCATACGGACGTTGCCATATAGGTCTTCATCGGTAATACGATGACTCCAGAGAAGGTAGCTAGCCCCAAAGGATGCCTCGCAAAACCCGTGCCCCTACTGGCATGCCAATGTTTCCTCCTAGGCCGGATCGGTCGTCCTAACGTCCCGGGGTACCGTCCGAGAAAGCATATCCCCATCTCTTATGCATAAGTTGTCCTATGACCATGCGAATGCGTGTCCGACTCGATCGTGAACATAAAATACATGGTGAAATATTGAAATAAAGACAACAGTGCATCATCATTCATCTCATTCAAGTCATGTTCAATGACTTATTCATTCCCCACATTACCATCATTTCACTTGGTGATCTCAACGATCCCAAGCCTCATCAATTTTTGTTGTTTGCTTCATTGCAACACTTCTTATTACGTTCCTTCTAAGGAGAAATAACAGCATTCATTCATTTTGAAGGGACCTATAACATTTCATTCATTTCATAGGAACAATAGCATATTTAATTCTTTTCTCATGTATCATTCATGCAGTACCTCATTATTCAAGTGATTCATTCATTTAATCAACATTTAGCATAAGGGACATTATCAATTCATTCTTAGGCATCAAGTTACATTAGCAGTTCGAGTGTTATTCGTTCAGCAGTTCAATATTCATGTCTTATTCATTCCTACGATTTCCAGCATATGCATCTCTATTGATTTAGCAACTAAAGTATCGCATTACAATTATTCAACATTCAAAGTAAGATACATTAGGGACATATTTATAGCGTCACGTTATTCCATTATTTAAGCATGCAGGAATAAGGAGGAAGGAGGACAGTTCCACTTGCTTTGCATAATGGTCATCCTACTCCGATCACACTTATCTTCCGATGGACATAGCTCTACCGACGAGCCACATTCCAACATTCTGATCCCATCCAACAAGCCAACCAAATGCCTCACGCGGAGCGGAGCATTACATCACTCCTCCAACAACTCCTAAAAGATTAGATAATGAAGCAGATCGTTGTTGTCATTCTTTTGACTCCTCCCTCTGGGACTCAGACTCCAGCATTGGCGACATATTCAAAGCAACCCTGTCCGTCAACATGGTTTTTATTGACCAAATTGCAGACGATGTCCAATCGATCGAGCTCGAACAATAGGCTCAAAAGATAGACACTAGGTGGGAGATGCACTTCGAACAACGTGAACCCCCTACCGAAGACAAAGTCATCCAAGTCAATTTAGGAGATGAATCATCCTTTAAACCAATCTTCATCAGCAAAAGTCTATCTGACGAAGAACGCCAATCTCTTATACAGCTTATAAGAGAATACATCGATGTCTTCGTATGGAGCTATGAAGACATGCCAGGCCTGGATCCTAAAGTCGCCATGCACCGCCTGAATATTTCGTCTAAAGCTAAGCCAGTGAAGCAGCAACAATGACGATTCAGACCAGATGTCATGGAGGCCATCAAAAATAAAGTCAAGAAGCTCATTGCTAGTGGATTCATTTGCGAAGAACAACACCCAGATCCGGTCGCCAATATTGTTCCAGTCATGAAAAAGAACGATAAAGTTTGAGTCTGTATCGATTACCGTGATTGAACTCTGTATGCCCGAAAGACGAGTTCTCTCTACTGATCACCGACGTAATGATCGACAATACTTACGACTTCGAGCGGATGTCCTTCATGGATGGTTTCTCAGGCTACAACCAGATCAAGATGTTCTCCGACGACGAGAAGCACACATCTTTTCGAACACCGTTGGAGGTATACTACTATACGGTGATGCCCTTCGGATTGAAAAATGTAGGAGCGACATAGCAGCGAGCCATGAACACAATTTTGTGCGATCATTTGCGCAAAACAGTGGAGTGCTACGTAGACGATATTGCAGTTAAAAGTCATCTCAAGGGCAACCACCTCCAAGACTTGAGAATGGTGTTCGAACTAATACGTGCACACCAACTCAAGATGAATCCAACCAAGTCTTTTCTGGGAGTCTCCAGCGGCAAGTTTGTTGGTTTCGTCATCACTTCAAAGGGTATACATCTGGACCCGGAGAAAGTGAAGGCTATCCTCGATATGCATCCTCCAAGAAACCTTAAAGAGCTACGCGGACTACAAGGAAGGCTAGCTTACATCAGACGATTCATTTTGAACCTCTCTGGGAGGTGTCAACCATTCACGCAGCTCATGAAGAAAGGCGTATCTTTTGTCTGGACTGAACAATATCAACGTGCGTTCGACGACATCAAGGCGTATCTCACAAGCCCTCCAGTATTGGTAGATCCAATAATAGGGAAGCCTTTCTTACTATATTTCCGCGCTATGGACCATTCTCTTGGTGCCCTCCTAGCTCAGAAGATTGAAGGCGGCCATGAACAGGCAATCTACTACCTCGGCCGTACAAAGGTGGGTGTCGAGCACAGATACACACCTGTGGAGAAGGAATATCTTGCACTAGTATTTGCCATCCAGAAGACATGCCATTATGTGTCTGGGCAGACTATCCACATCCTATCTAAAGTCAATCCTCTCAGAATACTCATGACTCAACCGGGTTCTCTCAATTCCCGTTTAGCTATATGGGCAATGCTATTGACTCCGTATGATATGCTCTTCGTTCCTCAGAAGGCAGTAAAAGGCCAAGCATTATCTGAATTCCTGGTAGCTCATCCGGTGCCAGAATTTTCCAAACTCTACGACAAAATCTCGATGAAGTAGTAGAGTATAACACTGCAACTGAAGAAATTCCCATTTGGCGAATGTTCTTTGACGGTCCATCAAGAACAGGACCCAAAAAATATATTGTGGCTGGAGTAGGTGTCGTGCTCGTGTCACCTGATCATCTGGTTATACATCGTGCATATTCTCTCATGGAACCATGCACCAACAACGTGGCCGAATATAATGTCCTATTAATCGGCCTGCAGCTAGCAAAACAACTGGGAGTTGACTATCTAGAAGCGTACGACGATTCCAAGCTAATAGTTAGTCAAGTCCAAAGGGATTATGAGGTTTGTCACGAAGATCTCATCCCCTACCACAGAGTAACAATCGAGTTGGCATCTACTTTCGCTGGATTCTTCATCGAGCACGTACCTCGACTACAGAATATAGAAGCAGACGCTCTAGCCGGTCTTGCTGCTTCCTTGACCGTTCCTACCAATACTCAGTAGTTGATCACAATGTCTGGTCGAGAGCTATTCTGTGTGAAAGATGCCTTGCATATTCATCATAATTATACAACGGAAACAAACGTCGATATTAAAGATTAGAGATTCCCTTTCATAGACTACGATGTCTATGGAATCCTCCCCGAGGACCCGAAGGAAGCAGTGTCTATCCAAAGATGATCCTCAGATTTTACTATGACAAAGCTACCAAGATGCTGTACCGACGCTCTTACGATGAGCTACTGTTACGATGCTTATCAGACACAGAAGCCAAAGATGCACTCCGGGGGGCTCACGATGGAGTTTGTGGTGCATATCAACCAGGCCCCAAATTATAAGATCGCCTCAAACGAATGGTTTATTACTAGCCCACAATTATAGCAGATGTTGTTGAATATGCAAAGAAGTGTAGAGCTTGTCAGTTCTACGCCGACTTCATTTATTAACCTTCGGAGTTTCTACACCCGACGACAGCATCTTGGCCGTTTGAAGCCTGGGGCATGGACGTCATAGGACCAACCAGCCCTCCATCCTCCAAAGGACATCGGTTCATCCTAGCCATAACCGATTACTTCTCCAAATGGGCGGAAGCTATACCGCTCACCGAAGTGAAGGCATCGAACGTGATCATTTTCATCAAATATCACGTCATCTACCACTTTGGCCTACCTCGCAGGATCATCCATGATAATGGTCCACAGTTCACAAGTCATGCATTCTACCAGTTCTACGATAGGAATCGGGTCCCGAATATAGCCTCTACTGCCTATAATCCAGCGGCTAACAGGCTAGCAGAAGCCTTCAATAAAACTATCATAAAACTTCTCAAGAAGTTTGTGTCTTCAAACAAGCGCGATTGGAATGAGAAGCTCAGTGAATGTCTATGGGCCTATCGTACAACGGTCTGGACTCTAACAAAAAGTATACCATTCTCTCTGGTTTATGGGAGCGAAGTAGTTCTTTCCCTAGAAATCCAGATCCTTCTCTTCGAGTAGCCTTAGCCAGCGAGTTGACTAACGAAGAAAACTACCGTCTGCGACTCCAGGAGCTCGAAGTGCTAGACGAAAAATATTTGTTAGCATAGCAGCACGTTGAGCTGTACCAAGCACGTCTTTCCAGAGCCTTCAACAAAAGGATGAAGGAAAGAATCTTCCAAGTCGGTGATCTAGTCTTAGTAGTGAGAAGACCAAAGGTCATGACGCACAAAACAAAAGGAAAATTCCAGCCTAAATAGGAATGTCCTTTCATCATAGAATCAGTGTATTCTAATGGTGCGTACCGACTAACCAAGCCCGATGGTGACTTGCTCATGATGCCTATCAACGACAAGTTCCTGAAGAAATACTATGTGTAACCTTTTTACGTAATGTTCACATATTTTTAGTCATATAAATGTACAGTACGATGTTTATATGATTCGAAAAATCATCTAACTATTATCCATATTTCAAGAGTCTTGAATACGCCCTGGATAATAGGTCCTCTAAAATAATTTTCCTAGTAGAATCATTTCCGTTTTTGACTCTGTCCAAACTCGGTTTGACGAAAATAAGTCACGTCCCTATTACCTCTGAATTATTTTCCGATAATTATTTGCCCAGTGAAATGATTATGTTTTGCCACGTCAATATAACCTTTGTGCAAAGCATTCATCAAGGATAATCACGTCCATGTTACCTCTGAATTATCCACTTCCACCTAACGTTATATATCTTTCTACGTCCATATTACCTCTGGTCAGATATAGAACATCCTCTGCTATTACATCCATATTACCTCTACTAGCAGCTTCGTTCAACTTATTATCTATATTCAAATAACTTGAATATAAAATAGATAATATGTCCACATCAAAATTCCCCAGCAAAATATCCACCAGAAATATCCTTGCTACGTCCACATTACCTCTAGCAGCGATATTTCACAAAACCACATTCATTTTGAAAAGATTCTTTGTTTTATTCTTTACGTCTACTAAGAGACGAAAAAAGGGTACAAGAGCCGTGACGGCTGGAAAAAAGAAAGTTACAAAAATCTACGGGATACATAGGCGATTGATGCTGTCCCTTAGAGCCGTAATTTCGGCTTCAGACTTCACAGTAGCTCGACGGCTCGCCTCTTCTTGGCGAGCAGCTTCATCTTTGAAGAGGATCTGACTCAGATGCTCCCCTTCCAACTTTGCCAGCTGTTCTTCTAAATGGGCAGAAGTGGTGTCAGTCATGGCAGCTTGAGACAGATAATCCTCCTGTTCAGATGTCGCCGCCCTCAAGTTGGATTCTAGTTGGGCGATGTCGTTCTGGATCTGTGCAATATGATTATACCTCTCGGTGATCTGCACAGCCAGTCTGTTCTTCGAGGTGGCACGCGCCTCACTTGCAACGTTGAACTGACCATACTGGTCCGCTAATTCGCCGATCTCCTGAACAAGGGCGTCCTTCCTCGCCTGGAAAGTTGCCTTTTCCTCCGCGAGAGCCTTGATCAGAGCCTCGTCTTCCGCACGGAACAGGGATGACGGGCTCCATTCTTTAGTACCCCGGAATCGAGCTACCTGACCCTCCAGGTCATTCAGAACTTTTCTCAGAGTATTAGCCCGCTCTTCATAGCCAGCAATGCTCTCGAGGGCCGCCGCTTGGCACTCTATAACAGCCTTTACAGGGCCGAAGGTGGCATTCCGATTCAAGACCCCAAGAAGCTTCACTTTCAATACAGAGTAGAAAGCTTTAACGACTTCCTAGGCCATCTCCTCATCTTCGGTGGAGGTTGTCGGAGAAGAGGCTTGGAAAGTTTCTTCCACTTCTGGAAGGAACACCTGATAAGAAGACGAACCTGACAGAGAAAACAATATAAATCAGTAAACAAGAAAAAGAAGGAAGAAAAATATGAAGGAAGTTGAAATTTTTTACCTTCGACTTGCTCAACTCCAGCTTGGACAACGCCATCAATCTTGGCTTCAGGAAAGCCAAGAGCAGGCTCCGACTGTTCAAGAGGGACAGTATCAAGGCCCTGAGCGGCATCTAGCCTGATCTCTTCCACAACCTCAGCCGAAATAGGAGCAGATTCAGCAACAACCCCCTCAGCAGGCTGCCCAACTTCTTCTTCTATTGCCGATACCGGCTCACTAACAGCTCCCCCCACTCCAATAAAATTAGAGGAGCCGGGAACAACTTCCTCCTCAATAGTGGGGACTATCTTTACAAGGGGTTCTTTCCCCTTACCTGCGAGAGAACATACAGTCGTGGTCAGCCTCACGAGGAGCACGCAGAATCGAAGTCTAAAAATCTTATCCGAATAGAGGCGTAGAGGCAACGTACCCGCAGGAGAATGAGTCGATTGGACTTGGTTCTCGTCCAGCTCTTTCATCGTAGTTCCTATTGCAGACATATCCCCCACAGATATGTCATAGAAGAAACTGATCTTCTGATCGCCGTCAGGGTCTGGGCCTTCTCCCTGATCACCCGTCGCTCAAGTCTTACAACCGAAGAAGACCCGCCCTCATCCATCAGTCGAGGACGAGCAGGGGACTCTATCGTCATATCTACCTCCTCAGATGAGGAGGCACCTGTCTCGGCTGCGACTTCGGGGTCCTGTGCAAAGGACAAACGCAAATGTGAGAAAGCTTCCAAAGGCTTGACCAGAATGGCTACGGAGTCTAGGAGAGGGTCTACCTCCCGATTGGCAACGGCCTGCAACGTCGTCTGCCGAGAAGACCTTCTGGGAGGAGGCGAGCCGGCACCCATGTCCGTAACCTTCTTCCTCCGGAAAACAACCACCTTCGTCCTTTTTGGCCGTGGCACCAGCCCGGTGGGAGCCTTCCTCTTATGAGAAACGGTACGAAGAGGTTCTTCAGTGTCCTCTCTACGAGGCACTGCAATGGTAGGCTCTTCAACAACTCTCTGTTGCGGTGCTATAGCTGGTTTATTTATGGGCACGACGACTTCCTTTCTGCTACTCCCCATTGCACGTGCTCGTCCTATATCAGCAAGGGTAGGGGCAAGCTTTGTAAAACCCCTAAATTTCTACTATATATTTTTTAAATTTGTACTTATTATTTTTTTATTTGTACGTTGCATAGTTGTATTATACGTCGCGCGCAAAATTTCGTTTTCGTAATTGCTCGACGAGTGTGAATATGTGCGAGCTTACATATTTCTAGAAAAACATTTTTCTATAGTTTCAAAATAATATATCTAATAATTATTTTTAGTTATCGTACCAAAAATTCCAAGTTATGATTTTAATTATGAAAAGCCTTTCATTTATACAGTTATGATAATACATAATTTTTATGTAAATATTATTAGACATACATATATATTTCATAATTATTTAATAATATAATTTTTGAAATTATTATTATTAGTATTTTTGGAAAATATATTTTGAAATTATTGTGGCGATTTAAATCTTGATTTGATTCTATGGATTTATTTAAATAGTTAAATTTATATCTATATTTGAAATTTGATTGATTTTAAACTAAAGGATGGAAATTAATTAGATTCAAATTGATTTAAAATTGGATTTGAAATTTATTAATTTGATTTAAAATAAATAGATAAATTATCTATGGGGTTTCTAAATATTTCTAATGCTTATCCCACTTGGAATTCCCAAATCCTATAAATAGGCAGGTACTCCTCCATAAATTCCTCACATCCACAAATTTCTCTACACCATAGTATACGTGCATCGTGTCGGTGTCCATCTCTTCCGTGTCAGCCGTGACGGCCTCGGGTCCGACCCCGGTGTCTTTCCAATAGGTTATTCTTTTTTTTATATATACAAATTCTTCCCTCCCCTTCATGTCCAATACCTGGACACGAATCCCCATAACACCCGACACGGACTGTACAAACCATCCCATAGCCATCACCACCACAACCCAAACTCCCATCGTCACCACCAGCACCCTCGCCAAGTCAACCCACCACCACCACCACGGAATCGGCCACCCGTCAACCCAACACCGGCAATACCTAAACCAAAGCAAAACCACCACGATCCCGGCCATCGCCGACCAGCACCCATATCAAAACCCAAGGGAAAAACCTAAAACCCGTACCTGTCACATGCCGAGCTGGCCCAACTCCGGCGAACGGTGCACCCACCGCCGCCCTAGACTCCCATTCGCCGCGTGCCGTGCTCCCGGATCCCCTGCCTCCGCGACCTTTCCCGCGCACCGCCTGCTCCCTCGTGCCGTCCTGCGTCAGCCTTCCTCTACCTTCATCTCCCTTTCCCGAGCAACCCTCCACCGCCGCCATCGCGCCCCTCCGCGAGTCGGTGCCGCTCCTTCTCCTTCTCCCTGGCCGCATCCCTCTCTAGCCCCACGTTAGAGCTTCGGCGTCCCGCACAGCCGCATGCACTGCACCCTCCGCCCATAGCCGCCGCATCCCAGCGCCTCCGTCGCGCTCACCACCCGACAAAACCCCTATCCTCCACCTCACTCCGGCGCCGCCTACGACCAGCGGTCGCACGCCCATCTCCCGTTCCCTTCTCCCCTTCGTCTCCTTTACTTTCCGCGCTCCACGCCCGCCGCCTCTGCGCCGTCGGACGCGCCCTCTCCGACTCCCTCCCTCTCGTTCTCCCCCTCTCTAATTTTTCTTAGTACAGTAAAATTTGGGTTTCTCCTTGGGCTTCTAAGGAAGAGAAGCCAGTGTGGGTTTCCTCCACTGGTTGATTGTGTTATTGTTATTATTGTCACGATCCGCACCCTAGAGTAAGGGCATGAGACGTGGGTACGTCCAGCCTACGCCGCAGTGTCGGTAGTAGAACGCTGTCCTAGGTCACAACATCTAATAGTTGAAGGTAATAACAATTATACTCCCCGAATGGGGGTAACATAACAGAATATATTTCAATCACAGCTAAGGTAGAATACGATAAGATAGAATGATATAAAAGATGCAAGATCCAATCCACAAGAAATACAAATAGAGAGAAAGCTAAATGTCTAGATAAACTCCACTAACATCCAGAATAATACAGATCCAAATATATACAACTCAAACTCCAATGCCATAAAATAAGATAAAGACATCTATGGAGCAACAGTCTCTACAGCTAAGGGATTCGACTGGAAGTCCGGATCGCAAGTGTCTTCTAAAGCTGTCCCATAGAAAGTATCTAAGTAGGCCTCCTCCTCGTCCTCTGTAAAATTATCAACAGGTCCAATCAGGATGAAAACGAGCACATATCTCTCAAAACAGTTTATAACAGGTTAGGAGTATAAAACATGCAATAGAGTAAAATACAGGAAGTGCTGAAAAGGAAGTACGGAAAAACAAGAGATATTTGTAACTGAAAGTAAATACATCATAGTAAAGATTGTAAGTGGCTACGTGATTTAGAGTACAATATGGTTATGTAAACGGCTTAGGGGCACATGAATACAACTAAGAAGCACATGAATACCTACTGGGGATAGTGTTTACATAACCAATTCTACTCACCCCGCCCCAATCAATACACAAGGATCCATTCAAATTACGTTATTGGCACATGATACAGCTAAAGATAAGTGAACTCATGTAATGAGTAGTACATGAGGCACATGATAGTACATGAAGGCACATGAGAACATGTAAATACATGAACTAGTAAGAGTACAAGGAGTACCTGATGCACATGATAAAGTACATGAACATGAAATACCCGATGCACCCGTAGAGGGATAACATCTCAGGAAAGGATCCATATAGTACTAATCCGTGAAGATACGTGTCAGCATCAAGTAAAGTAATCTAGAGCAAGAATACAGTCCAGATAAGTATGAAAAGATCAGAGAATGTACTCGCCTGCTATCTGAATGTCCAAGATGAAAGTACTATCCGAGGAGTGGTGTCTGGCTCCTATTAGAACAGCACAAGTAATAACTTGTCCAAAATGGTAATAAGATGCACTACAATGCATTCTACATGAATCTAGGTCAATCTAGACCAAAGTCAACTCTTGGTCAACTCTGGTCAACCCTAGAAGTCAAACTAGGTCAACCAAGTCAAACCTAAGTCAACAAGTCTATACTAGTCTAGCTAGTCTATTCTAGGTCTAACAAGGCTACACAAGTCCAATCTAGGCTCACTAGTCAAGCAGACACACACATAGGCCATAGGCTATATCATGCCTATAAGCCAAACCATAACACATATACTCATGACAATATTTATATCTAAATAATACCCTCATTGATATATTTATAATCTAATATAGAAATACACATATTGATCTATTTATATAAGCTAATATAGAAATGCATATAACATATAGGCTACTATAAGCATATCACATATACATTATATATATCCATATTAATATAATATGGTAACACACATTATATAAGATACCTTAAATGAATCTCACATACTCATATACAAAGGAAAATAGGAATGAAAAGTGCATGTGTGTGTGAGAAAACATGAGAGTGTGTGTAACCTGTGTTCAGTGAGGTTCCTGTGTGTGTATCATGTAGAAAATAGTGAGTGTCACATGAGGGTGTCCAGAGAGTTGTGTGTGTGTGCTAGTGATACATGAGAGTGTTGTGAGGCATGTGTGTGTGTGTGTTAGGCTAAATCAGTGAGTATTGGGGGTATAATACCCTGAATTCAGAACAGTGTAGGCAAAGCAAAACAGTGTACTTGTATATAGGGAAATAGGGAAATCAGTTCAGGGAAGTTAAGGAAAAGGAGATCAGTCTCAGGTTTTGTAGGAATCATGCTCAGTTCATGGAAGAAAATAGTAGGCTAGAAACAACCTCAGGTTAGGAAATCAGTGACATGAAGCATTGAATCAAAACATTCATTAATCTCAGTTAAGGGAAGAAGAAAATCTCAGGTTAAAGAATTAAACCATTTCAATACAGTTCAGTTTACAGCAATTTTGAAATGAAAAAAAAAAGGAAATCAACATCTCAGTTAAATTGAAATGAGGAATCTCAGGTTTAAAAAATTCAGTGAAATGGAAACCATGAAGTTATAGTTAGAAAGAACTAAATTCTCAGTTAAACAGTTAAAAAAATAGGAAATTAGTTCATTCACTAGGAGAATCATTCCCAGTTAACAATTCACATGTTTTAGGAATATAGTTGACAGGAAACAGTGTGCTAATCATTGTGTTCAAGTGTCAATGCAACCAGTGAGCTGATACATTGCTAGGAATGAATGAAAGATTCAATTAAACTCAGTCAAGAATGAATTATAACAACATTACACCTATTAGGAATTTTCAGGAACTCTCACATTTCAGTTAAGTTAAGAAGGAAGAACAGGGAATAACATTTCAGTCCTATTCCATTCGAATCCAACAAAATGTCAAAATCCTATTCTCTAACCCAAAGCCAAATTCGAATGCAATATTGTAATACCCAATTTTTTGAAATTGGGGTATTTTTGAAAATTTATTATTTTTATTATTTATTAATGGTGTTTTAGTCATGATATGATTTTTGGTGATTATTAGTGTAATTAAAACTATTTCTAAGTCATGACTTATGACTTTGTGATTTTACTAGTATAACCCTAGTGTAAACCCTAGTTATTCCTTAACCTAGAAGTTGCCATGACCATGTGAGCCTAGCCATAGGCTTAGAACATCAAATTAGTGATTTTAGCCTAAAAGGGTATTTTGGTAATTTACTAGATTTTATTTGGAATTATGTGTTTTTAATGTTATTTAATTATTGTTAAGTACCATGATTAGTCCCTAACCTATCTTACCCTAATCTAGAGGTTAGCTACTAATCTATAAGCTTGAGGATAGATAATTAGTCATGGGTTAAAGTAATGTAAATATCTAGATATTTACATAATAGATATTTTGCTTAAAACCCTCAAAATATCCTTGTTTTGGTGTGAAAGTCTTTGCCTTCACCTTGAAGAAAGGCCAAGGACACCCCCCCCTTTGCCATGGTCGGCCGTAGGACACCCCTACACTACCCCCTTCCTATATAACCCCATCATATTCAATCATGATCAATTTACATAAATTTTAAGCCTACAAAATTCCATTTCCTTCAAACCTCCATAACTTGATCATTTTTGATCCTAATCACCTCTAGTCTTTTGCATTGGGACCCTACAACATCAAGGGTGCTAAGGGAGGCTAGCAATCCAGAATTTACAAGCTTTGGACATCACCAAGTTGAAGGACAAACACCCCCCTCTCTTTGATTTTCTATTGAAATTGTACAAATAGGTAAATACCCATAAACCTTGCTAATATTCTATTTTTTCTTCATAAATGCATGCATATAGGTCTACCCTAACTGTGGGTCAAGTTTGGTAAAATTTAGGGTTGGTTTGGTGTCCGTATCGGACACGTATCCTAGGCTATTAAACCTTGTTTGATGAAATGCCACAAAGGATTTGATTTTGTTAAAATATAAAACTAATTACATTTTCTTGTAGCCCTAGACTAGTAGAATATATACCTAGTTGATTGGGCACAATTTAGATTCTTTTTTGTGTCCAAATCGGACACGAACCCACGTTTTTATACTGTGCACAGACACAAAAAATCCCCTGCTACTCGACCCCAATTTCGGATACGACACGCCATGAGGACACGTGCAAATTGACACAGAGGAGGGGGCAACCTCTGTCATGCCCCCCCTCGAGTTTGAGACATATTTGTGTCGTATCGAGAACACACGGACACATGCACTGGTCGTGCACTGTTAGCGCACACGCGTGCGGGGGCCAACTTCGCGCATGTCGTGTCGTGCGAACACGACACTTGGGCACCTCGTGGTGACATGAGGAGGTAGCCCATCATGTGGCGAACACATGGACACGAGCACGAGACGTGTCGTGTCCTGCGTCGCGAACACGAGACAGTTGCACGCGTGCACGACGCGGTCTGAACACGCGTATCAGTCGTGTTTTTCACGACTGATACGGACTTCGTATCGTGTCCTGGAGCAACGTGGACACAGGGCAGTCACTTGGACACGTGCACAACCCCTAGGCGAACCATCGTTCACGATCACGAGATATGTGTGCGTGTGTGTCGTATCCTAGGATGAATTACACGCGTGCACGACGCAGCGTATTCGTGTGTGTGTGTCAGTTTACCCGATTGGGTTTTGGTGAGTATTGACACATCAAATTGTGTCGTGGTGTCGTGTCAGGCACCTAGGACACTAGAGGACACTAGGGGCTAGTGTTACCAACCCTTGGGTTCGAGCCTTAGCTCGGTTTGGTGTGTGTATTTGGGTTTACCCATTTTACCTATGCACAGTGCACATTTCCAGAAATTGGGACATTTTCCAGTTTTCCAAATCAAAATTCAAAGTGATTTTTGTTATGATTTATACATATAATTCCATGTTTTCAGTGTATGTATACATAGTGTATATATATATGTGTGTGTGTAGGAGGAATTTGGGGGTATATACGTGTGTGTACATGTGTATATACATATATGTATATATATAGGTGTGTGTGTGTAACTGTGTGGTGTGTGTGTGTGATTTCTGGTTCCAGAAATCTGGAACACCCCCCCTTCCTGTCCAGTTCTCACACTCTCCCACTTTCATTCTATCTCACTATTCTCTCTGTCACTTCTCTCTATATATATGTATTATATATATGTTTTGTATATATATATATATATATATATATATATATATACATATATTGATATATTGATATATATATATATATATATATATATATATATATATATATATATTGTATTAGATTATATATTGTGTCATTATATATATGTGAGTGTGATTTGTATTATATATAGGGTATACATATATTGATATATATAGGTAGTAGATAGACTTGTGTATGTCTATATATAGATATCTATATATATATGACTTTCTAAATATAGGTTATATGGAAACCTATGACAACTAGCCTATGGCCTAAGTTACTAGCCTATGGCATTAGGGGCTAACCCTAATTGACCTAATGACCCAAACCCTAACTAGTTGACCCTTGTTTGACTAGAGTTGACCAAAGTCAACCTTAGGTCAAACTTGACCTAGTTGACCTAGATTGAACTTGAATTAACCTAGAATGACTAGTTTGACTAAACCCTAACTAGTCTGACCATGTTTAACCTAACTTTGACTAGTTTGACCTAGTTGACTTTAAGAGTTGACCAAGAGTTGACCAAGAGTTGACTTTTGACCAGATTGACCTAGAATCATGTAGTATGTATTGTATACTCTATTTTTACCATTGTGGATACATTGTGACTTGTATTGCTCTGATTAGGAGCCATACATCTCTCCTCAGGCAGTATATCCTCTTCAGACATTCAGTTATCAGGCGAGTACATTCTCTGACCGTTTCATACTTGCCAGGATTTATATTATTGCTCTAGATTACTTTACTTGATGCTGACACGATTATTATCACGGATTGGTACTATATGGATCTTTTTATGAGATGTTATCCCCCTCGGGAGCATCAGATACAGCATGTTTGTACTTTTCACGAATCATCATGTATCTCTATGCTTTCATAGATTCACGAATCGCTTGTGACTCATGTACTCTCATGTTCACAGAGCCTCTCATGAATCTCCCATTTATGGGCTTATCACAAATCTTAACATAACTTGAACGGATTCATGTGTATTGATTGGTGATGGGGGAGTAGAAATAGTCATGTGGATATTACCCCAGTAGCTGTAGTCATGAATCACTCTTAGCTGTAGTCATGAATCTCCTATGCCATTCACATGTCTATATTTTTACTCTGACTCACTAGTCACTGCTAGTTCTCTATTATAGTAGATATTTCATTACAGTTATCTCTTTTACTACATGTATCTTCTTTCAGCAGTTCCTGTATTTTACTCTATTGCATGCTTTATATTTTCTATCATACTATGAACTGCGTGAGATGTATTGTGCTCGTTCCTGTCCTGACTGGACCTGTTGAAAATATAACAGAGGATGAGGATGAGGCCCTGGTGTCTACCTATTATAGAGCAGGACTAGATGATACTTATGTTGTGGACCCTCAGCAGGATCCACCTGCAGCTGAGGATGTTGCCCCAGTAGTCTAGGCTAGTTTAGCTAGTCAGTCTTTTTCATATTATCATTTTGTCTCACATTCTGAGTTGTATTTTGAGATGTATAGACTCTTAGACTTATATTGTATTTTGGGTTGACATTCTGGATGTTATGTTATCCTAGACACTTGGACTTATTTCATCTATGCTACTGTTCTCTTTGAGTTACTGTCTATCTATCTATCTTTCATTTTTCTACCCTAGATGTGATTGAGATTGTTTTCTGTTATGTCACCTCCATTCGAAGAGTATATACTGTATAGGTACCCTTATATTGTTAGATGAATGACCTAGGACAGCGTTCTACCGCCGACACTGCGGCGTAGGCTGGACGTACCCACTTCTAGTGCCCTTACTCTAGGATGCGGGTCGTGACAAATATACCTAGCTAAACATGAATTACAACATGTGGGGGTAATTAACAGAGGTTGAAACATCAATAGAAATGGGATTAAACAGTTAGGAATATTGAAAAAACAGTGTATCAGGAATGTATCAGTGTTCATGCCATTTGCCCCAATTCGAAACCAATTTCCATCCAACCTTTAAATTAACATGTAACCCTAATCTATCATAGATAATTAGACATGATAGGATCTAGATTAGCAATTAATAACATGTATTAAAACATTAAAAACTGAATTAAAAACAATGAACCAATACAGTACACTGATACGCACGGTGCACACCCTGTGCATGCGTGATATCGTGTCCGACACGACACGAGGGGTCGTGTCACTTGACACACGTGGTGTCAGTGGTCGCCCCTTTGTGTGTGTCAAGTATCATGTGTCGAAGTGGCGTGTCCAGCTCGAAATCAGCCCCCAGTAGCAGGAAAGGGAAACTGTGCGCGCGCGTGAGGTGCACCCGCGTGTTTCCGTATCCGTGGAGACACGACATGACACCAATACATGCTCAGGGCAATAGAATCTCCTAAGCAAGGTTAAAACCTTATTTTTTATTCAATTACATCCCTGAAAACAGATCGAAATGCCCTTTGGGGTATTTTATCAAACACCTAATTACAAGGAGGGTTAGCTACACCTACAGCTAGGGTAGGCCTAGGGCTTCCTAGATATGCAATAAAATCAACATTTTATGGTATAGAATTGAAATTACCTATAGGTTGCAAATCCTCAAAAAAAACTCCAAAGAAGGGTATTCCTCTTGATAGCCAAACTTCCCCAAATTGTCCAAACTCTAAAATATTCTTCCATAAATAGTAAGAATAGATGAATTAGAACCTATTGCAATTGGTTTGGGTTGAAAAGGAATTAAATATGAATTTCTATGAATTAAAGAAGATGGAGACTCACCTCTTTCTAAAACTTTACAAAAATTCTAAGGGAGGCTAGCCCTAATTTCTAGGAGCATTAAATAGAGGGGGGTGACCTAAGTGGCCGGCCATGGGCTGGATTGGGCTAGGGTTAGGGTTCTACTAGTAGTCTATGGGCCTCCATGGGCCAAAGTCCCTAATCATGACTTGTGAAATCATAAGCCATTTCTAATCAAATCAAAACCTAATTTCCTCAAATAAATTCTAATGAGTTAAATGTTACTAACTTAGGTCAAGCTAGGGTTCCATATCCTAATCAAATAGTCATGACCTAGGTTAGCCTTTAGGACAGTCTCCAAAGTCAACACTAGTCAAAGTCAAAAATAGCACCAAATCAAATATACTAAAAATCACTTAAAAATTCTAAAAAATATAATTAATACTAATAATTCCCAAATAATTCCAAAATTTTAAAAATGACCAAAATACCTTCAAGCTAGAAAAGTGGTAGTGACAAATCTACCCTCCTTAAGATAATTTCGTCCTCGAAATTAAAGGCGAAACTAAACTGCTGAGAAGGATAGAAAGTATACCTCAAGGTCCAAAAAGATAGGGGTACCGCTCGCGCATCTCATCCTCCCGCTCCCAGGTAGACTCTCCTAGAGAATGATGCCTCCATGCGACGCGTACCAAGGGTATCACCTGGTTCCTCAGTACCTTCTTCCGGCGATCCAGAATCTCCACAGGCTGCTCTGGATAACTGAGAGTAGGTCCAACCTCAATCTTCGAATGATCAAGCACATGGCTAAGGTCAGCCACGTACCGTCTCAACTGTGATATGTAGAATACGTTGTGGACTCCCACTAGTGCAGGTGGCAAGTCTAGCCGTATGCCACATCACCAACCCTCCCACTGATAACGAAAGAGCCGTGAAGCGCGAGCTAAGCTTTCCACCTCCACCAAAACGTATCGTACCACGAGTCGGAAATATCCGTAGAAAAACTATGTCTCCAACCTAATCACAAGCAAGGTCTCAAGTTACTAAAAATCAAACACGATCAATCAAACAAAACAAAATACAACCTACTTCTAATCCTATCTCTAAATCTGTACCTCAAACTCCAACGGCCTCCGGTGGCTATCGGCCCAGTGCCGAGGTCTGTCCTGTGCCACGCGAAGTCTATCCCTGATGAGCTTCACCTTCTCTTCTGCGTCAACAACCATCTCTGGTCCCAGTAAAGCTCGCTTACCAATATCATCCCAATATAAGGGTGTATGACACCTACGTCCGTACAGAGCCTTAAAAGGTGACATCTCAATGCTGGCCTGATAACTGTTGTTGTAAGCAAACTCCACCAAATATAGATGATCCTCCCAGGAACCTCCAAAATCCTGTACGCACGTCCGCAGCATATCCTCAAGTGTCTGAATAGTCCTCTCTGACTGTCCGTCCGTCTGGGGGTGGTATACAGTACTAAACTTGAGCTGAGTGCCCAAACTAGTCTGCAGACTCCTCCAAAAATGGAAAGTAAAGCGACTATTTCGATCTGAGATAATGCTGATGGGAACTCCGTGAATCCTGACTATCTGCCTCATATACAACTCTGCAAGCCTCTCTGTAGACGTACCCACCTTGAATGGCAAGAAGTGGGCCGATTTGGTCAACCTGTCAACGATGACCCAAATTGCGACTTTCTCTCCTAGTGTACGCGGCAACCCAGATACAAAATCCATGGTGATATGTTCCCACTTCTACTCTGGAATGGGCAACGGCTGCAATAATCCTCCGGGCCTCTGCCTCTCTACTTTGACCTGCTGACAGACCAAGCATCTAGCTACGAAGTGGGCTACCTCCGGCTTCATCTCGTACCACCAGACATGCTCTCGCAGATTCCTGTACATCTTGTTGGCACCAGAATGTATAGAGTACTACGATCTGTGAGCCTCCTGCATAATCTTCTCCCTGAGCTCCCCGTTAGGCACATATAACCTGGAACCGTACCTCAGGGCACCATCCTCTGCAAGTGAAAACTCGCCATCCACCAATCCTGCACGAACCTGCTCTCGGATACACCGCAGAGCCACATCCTCAAACTGTGTTGCCTTGATCCTCTTCATCAAGTCCAACTGTATCTGAAGGCCCCATAACTGCATCTGCACTCAGGGAACAATCACCTTAATCCTAAGGCTCTCCAAGTCTGCAAGCAAGTGCCGATCCATAGTCAAACACATGGCTGTTGGATACTTACTCAAGGCATCGACAATCACGTTGGCCTTCCCCGGATGATACTGAAGTGAGATGTCAAAGTCCTTTATCAACTCTAGCCATCTGTGCTGCCTCATGTTGAGCTCTTTCTGTGTAAACACGTACTTCAAGCTCTTGTGATCTGTGAAAATCTCCACCCTCTCGCCATACAGATAGTGCTTCCACAACTTCAGAGCAAAACTCATCGCTGCCAGCTCCAGGTCGTGGGTAGGGTAGTTCTTCTCATGGGGACGTAATTGCCTGGAAGCATAGGCAATCACCTTCCCATGCTACTGCAAGACACAACCCAGCCCCTTTCCTGAAGCATCACTATAAATAGTGAATCCACCTGATCCTGAAGGCAATGTCAGAATCGGAGCTGTCGTAAGCCGCTTCTTCAATTCATCAAAAGCTGCCTGACACTCTTCTGACCAAACATACTCAGCATCCTTCCGGGTCAACCGAGTCAACGGCTCTGCAACCCGAGAGAAATCCTGCACAAATCTCCTATAATATCCTGCCATCCCTGTTTGCCATGAAATATAAAAGAGCAGAATAATTATCGGAGGACTGGACTTTTACTTCACGATACAAACTTGCTTGTACAAAGAAAGCCTAGGGACGAAAATCTAGGTACAGTAATCTAAGTACAATTGTTTATTTTAGATTCTGGGAGGTGACGATAGAGGCTCGGGAAAGTGACAGCAGCTCTGCCTTACTCCTTGGACGATCGGATGCAGCCTTGGCTCCGAAAAAGATCTGCTTTTCGTTGAAGAAATGCTCTCTTTGCTCTCTCTCTCTTTTTCTCTCCAAGTATTCTGATGCTCTGATCTCGAAAAAGGGTCCTTTCTGCAAGGGAATGGCACCTTGCTATTTATAAGAGTGGGATGCAATCATTAGGGTTTGGAATGATTGCACCCTTGATATGTCGGTGGGTAAGCATCCCTAAATCTGGGCCGTTCATCTTGAGTATAAGAGATTTGAGCAATTAATGTGATTGCATCAAATCTTTTATGGGTAATTAATGATGATTGACATAAATCCTCCTGATTTGTCATACTTATCTCGGATTTTCTGCCACGTGTCATTGATTTGCTACATTGTAAATGATCTGATTTGATCCCAATATTTTATTAAGATTTGTTGATAGACCTTGATCGATTTGATGCCACGTGTCCCACTATCATGCCACGTATCTTAACCGCGAGCCACTGAGGAAATCTGAGCCGCATGAGGATCCCCCCATCGAGCCGCATAAGGCCGGCCACGTATCGAGGCTGCTTGGGAGTGGCCCCTGAACATTTGAAACACATGGTGATGATCGGAGCCGCATGAGCGTAGGCGGCCGTATAATGAGTAGCTCCTTCGTGAGCCACATGGAGATAGTCCTCGTGAGCCGCATGTGGTAGCCTCTACTTGAGCCGCATAAGACTGCTTCGGCCTGATCCGCATGGGACAGCTTCGGCCTGAGCCGCATGAGGTGGTCCCTGCTCGAGCCGCATGCGACTGTCCACGTGTCAAGGCCGCATGACAGTTTCTGGATCTCGAAAGATTGTTTCAGAGATTTCCTTCATTTCCCTAGGAGTCTGTCATTATGACAGAGTCATAATTGTATCTTTGTGTCAGAGCTGTCATCTGTCAGAGCTGTCAGCCGTCAAGGTATTTAATACAGTAAAGGACAAAGGGAAGAGCTGTTGCAGGCCACGTGGCTCCTCTCTGAGCCGCATGGAGCTTATCCGAGCCGCATAGACACTTGAGCCGCATGGACCCCGAGCCGTATGAGTTTTCTGAGCCGCATGAGGCTCCCTGGCCGTATGGATCTTTTTTTATTCTTTTTCATGCTTCTACAAGACCCTCTTCAAAGTTTTCAATTTACAAAATTGAAATACTTTTAATAAGAAGCATGGCTATGTATAAACTCTTCTGGCCACATATGATATCCTAGCCGCATGGATATTTCGGCCGCATGGGTGTCTCAGCCGTAGGAACTTTTCAGGCCGTCTAGCTCCTTGCCGCGTGGGCGTGTCTTTAATTGCCTCGAATTAGTTTTAGTGTCGTCTTTAGGGAAAATCCCAAGGGTCGGCTCATTAAATCTTTTGGATTTTATGCCCTGGGTGAATCTCCTTTATGAGAGAGGGGACGAAATCCGAGGAGTTGGTTTCGACTTTTCCGAGGCGGTTATTTAGTCTACGTGTCCCCCCTCTCTTGTCCTCCTATAAATAAGAGGAGCTTTGAGAGAGAACACTACTTTTACTTTCTCCTTTCTTCGATCTTCCCTACCCCAATTGTCATCTTCTTCTTCGATCGCTAATGGCTCCCAAGAAGACAGTTGCAGCGAAGAGTAAAAAGGTGGCGTCTTTGTCGACTGCGACGGTGAAGGGCAAGAAGATTGCTTCTACCTCGACTGCGGCCGCTCCTCCACCGGTCATCGTACCCGCAGCTCACCCTGACGTTCATCCCCCCATTGCTGGTAAGGACATTGTATGAGTTTAAAGAACCCTAACTGCTATGGCTATGTCACATGCTTTATGCACGAGCCTTTGTGAGTCGCATGTTCGTCCTTTGGCCGAGCTGCGAGCCGCATAAGAATAACCACTGTGACCGCATACGCGCTTCGCCAACGAAGCCGCATGTACGCTGAGCCGCATAGATTCGCACAAATTTTGTGTCACGCGGTCTGTGCGAACTTTATCCAAACCCTGAGGGCCTTATGAGAGCACGAACGGGGCCGCATAAGTGTTCCTCTGAGATTGAGCCGCATGAGGCTTCATTAAGTTGGAGCCGCATAAGTGTTCTCTTAAGCCGCATGAGGCTCCGTTAAGTTGGATCCGCATAAGCTTGACAACACCTCATCAGTTCTTTTTGTCCATCTTTTTAACTTATCTTTTTCTGTCTTCTTCTCAGTGAATTTGCCGGTTAATGCTGCTGGAGAACCCCTGGTGGGTCAAGCCCAATCTGCTCTGGGCTATAGGTACGACCATATAGTTAGGCGTGTGGCGGACCAGTTTCCTAGTGATGAGCCTCCGGCGAGATTGAAGGCCCTCAAGAACCAGCCTTTCTATTTTCTCAATGCTACGATGAACTCGGGGAAATTAGAAGGGGAATACTTGAAGCCTGCGTTCTTCTTCGGAGACGCCTTGACTGTGAGAACAGTCAGGTTCTAGAGGTATCAGAGAACTGGTGTTTCATTTCTAACGGGATGGCGATCCGCATCCCCCAAATGGAGCGTCACTTCCCATTATCTTGGTTCAATATGCTCCCACAGGACCGGAAGATGGAAGAGTCTTTAACTCCTACCCGAAGTGGGATATTTGTGGGAGACATCCATTATAACAACAGCCTGAAGTCAGTGTGTGCGGGCAAGGTGCACACCAGCCGTTCTGTAATGGGATTGGCCTAGGGTACTTTCTTGAATGTGCCGGGTCTCAATTTTACGTTTTCTACAGCCGACACTTTTATGAACCAACTTGCTCGGAAGGGTTCCTATTCCATTGGCTAGTTGATGCTCCCTAGTTGGATACATCCCATTCCCTCGTGGACCAATCTGTCTGTGTGGATCTTGCGAGAGTATGAGGCCTTTCTGTGTGAGACTGGTCTTTACCATGCGATTCGGGGCACCAGCCATGGCTTGCCCATAAACAAGAGATTATTTATATCTCTGCTGGAGATGTATAACCGTCGTACGGGAACCTTCTATACACCCGTAGGGGAGATGGGGCTTGCGCTCCACGAAATGCACGCGATCTCCAAGCTTTCTTGGGGGGGACGAAGCTTTTGAGGCGTATACCCCTTCGAATGAGGAGTTCGAAGAGTTGGAAAGACGATATCCGAGCTTCGTAGCTCTTTATCAAAAGGTATTGTGCCACTATAGCACATGTCAGCAAATAGCCAAGAAGGAAAGCAGCTCGGAAGGGAATGCTCCTCATACTAAGGATTGGGTACGCTATCTCTTCCCGATGGATGCCTCTGGTCAAGTTACTTCCCGACGTCCTCAATCCCGAGAGGCGGTTCAAGCCTTGGTGTCGTCGACAAAGAAGGTGACCACTACTAATGACAGATTTGGCAGTCAAACCGACTCTTTTGGTTATTTTATCAGGATACCCAAAAACTGTCAGAGAAGGCGCTCTTGGCGGGATTCTTGATAATATGGCTGCGAAATTGTGTAGTCTCGGGAGGAGCTGGTTCTATCGAGAGGATCAGTCGTAATTTTATCCTTCCGGATGTGAAGTTAGTTTTACGAGTCAGGCTAGCTCTCCCTCCGGCCATGGTGTGTAGCATACACCATGGCCTTCATACTTTCACATCCAGGGTCATTGCCCGTGATATGACAAAAGATTTTGAATGGACTGAGTTGCCCTATCATTATCTGATAGGGTGGCTGTTGATGCATTATCCGTCTTTGATGAGACCGGGCTCTGAAGATGGCGTAACTGATGACGATGCTTTTATCTTCCGCTATCGTAATGAGTCTTGGGAGTACGAGACCATGCGTGCTTGCCGGATGGTACTAGCGAGGGCAGATATGTACAACATTTTTGTATCTGTCCCTCGTTTTACTGCTGAGGAAATAGTGGCTGTTCATCTTGACGGTATTGTGCCCCCTCAACTTCTGGACGGCCAGATGCGCCTGTGGCTGCGTAACATCCGCCTTTCTTATCTGGTGTATCGCAACCGTAATACTGTCTTTCTGGAGCCTTATCTGCCTAGCAGGTTTGCCCAGCTCTTTCTAGACCGTCCCAGTTCATGTCTAGGTTTTGAAGGTAGCCTCCTTGACGGCATCAGGGCGTGGCATTACTATGATACATTCCATACCTGTACCATTTTCTCGGTCCCTGCTATTAAGGCATCAGTAGAGATCTTGTATATAGCGGCTCTGTACCATGTCATAGCGAACAAGCCCCCTGTCGGTTTTAGCCCGGGTGCCAGTTTTATTGTTGGTACTGGCTTGGATGAGACCCCCCAAGGGGCCAAGACGAGGAAGAAGAATAGAGCTGAAGTGCCAGACTCAGACTCCAATACTGCAGATAATGAGGATGATGAGCGTGATGTAGATAACTCTTCCTTCCCGGTAGAAGATGCTGGGGCGGATCAGCCGCCGGCTTCGTTAAATGAGATGATGGCGGATCAGCCATCCGTCGCATCTGGCTCTGTATGGAAGCGTAGCAGACAAACTTCCCTTGTTGGCGGTATTCCTCACTTTAGAAAATTGGCTGCGACCAGACTTCGCAGGCTAACTATAAGGGAGAGAGACGAGGAAGTCGATCTCGCTTCAAAGGTAAAGCGAGTTACTACCATTTTTGTTCAGTTCTTCTTTTCTTCCAGTTTTGATCTTAGTCATTTTCCTTCCCTCCTGTAGGTGTCAGAAGAAGAGGAATCTCAAGTTGCCGAGGTCGCGACTCGAGATGACGGGGGCTTCAATGAACCTGTCCCTGAAATTGCTGAATTTCATCAAGATGATGTTGATCGCGTCGTATCTCCCTCCAGGGTGGTTGGGATAGAAGAGCCAGCCAAATTTAACTTGGAGATCGCGGGTGAGGGGGCCATGTCAGCTACGAATGAGCTATAGCCTCCATGTTCCTCCCCTGGTAAGATAAGCCGAATCATAACCTACTAGGAGGCTTATCTGCTCTATCATCACATCCTTCAGGTCACGTCGATTGATTGTTGTTCTGGGCATACAGGTCCTGCCTCTCCAGAGCCGAGGATGGACGTTATTGAGACGCACTCTGCCGAAGGGGCACTGGCGAAGAGAAGCGTACCTCCTCCTCTTTCGGCTCGTCTTGAGGGGCCTCCCACGGGCTCGAGTTCGGAAAGTCAGGTAATGGGACGGCCAGGGCAGGGGATGATGGTCCTTGCGTTCTCTTCTGCTCGAGCGGCTCCGAGAGTCGACCTCTCTGCCCTACCGAGTGTCCAGGCTCTTCGGGTGGCGTAAGAAGAGTTAGCCGCTATCCGCACATCGTTCTGCTCGGACTCTATCCCCCTGGTGGCAAGTTCTAGCATCACTCCTCCGATATTGTCGGCCACGCTTCCTATGACGCCGTCCTCTACAGAGGTCCTGGATGATGCATTACAGGACGTGGTTGACAGCTTTTATCGTCACTTGAAGAGGGGGATAGTGGTTGCTGTGGAAAGAGGGACCTCTTTCCTCTTGGCCCGGCAATGCGCCCAGGGTCAAATTGACATCCTTGAGACTCTTCATGGTGGTGCAGGAGTGGCTGCGCTTCTGGAGGCAAAATTGTTGGAGACTGATCAGCTGGTGGCCCAGCTTCAGGTGCTGCGGTAGGTCGATCTGTCTGCTGCTATAGATCGGGAGCGCGGTTCCCTCACCACTACTATAGAGAAGACAAGGGCTACTCGGGATAAAACCAGGCCGGCCATACTGAAGGACCTCCGCGATCTGTCTGATTGATATGATCAATTAAGCCACGAGAGTGAAGATGTTACGGCTCGGGAAGCGGCTGCCTCCCGTGGGATCACTGACATGCGGGAGCAGTTCCTTGGGCTTCAGAGGAAGTTAACTTTCCTGGAGTCTGAACTTGAGGCTTTCCGTGTTGACAGGGGGCTGATTATCCAGGAGGCTGACATGGTTAATCAAGCTTCGGCTGACCTGGAGATTGTCCTGAAGAAGTTGGAAGACGACTGGCGGGCACTTATGGACTTTGGTGATGTTGTGCAGTTGTCCCAGGAGGCTGAACATCGAGCTAAACAGCGGCTCGAATAGGAGGCCATCTTGGTGAAGAATTGCCTTTTGGCATTATGTAATGCCGAACCATAGTCGGCTCTTCTTTCTTTTGTTTCTGTTCTCTTTTCTTCTCTTTTTTTTGAAAGGGTGTGGTCCCAAAACATGTAATACCTTTTTCGTCTTTCAAATAAAGAGTACTTTCCATTCTACCCTTCATTTGTATTGCTTGTTGTGCCTGAGGTATTATGATGTTGTTTGCCCCGTATGGGGGACTTGTCTGTGGACCTGTTACCCTTGGCATACCTTGGTTTTAGGTACAGGTAACAAGTTTAATTGGGGATATCTAGAACAGTTCCACAATAAGGTTGTCGTAGACATTCCGGGTATTGGGAAAAAGGAATGCCATGGAGCAGTTGGGCTCCCGGGGCATGATGAGAGATGATGGACCTGTTAGCAAAGGCCATTTGTGGGCCTATTATCCTTGGCATACCCTGGCTCAGGATACGGATAGTAGGATGAAAGGGAACCAACATACATACTCAGAGGTAATGAGAAAATGGCAAGTATGAAGGCTTTGTTCACCGCAGAATCTTCCTACTCAGAGGTAATGAGGACATGGTAGGAGTGGACTCAACGGAGGATTTTTGTGGTCAACAGAGGACATTTGTGGACCTACTATCCTTGGCGTACTCCGGTTGTGGGTACGGATAGTAAGTCGAAGGGGAATCAACATACTTACTCAGAGGTAATAAGGACATGGCAAGCATGAGGGTTTCTTCGACGGAGCCTTCCCACTTAGAGGTAATGAGGACATGTCAAGAGTGGGCTCAATGAAGAGGAGTACACAGAACGACTCAGAGGTCATGATGACATGGAAGTTCTATGTAGAGGGGTGATTTGTTTTTGGCGGAATTGAGACGACTCAAAGGTAACATCGACATGGTCGTTTTGGAAATTTGTGGATCTGTTACCCTTTTTGTGCACTGGGAGTGCGGGTAGTGTATCATGAGGAAGGGGCTCTTTCAGGAAGAAAGTCCAGATGTATGGTCATACATAACTTTCCCTCAAAAGAGTGATCGGGATGTAAGTTCAGGGGTACTAGCGGATACATAACTCGACAATCCAGGAATTTTGGGACCAAAGTTCAGAGGTACCAGAGGGTACATAACTCGATAATTTGGGCTTTGGAGAATGTAGAAGGAGGACGTGAGTTCAGCGGTACAAGAGGGTACATGACTCAGCAATCTAGGATTTCTGTGAAAGTGAGTTCAGCGGTACCAGCGGGTACATGACTCAATGATCTAGAAAATGTATAAGTGAGTTCAGCGGTACCAGCGGGTACATGACTCAATGATCTGAAAAATGTGAAGGTGAGTTCAGCGGTACCAGCGGGTATATGACTCGATAATCTGGAATATTGTGAAAGTGAGTTCAGCGGTACCAGCGGGTACATGACTTAATGATCTGGAAAATGTGAAGGTGAGTTCAGCGGTACCAGTGGGTACATGACTCAATGATCTGGAAAATGTCATTCAGACATAATATTTCTTCAGGAACTTGCCGTTGACGGGCAACATGAGCAAGTCTCCGATTTGTTTTGCGAGGCGGTAAGCACCGTTGGAGAATACGACCTCAATGATAAACGGACCTTCCCATTTTGGTTGGAATTTGCCGGCGGTTTGTGAGTCATGACCATCGGCCTTCGGACTACCAGAATGAGATCGCCCACTTGGAATGTTTTGATTTTAACCTTCTTGTTGAAGGCTGCAGAGATGCGTGCTTGATATAGCTCGATTCGTTGCTGAGCCAAGAGGCGCTTTTCATCTAAGGCCTCCAACTCTTGTAGCCGGCAACGGTAGTTATCATCCGCCGTCAGTTGGTAAGTAAGGGCGACGCGGAGTGAGGGTATTTGAGTCTGCAATGGAAGGACTGCCTCACTCCTGTACACCAGGGAGAATGGCATGTTCCCAGTGGCTGTTCGGACTGTAGTACGGTACATCCATAGGCATTCACCAAGCTTCTCGTTCTAGTTGCGTTTGTTGGAAGAAACAAACTTCTTGAGGAGTTTGATGATTGTTTTGTTGAATGCTTCTGCCAACCCGTTTGCTGCTGGGTTATATGGCGTTGAAGCAATATTCTGGATGCGATGCTTGTCGCAGAACCGATAGAAGGCATGGCTTGCGAACTGTGGACCATTATCATGGATGATCCTTCGGGGCAGTCCAAAGCGATAGATGACGTGATGCTTAAGGAAGCTGATCATGTTTGATGTCTTTACTTCTGCAAGTGGGACAGCTTTCGCCCATTTGGAGAAATAATCTGTAATGGCGAGTATGAAATGATGTCCTCGAGAAGAAGGTGGAGCGATCGGACCGATGATATCCATTCCCCATGCTTCAAATGGCCAGGATGCCACTGTCGGATGTAGAAACTCGGATGGATGGTGGATGAAGTCCGCATGGACTTGGCAGGCTTTGCATTTTCTTGCATAGACTATCGCATCTGCTACCATCGTGGGCCAGTAGTAGCCCATTCGACGAAGACGGTCTTGCAATTTAGGGCCAGGCTGATGGGCCCCGCAGACACCATCATGGGCTTCGCGTACGGCTTCTTTGGCTTCTGTGTTTGACAGACACCGAAGCAATAATCTATCGTAGGATCGCCGATACAGTTTTTTCGTCTCTGTATCGTAGAAGAATCTGAGAGAACGCCTTCTGATGGAAGTAGCCTCCTTTGGGTTCTCGGGCAGGATGTCGTAGACTGTGAAGTCTATGAATGGTTGTCTCCAGTCTGGCGCTTCGTCGATCGTTTGAGCGAAATAACTCACCATGACTTGAACGTTGTTCTTAGGACAGACCAGTTTGTGGCCTTTCACGTTAACCGAATGATGAGTACGGTTCGACACTGCTAGGGAAGCGGCAAGGCCTGCTAGGGCATCGGCCTCGATGTTTTGGAGTCTGGGAACGTGTTCGATGAAGAATCCCTCAAATGACGAGATAATGCCGATCGCTATTTGGTGATAGGGGATCATGTCTTCGTGGCGGACTTCGTACGATCCCCGGATCTGCTTGACGATTAACTGCGAATCGTCGTATGCTTCAAGATATTCTACCCCCAACTCTCTTGTAAGCTGGAGGCCAATGACCAAAGCATTGTACTCGGCCACATTGTTAGAGCAAGGTTCCATGAAGGAGTAAGCACGATTGATCACCAGTCCGAAAGAAGAAATCAATACCTCCCTGACTCCAACGACGATGTTGCCCTTGGGTCCAGTTCTTGAAGCACCGTCGAAGAACATTCGTCATATATCATCGTGGGAGGTTGCATGAGAGTCGGCGACCTCATCTGGGATTCCTTCATATATTTTGGTCGACTCCGTGCCCGGGTGGGCTGCTAAAAAGTTTGCCAGAGCCTGACCTTTAACAGCCTTTTGCGGGACGAAGACCATATGATAGGGGAACAGCAATATTGTCCATGTGGCGAGGCGGGAGCTGAGTGCCCCTGGTTTAGTCATGAGGACCCTGAGGGGGTTGACTCGTGAGATCATATGTATGGTTTGTCCTGTGATATAGTGCCGCGTCTTTTGAATGGCGAACACCAGGTCTAGGCATTCCTTCTCCACAGCAGTGTATCGGTGCTCTGGCCCAATCATCATTCGACTGAGGTAATATATCGCTTGTTCATGGCCCGCATCGTTGTTTTGTGCCAGCATAGCGCCGAGGGAATGCTCCATTGCTCGTACATACAGTAAGAACAATTTTCCAGCAATAGGGGCCACCAGGACTGGAGGGTTCGACAAGTATTCTTTGAGGCTGTCGAAGGCACGTTGGCATTATTCATCCCATACGAACGAGACGCCTTTCTTTATAAGATGGGTAAATGGCCGTCATCGCCCGGAGAGGTTAGAGATAAACCTCCTGATGTAAGCTAGCCTCCCTTGGAGGCCTCTGAGTTCGCGGAGATTTCTGGGGGGACCCATCTCCATAATTGCCTTTGTCTTCTCTGGATCGACATGAATTCCCTGGGCCGTAATAATAAAACCCAGGAATTTTCCGCTGGATACGCCCAAGAAGGATTTTGTGGGATTCATCTTCAGGTTGTGTGCTCGCGTCAGGTCGAATACCGTCCTCAGATCCTGCAGATGGTCTTCTTTATAGCGACTCTTGACTGCGATGTCATCAACATAGCACTCCACAGTCTTGCGTAAGTGGTCTCTGAAGATGATACTCATGGCTCTTTGATATGTGGCGCCCGTATTCTTTAAGCCGAACGGCATGACTGTGTAGCAGTATGTGCCGATTGGTGTTCTGAATGATGTATGCTTTTCGTCGTCATGAGACATCTTGATTTGGTTGTACCCCGAGAAACCATCCATGAATGACATGCGTTCGAAGCCGCATGTGTTGTCGATCATGATATCTGTAATAGGGAGGGGGAATTCATCTTTGGGACATGCCTCGTTCAGATTGCGGAAGTCGATGCAGATTCAAATCTTTCCATTCTTTTTTAGGACCGGTACTATGTTGGCGACCCAGTCTGGATGTTTTTCTTCACGAATGAAGCCGCTGGCTATTAGTTTGTTGACTTCGGCTTCGATCGCGTCCATGATGCCCGGACGAAAGTGCCGCTGTTGTTGTTTGACCGGCTTTGCATCTGGCCGAATATTGAGCTTGTGAAGGACAACTTCGGGGTTTAGTCCTGGCATGTCTTCGTAGCTCCATGCGAATACATCAATATATTCTTTGACAAGTTCCAGTAGTGATTCTCGCTCTTCGTCTGTCAGGCTTTTACTGACAAAGATTGGTTTTAGAGAAGATTTGCTGCCGAGGTCGACTTATATGACCTCATCTTCAGTGGAAGGTTCCCTCTGTTCGAACCGCTTTTCCCATAGTGCATCTAGCTGTTGGGCCCACGGCTCTAACTTGAAGATTTTAGGCATGTCCTCATCTTCTTCGTAAGCGTCGACGAATGCCATATTAACTGACATGACTTATCTGAATACGTCTCCGATGCTGGTATCTGAATCAGAAGTTGGTGACCCGGTTGAGTGTGAATGCCAGTCGCATTCCTCATCTGAACTTTCGGGGGTCGTTGTGGGCGTGACATACCCTAATCCACATCGGGTCTTGCTGTAGTAGTCCCGTGGTTTGCCAACCGGGACTGGTGGCTTGAAAGGTAATCGTCGTCCGGTGCCGTAGTTCAAGCCTGGCATAGTCTCCAGATCATATTCCTGCTTTTACATGAGGTATTTGGATTGGGGACTATAAAGATACAGAGGCAATCTTCCGGTATCTGATTCAGGATCAACTTTCTCTATGGTGAAGGGCTGTGGATCATCCTTCCGGCCGAAGATGATTGGGTGGTCCCCTCCTTCGACTATGCGGTAAGCGTCTTCCACTGGAGTAAGCTGGTTTACGGTGTAAACATTTGTCACCTGTGTGTGTAGGTGAGTGCCTATACCGTGTTCCATAGCATACATTGTACAAAGCTTATTAAGCTCGAGGTAGTTCAAAGATAGCCCTTTATTGATGAAATAAGGTATCTTTTCTATCGGGATTACATCATCCGCGGAGGAAACATCAGCGTGGACAGCCACATACTTGGCCAGTTCCGGTTCTTCTTCGGTCACCCCCTGTATAAATGAAGACTGGGAGGATGACCTGGGCAGCTTGATCATCAAAGGTTCTGTCAGTGGAGCCGAGCGTGGGGTTGTTGGCAAACTAGCGATCCCCAATTTGGTACTCGATGCCGGGCGGGGAGTAGTTGGTTCGCTAGAAGCCCCAGACTTTGCATCGGGGTGACGATTATTCTTGGGAAGACGTATCGTCATTGGCATGTCAGAGGGGTTGAGCTTCCCTGCTTGTGATTGGCTGACTCTCGGTAGCCTGATTGTCAATGGCTCTGTAGTGGGTCTCGGCGCTTGGCCGGATCTTGGCAGCCGGATTATCATTTGCCCTTCTTGTGCCGAGAGGCTGTTTGCATCCTTACGCAGAGCAGCCGTAAGGGGTACAAATTTACCAGGTTTGCGCACTTGAAGGTGGATCGTCAGAGGTTCTTCTGATCCTGAGGCTGTCTCAGTTCGAGCCGGTACGTCTTCATCCAGGTGCCTCTTCGACTTCTCGTATGAGCAGGAGTCCGAGTAGTAGGACTCGACTCCTTTGAAGGGATCGATGTCGACAAATTCCGTCCTCACAAAGCCGTGTTTGTCGACATATTTGAAGCACTGGTGCAGCGTGGAAGGCACGATCATATAATCGTGTATCCAAGGGTACCCCAAGAGGATGTTGTAAGAAGTGTTCGTATCTATGACGTAACAGGTCACTTCTGACTAGAGATCGCCAATTTGGCACTTTAAGCGAATCTTCCCAATTGGGTAGCTCCTGCCCGAATTGAAACCGCTAATGGCGGTGCTTGTTGGCGTCAGGAGATGCATAGGAATACGGAGATGATGTAGCAGACCCTTCGGAATGATGCTTATAGAAGAGCCAGGATCAATGTGCATCCGGTCCACCTTTACGTCCCCGATGTATCCGGTATAGTATAACGGTCGATCGTGCAGATTGGTTTTGATGAGCATATCCTGCGGAGTGAAGACAATGTTGGGCATCGCCCCTGTGCACGCGCTGTCTTGGAGATTTGCAGGCGGACTCTCTCCTGTGAGGTTGACCTGAGCCAGATAGGCGTCGACATTCTGGAGTGCATCACTTAGAGCTGCACGAACATCCTTTGAGAGTCTCAGGAGCTCGTATAATAACAATTTGGCTGGTGTATTGGCCAATTGCGCCAAGATGTCGAAGTTGTAGGGCCTCTCCAACCCCTGCGGTGCATCTTTTCGGAGGGATTTGTCAAAGCGAGTCTCCTTCGACCTAGGCTTGTCGTTCGTCGGAGGCTGAGACGGTCCTGGAGTGTCAACAGTAGCTGGCTGATGATCTTCAGTCGAGTTATCAGCCACAGGTTGGGATTGTGCCCCAGACCGGGTAACGACAGCTGTGACTTCCTCAATATCTGCCGAGGTTGTGTGGCAGGATTTGACTTTTCCACTCTTCTTCTTGTGAATGAAAGGTGGTGTGGACTGAGTCACTTCAAGTACCAGGTCCGGATGGACCCACATGATCTTTCCCCGTGATGTGGTGAGGGGCACTAGACCAGCAGCCTGATCCCGAGGAGGTGGAAAATTAGTAATCTCCATTGTCGCCAGAGGGACGGGTACTACGCTATTTTGAGTCTCCGTTGGAGGGATACTGCCGAACTATACGGACACCATGTTGGCTGCCACGGTTACCTCCTCAAAATTGATGGCCAGAGCGTTCGAATCGATGAGATTTTGGATGTATCGTTTCAGTTAATAGAAGTCATATGTAGCGTGGTGGACGTAACGGTGGAAATGGCAGTACTTCGGGCTCTCCATTTCTGCCGGTCGAGGTTCTCGTCTTGGTGGAGGGAGCTGAATTCTGTCTCCTTGTATGAGCATGTCCAAGATGGACTTAACATGGCTGTCTTCGAAGGAGTAGGTCATTTGCGGCCATTGTTTGTCTGCCGGTCTTGACTCAGGTTTTTGGGCTGTGTCAGCCACCATAGCATGCTTGCCTCTGTTGTCCCGATTGTTGGAGGGGCTACCCTCATTATCGTTGTTGGTATTGGGGCGCTTGCCCTTGTTTTCTCCCTCCAAGATGTGCAATCCCAGTTGGCGAGCCTTCTTTAACCGTTCTTCGGCGCTAGTGGCACTGATGATAAACGTCTTCCAATCCTTAAATTGACTTTCGCCCATCCAGAGACTGATTGTTGGGAGCAATCTCTTTTGGCAAATTTCAATCAAGGAGGAATCCAGATTACCAGATGGCAATTTCATTGCAGTTTGGAGAAACCGCTCAATATAGTTCCTTGTCAGCTTCTCCTCTCCTTGGACGACGTCCATGAGAGTGGACATTGTGACGTCCTGCCCTACTTCGTAGAATCTTTCCAAGAACATGCGCTTGAAGCTGGCGAAGGAGTGGATGCAGTTGTCTGGCAGGTTGCGATACCAGTCGAAGGCGACCCCTTCCAATGCTCCAATGAATAATCGTGTGAGGATGGCATCGTCGTGGAGCAGATGGTCGGTGGTGACCTCGAAGTAAGTGATGTATCTACTTGCAGAGGTCTTGCCATCATAGGGATTGATGTTGAACGGCTTATATCTTGGTGGAAAGGGGACATCCCTTCATGCAGCAGGGTATAGTTGCCGTATTCTGAGGTCTTGAGAGTTTTTTCGGGCGTGAAACATGGCTCGAAGCTCCTGGACCTCTCTTCTTGCTTCCCTGGCATCATCTGCAGCGGTGGAAGCCGTCGTTTCAGGAGGATTATTGCCAGGGTTCGGTGCTGCTGAGTTCGAGTCCGCATTGACCGCGGGACCCGCGCTTGTTTGGCCAGGCGTCCCTCCCTGCAGAGCTGGAAGAGCCGCTTTGATCTCGTCTACAGACTTGACCATGGCATGCAGTATGGCTTCCAGAGTGTCGATGCGTTGGCGATCACTGGAACCACCTTGATTGCTGTCCGTCATAAATACCATCCTTACATGAGGAGAGATGGAAGGAACGGTGGAGGACGTGCCCTCCGAGTCATACCCTTGTACCGAGAAGTCATCGGGGTATGTGGGAATATTCTCCTCTGGTTCAGACTCGAAAGGGATAGTACCCCCAGCTTCAGAGCTTGCTTCATCTTGCGAGTCGTGGACGTCCTTGGGGACGTCAGTGCCTGTTGTATTTGATGGGAGAGTTGTTTCCCCGGGCTCGTTTCCTTAGAACATCAGATTATCGTGGATATTCGGAGGAGTGCTACCCCCAATTCCAGTGACCCCCAGTGGTGTGGATGATGAATCATCCACTGTAGCAGATTTTGTCTTCGAACGGGTTCCTTGGAAAACTCCGGTGGAGGACAACCGTTTAGATGACAGCTTCTTAGTCACAGTGGTTGAAATTTTCGGACTGAAAATGTTTATCTTCTTTCCTCTCCCATCGGCGGAGATTTTCTGAGTAGAGTTGCAGGAGACAAAAGGGGGCGCCTCATCCTCTGAGCTTGGTCGTTGCAGTCTTTGGAAGACGGACCGCCGGTCTTCTTGTACTGTTGCGTAGTTACAACAGCAGTTGACAATGATTTGGGTGCAGTGACGTCCGTGGGAGGATTCTTTGCACCCCAAGGCACCTTCTCTTTCCTTGCGTTTGTGGAGGATGGCCTCACGCAAGTCAGATGGGTCCGGATCGACCATGTTTGCTCCCTGGATTTTGGGAGACTTTTGGGAACCTCTCTGTCCGTTTGCCGCCGGGGGCTGGACTCGAGTGGTTCTGAACAACTTTCCATCAGAGGCCCGCATAACAGTATGTGGGACGCTCGGATGGTCAGAGGTCGGATCAGCGGACCGAGTTTGCCAAGCTCGTGCTGCCCTAGACTTCTTCACTCTAGTGCGTGAGGGCACATAGTAGAAAGAGTCTAAGTGGTGCGGGAGAGAATCAGACATGTCTTCTTGGGAGCACAAGAGATCAGGACCATAGGAGAGGCGGTCGAAGACAGAGCCGCGTGGAGTAGGCATCATGCGGCTGGAATCAATAATGCATGAGTGTTGGAAACCCTGGTCACATGAGTGTTCTCCATGCGGCTGGAAATCCTGGCTGCATGAGTATTATGCATTTGGCTAGCAGTTTCAGCCGCATGGTCATCATTCATGCGGCTGGCAATCTTGGCCGCATGAGTCTTCGCTTTGCGGCTAGTGCCCTTGTTCGGTTTCTTTCTGGAGCACATAGAATCGCTCTTTGCCCCTGCAAGTCCAGCATCGTAGTGCTTTCCTCTGCCGGACTTGGGGACAGCATAGCCCTCTATGGCTTGAAGTGGGGCCGCGCGAGAGTCGCCTTCGCCGTCTTGGGTAGCAGAGAGTATTCCGTCGAGGGCCTGGGGAGGAGCAAATGATTTTGGCCTCCACTCCTTGCGAGCCTTCTTTGTGCGGGTATGCTTCTAGACCGGGCCAGCGCTTCCTTCGGAGAGCATTTCTTCGAACGCCTGTTGGTCGATGCGGACGACCATCTTCTCTTGTGTGGAGCCAAGTTTGGCTGCATCCGATTGCGTCACCAACTCCTCAGCCGTGGAGAAGTTTGTCCCCAGCAGAGTCACCATCGTATTTTCCATGAAATATAAAAGAGCAGAACAATTATCGGAGGACTGGACTTTTACTTCTCGATACAAACTCGCTTGTACAAAGAAAGCCTAGGGACGAAAACCTAGGTACAGTAATCTAAGTACAATTGTTTATTTTAGATTCTGGAGGGATGACGATAGAGGCTCCGGAAAGCGACGACAGCTCTGTCTTACTCCTTGGACGATCGGATGCAGCCTTGGCTCCAGAAAAGATCTGCTTGGCGTTGAAGAAATGCTCTCTTTGCTCTCTCTCTCTTTTTCTCTCCAAGTATTCTGATGCTCTGATCTCGAAAAAGGGTCCTTTCTGTAAGGGAATGGCACCTTGCTATTTATAAGAGTGGGATGCAATCATTAGGGTTTGCAATAATTGCGCCCTTGATATGTCGGCGGCTAAGCATCCCTGAATCTGGGCCGGTCATCTTGAGTATAAGAGATTTGAGCAATTAATATGATTGCATCAAATCTTTTGTGGGTAATTAATGATGATTGACATAAATCCTCCTGATTTGTCATGCCCATCTCGGATTTCCCGCCACGTGTTATTGATTTGCTAGATTGCAATTGATCTGATTTGATCCCAATATTTTATTGAGATTTGTTGATGGACCTTGATCGATTTGATGCCACGTGTCCCACTATCATGCCACGTGTCTTAACCGCGAGCCACTGAGGAAATCTGAGCCGCATGAGGATCCCCTCCATCGAGCCGCATAAGGCCGGCCACGTATCGAGGCTGCTTGGGAGTGGCCCCTAAACATTTGAAACGCATGGTGATGATCGGAGTCGCATGAGCGTAGGCGGCCGCATAATGAGTAGCTCTTTCGTGAGCCGCATGGAGATAGTCCTCGTGAGCCGCATGGGGTAGCCTCTGCTTGTGCCGCATAAGACTGCTTCGGTCTGATCCGCATGGGACAGCTTCGGCCTGAGCCGCATGAGGTGGTCCCTGCTCGAGCCGCATGCGACTGTCCACGTGTCAAGGCCGCATGACAGTTTCTGGATCTCGGGAGATTGTGTCAGAGATTTTTTTCATTTCCCTAGGAGTCTGTCATTATGACAGAGTCATAATTGTATCTTTGTGTCAGAGCTGACATCTGTCAGAGCTGTCAGCCGTCAAGGCATTTAATGTAGTAAAGGACAAAGGGAAGAGCTGTTGCAGGCCACGTGGCTCCTCTCTGAGCCGCATGGAGCTTATCCGAGCCGCATAGACGCTTGAGCCGCATGGACCCCGAGCCGCATGAGTTTTCTGAGCCGCATGAGGCTCCCTGGCCGCATGGATCTTTTTTTATTATTTTCTATGATTCTACAAGCCCCAGGAAACTCCTGATCTCTGCTACTGAAGTCGGCGCTGCCCAAGCCTCAACTGCTGTGATCTTCTTCGGGTCCACTGAGATACCATCACCAGTCACCACATGACCCAAGAAGTCAACTCTGTCTAGGAAGAACTCGCACTTCGAGAGCTTGCCATACAATCTCTCCCTCCTGAGATTCTCTAGAACCACTCTCAAGTGCTCCTCGTGCTTTTCCTCTGTCTTGGAATATACCAAGATATCATCAATGAACACCACCACGAACTTGTCCAAGTACTGGTGGAACACCTTGTTCATTAGGTTCATAAATACTGCTGGTGCATTGGTCAACCCAAACGGCATAACCAAAAACTCAAACTGCACGTACCGCGTCCTGAAAGCGGTCTTGGGAATATCCTCTCCCTTTACCTTCACCTGGTGATAACCTGACCTCAAATCAATCTTGAAGAACACCCGAGCTCCGCTCAACTGATCAAAGAGATCATCAATCCGTGGCAGTGGGTATCTGTTCTTGATCGTCAGGTTGTTGAGTGCCCTGTAGTCGATACACATCCGTACCGACCCATCCTTCTTGGGTACGAAAAGTACCGGTGCACCCCAAGGTGAAGAACTCGATCGGATGAAGCCCTTGTCCTGCAGCTCATCCACCTACTTCTTCAGCTCCACCAATTCACTGTTGTTCACTCGATAGACATGCTGGGAAATCGGTTCCGTGCCGGAAACCAAGTCTATCGAGAACTCTACATCCCTGTCCGATGGAAGCCCTGGCAACTCCTCTGGAAATACGTCCATAAACTCAGCGATCAAGGGATGCGGAGCCACCTGCTCCTCAACTGAAGCTCCACAGAAAACTCCGCCGTCCTGCTCTGCCTGCCGCCGGGTGTACTCAAACTCTGGCTCTCCTGGCGCCCCAAACAAAACTCTACCCCCTCGGCAATCAATGCGGGCATGGTGTCTACTCAGCCAGTCCATACCTAAAACAATGTCGTAGTTCGGGAATGGTATGACGAGTAAACTCACTCCCAACTCTCGGCCTCCCAATATGACGCTCCTCCCTCTGCAAACATCACTCACGAGGATGGCCCCACCCCCGGTCGTGATCTTACAGGTCCTAGGCAATGGTTCTGAAACCAGACTGTGTCTAATAGCATACGATACTGACACAAAGCTGTGGGAAGCCCCGGAATCAAAGAGTGCAAATGCTAGAATGGAGTCGAGAAGAACCGAACCTGCTATCAGCTCTTCGATGGCCTCTGCATCCTCAGCCGCCATGGTGAAAGCTCGCCCCTGCTGTCCACCTCGTGTCTGCTGCTGGTGCTGATGGAACCTCTGCTGCTGGGTCTGCAGGGCTGGTCCCCTCTGCTGGCCTGCTAGAGCCTTGGCTCCACCACCCTGAGCTCCTCGCCCAAAAGCCCCAGGGCAATCCCTCAACTGGTGATCTCCCGCACCACAAAGTAGGCACTTGCCTAGCTTCTTCCTGCACTCATGGATCATATGCCCCGGCTTCTTGCAGAAGGCACAAATGACTACCTGCTGTTGACGGCATTCCTACTGCTGATGCCTCTGCTGCTGCTGCACCTGCAGAAAAAGTGCCCGACCCTGCTGTTGATACTGCTGCTGGTACTGCTGAAATGGCCTCTGTGGCTGCTGATGCTGGAATTGAGGCCTCTTGGCCTGTCCCTGACTGCTGCTGCCACCCTGGAAGTTACGACCCCTCTTCTGCTTCAACCCTAGGTCGTCTTTCGCCGCCATGGCCCTAGAAAATATCTCTGCAAAGGTGGCGTTCCGGTCGCTTTTAGTCAGCGACCGAACCTCTCTAATCAAGCCTCGACGAAACTTCCTCGCCTTCGTCTTCTCAATCAAGTCATCTATAAATCGGGCCAGTCTACAAAACTCACCCGCATACTCAGCTACTACCTGGTTCCCCTGAACCAGACCCTCGAACTGTGCCTCGATACCTCCCAAGGCCACATTAGGAAAGAACTACTCCTTAAACAGCTCCTTGAACTGGGCCCAAGTCTGGCCCTCAACTTCCACCCTGGGATCTGTCTGATACCACGCACGGGCTAAGTCCTGCATCTGACTGCCCGCCGCCTCGATCTGGAGTCGATCTGGTATCTCCGCCAGTCGGAAGATCTCCTCAATATGCTCTATCCAGTCATCGGCATAGTGGATGCCCTCTGTGCCGAAGAACTCCAGAGGGTGCATCTTCTGGAAGTCATGTATGTCCTTCTCCCTCCGACGGGGCTGCTTCTGGGCCCCCTGAGCAGTAATCATCTCGACTGTAGTGCGAACCAGCTGGTGTGCCTCGTCGATCCCCTGACGAAAATTGGTAGTCTGCCTCGTCTGCTGCTGCTGGTGGGACTCCATAATCCTCTCCACGAAGGAGAAGAGATGTGCAGCGTCTACCATCCCCGCAGGCGAAGGCTGCTGCGGTGGAAGGATCTCAGGAATCACAATGCTCGGCCTCCTGACTGGTGGAGGTGCTCCTCCAAAAGCTGCAAAGACACCGACTCCTGAAGGCTGCACTGGCCCTGTGGCACCGGGAGCTGGCTGCTGCTGAGGTCGAGAGGTACTGGACCCCTCTCCAGCATCTCCCAGTCCAGGGCGATGCGATCTCGTCTCAACCATCCTGGAGACACAGATCAAACAAGAAACAATTACTGAGAATGAGTCAAAATATCAAAGGAGGACAGTTTAAATTTCTAAGGAAGACAATAAGCAGCAAAATAGATATACGAAATCTGATAAGGAATTTTCCTAGTGTGATTGAGTACCTTCAAAAATGTACTAATTCCTACTGCAGGCTGCAGCGATATTCTAGAGTAAGGGCATGAGACGTGGGTACGTCCAGCCTACGCCGCAGTGTCGACGGTAGAACGTTGTCCTAGGTCACAACATCTAACAGTTTAAGGTAATAACAGTTATACTCCCCGAATGGGGGTGATATAACAGAATATATCTCAATCACAGCTAAGGTAGAATATGATAAGATAGAATGATATAAAAGATGCAAGTTCCAATCCACAGGAAATACAAATAGAGAAAAAGCTAAGTGTCTAGATAAACTCTACTAACATCCAGAATAATACAGATCCAAATATATACAACTCAAACTCCAATGCTATAAAATAAGATAAAGACATCTATGGAGCAACAATCTCTACAGCTAAGGGATCCGACTGGAAGTCCGGATTGCAAGTGTCCTCGAAGGCTGTCCCATAGAAGGTATCTAAGCAGGCCTCCTCCTCGTCCTCTGTATAATTGTCAACAGGTCCAATCAGGACGGGAACGAGCACATATCTCTCAAAACAGTTCATAATAGGTTAGGAGTATAAAACATGCAATAGAGTAAAATACAAGAAGTGTTGAAAAAGAAGTACGAAAAATAGGAGATATTTGTAACTGAAAGTAAATACATGATAGTAAAGACTGTAAGTGGCTACGTGATTTAGAGTACAATATGGTTATGTAAACGGCTTAGGGGCACATGAATACAACTAAGAAGCACATGAATACCTACGGGGGATAGTGTTCACATAACCAATTCTACTCACCCCGCCCCAATCAATACATAAGGATCCATTCAAGTTACGTTATTGGCACATGAATACAGCTAAAGATACGTGAACTCATATAATGAGTAGTATATGAGGCACATGATAGTACATGAAGGCACATGAGAACATGTAAATACATGAACTAGTACGAGTACAAGGAGTACCTGATGCACATGATAAAGTACATGAACATGAAATACCCGATGCACCCGTAGAGGGATAACATCTCAGGAAAGGATCCATATAGTACTAATCCGTGAAGATACGTGTCAGCATCAAGTAAAGTAATCTAGAGGAAGAATACAGTCCAGATAAGTATGAAAAGATCAGAGAATGTACTCGCCTGCTATCTGAATGTCCAAGATGAAAGTATTGTCCGAGGAGTGGTGTCTGGCTCCTATTAGAACAGCACAAGTCATAACAAGTCCAGAATGGTAATAAGATGCACTACAATGCATTCTACATGAATCTAGGTCAAACTAGACCAAAGTCAACTCTGGTCAACCCTAGAAGTCAAACTAGGTCAACCAAGTCAAACCTAAGTCAACAAGTCTATACTAGTCTAACTAGTCTATTCTAGGTCTAACAAGGCTACACAAGTCCAATCTAGGCTCACTAGTCAAGAAGACACACACATAGGCCATAGGCTATATCATGCCTATAAGCCAAACCATAACACATATACTCATGATAACATTTATATCTAAATAATACCCTCATTGATATATTTATAATCTAATATAGAAATACACATATTGATCTATTTATATAAGCTAATATAGAAATGCATATAACATATAGGCTACTATAAGCATATCACATATACATTATATATATCCATATTAATATAATATGGTAACATACATTATATAAGATACCTTAAATGAATCTCACATACTCATATACAAAGGGAAATAGGAATGAAAGGTGCATGTGTGTGTGAGAAAACATGAGAGTGTGTGTAACCTGTGTTCAGTGAGGTTCCTGTGTGTGTATCATGTAGGAAACAGTGAGTGTCACATAAGGGTGTCCAGAGAGTTGTGTGTGTGTGCTAGTGATACATGAGAGTGTTGTGAGGCATGTGTATGTGTGTGTTAGGCTAAATCAGTGAGTACAGGGGGTATAATACCCTGAATTCAGAACAGTGTAGGCAAAGCAAAACAGTGTACTTGTCTATAGGGAAATAGGGAAATCAGTTCAGGGAAGTTAAGGAAAAGGAGATCAGTCTCAGGTTTTGTAGGAATTATGCTCAGTTCATGGAAGAAAACAGTAGGCTAGAAACAACCTCAGGTTAAGAAATCAGTGACAGGAAGCATTGAATCAAAACATTCATTAATCTCAGTTAATAGAAGAAGAAAATCTCAGGTTAAAGAATTTAAGTGAAATGGAAACCATGAAGTTACAGTTAGAAAGAACTAAATTCTCAGTTAAACAGTTAAGGAAACAGGAAATTAGTTCATTCACTAGGAGAATCATTCCCAGTTAACAATTCATAGGGTTTAGGAATATAGTTGACAGGAAACAGCATGCTAATCATTGTGTTCAAGTGTCAATGCAACCAGTGAGCTGACACATTGCTAGGAATGAATGAAACATTCAATTAAACTCAGTTAAGAATGAATTATAACAACATTACACCTATTAGGAATTTTCAGCAACTCTCATATTTCAGTTAAGTTAAGAAGGAAGAACAGGGAATAACATTTCAGTCCTATTCCATTCGAATCCAACAAAATGTCAAAATCCTATTCTCTAACCCAAAGCCAAATTCGAATGCAATATACCTAGCTAAACATGAATTACAACATGTGGGGATAATTAACAGAGGTTGAAACATCAATAGAAATGGGATTAAACAGTTAGGAATATTGAAAAAATAGTGTATCAAGAATGTATCAATGTTCATGCCATTTGCCCTAATTCGAAACCAATTTCCATCCAACCTTTAACCTAATATGTAATCCTAATCTATCATAGATAATTAGACATGATAGGATCTAGATTAGCAATTAATAACATGTATTAAAACATTAAAAACTGAATTAAAAATAATAAACCAATACAATATACTGATACGCACAGTGCACACCCTGTGCACGCGTGATATCGTGTCCGACACGACACGAGGGGTCATGTCACTTGACACACGTGGTGTCAGTGGTCGCCCCTTCGTTTGTGTCAAGTATTATGTGTCGAAGTGTCGTGTCCAGCTCGAAATCAGCCCCGAATAGCAGGGGAGGGAAATTGTACGCGCACGTGAGGTGCACCCGCGTGTTCCCGTGTCCGTGGTGACACGACACGACACCAATACGTGTTCAGAGCAATGGAATCTCCTAAGCGAGGTTAAAACCTAATTTTCAATTTAATTACATCCTTGAAAATAGATCGAAATGCCCTTTGGGACATTTCATCAAACACCTAATTACAAGGACTGATACGTGTCCGATACGGATACGTATCGGACTCGAAACCTAGGGTTAGCTATACCTACAGCTAGGGTAGGCCTAGGGCTTCCTAGATATGCAATAAAATCAACATTTTATGGTGTAGAATTGAAATTACCTATAGGTTGCAAATCCTCAAAAAAGTCCAAAGAGGGGTGTTCCTCTTGATAGCCAAACTTCCCCAAATTGTCCAAACTCTAAAATATTCTTCCATAAACAGTAAGAATAGATGAATTAGAACCTATTGCAATTGGTTTGGGTAGAAAAGGAATTAAATATGAATTTCTATGAATAAATGAAGATGGAGACTCACCTCTTTCTAAAACTTTACAAAAATTCTAAGGAAGGCTAGCCCTAATTTCTAGGAGCATTAAATAGAGGGTGGTAACCTAAGTGGCCGGCCATGTGCTGGATTGGGCTAGGGTTAGGGTTCTACTAGTAGTCTATGGGCCTCCATGGGCCAAAGTCACTAATCATGACTTGTGAAATCACAAGCCATTTCTAATCAAATCAAAACCTAATTTCCTCAAATAAATTCTAATGAGTTAAATGTCACTAACTTAGGTCAAGCTAGGGTTCCATATCCTAATCAAATAGTCATGATCTAGGTTAGCCTCTAGGACAGTCTCCAAAGTCAACACTAGTCAAAGTCAAAAATAGCACCAAATCAAATATACTAAAAATCACTGAAAAATTCTAATAAATATAATTAAAACTAATAATTCCCAAATAATTCCAAATTTTTAAAAATGACCAAAATACCCTCAAGCTAGTAAAGTGGTAGTGATAATTATTAATATTATTAATATTAATATTATTATTATTATTATTATCGTTATTATTATTATGGTTATTATTATTTGAATATTATTAATACTGATATAATATGTTATTGTTATTTGATATTATTAACAATTGCCTTCTTATTTTATTATAGTTATCATTCTATAAAAATATGTATATAATTATTTTGACAAAAGATAATATTAAGTTTTGACCAATATATATGCTGTTGCATGTATATTATTTTATCAGTTATTATTTTCTTAGTAACAATCAAAATATATATTATAAATATTATAAATATTTTATTATTATCGTTTGCTTCACTAGTGTTAATATTATTATTTATTAGTAAATTATATTATTATATTTTATGGTATGATTTTGACCTAAAAAGTATAATCATAATATTTCCTAAAAAATAATAATAATTTGACCAAAATTAAGGGTTTAACCCTAAAATAATTTTTATGTTTCAAAATATTTATTAAAAAATATTTTTATTGGCAAAATCATTGTTTCTAATTACCTAGTTATTTTCTAAAAAGATTATTAAATATTTTGACTAAGTAGAGTTCTTCATATATATATTTTTAGAATAATTATGGATAATTATCTATACCAAATCTATTTGTATATCAAATCTTGTCCATGGCCAATCGCCTATTTCCTTTTCTTCTGTGAATTTCGAACTTCCTTATATCGTCCATAGCCAATTGGACCATTCCGGACCCACTGACATGGGCCGTGCTATCACTTAAGATCATTTTGCAGAGTTTGACTTCTGTGACTATTTTTGTGTCGACATGATCACATTGCGTGTCAACTACAACCAACTCAAGAGGTAACCTTGTATTGTTGTTGCACCGAAGTCGCAATTCGTGCCACCTTGATCATTGCAGTACACCAGGCGTCCTACCAGACAAGATACCTTGCCATTTGCTGCTTATTTATTTTAGCTCATATTTCATGCATTGTTCATTATTTTTTTTATGCAAAATAAACTGTGATACATGGCATAACCTGTTAGAACTTATTGTTCATTTATATTTTCTGCTATGTATTATTTTTCTTACACAAGTTTTTTATACATTAAACCTAGATTTAAGGGACCACCTTGTGTGTTGCATACATAGGCCTTGACACATTTATACCACGTTGTTGTGAGTCACATGTAGGACTCGGACATGCGTGATTGGCTGGCCACCAGTACGTATAAGCCGTGCGTTAGGAAATAACTGCTATTAGAATTGTATGCTAGAAGCCTTAGCAGTTATGAGTTTGCATTGGCGGGGAGAACATGATTGGAAGTTGACTACCACCCTATCTATCGTAGACTCGCTCGCTACTGAGGAACGATAGGTAGACTATATGCTATAGACTCGCTCGATACTGAGGAATAGTATATGGTGTTGTGACTCGCTACTGAGGTACTGTATTAGCATTTTCTTGACTTGACCCAGTAGTCATGCGACCATGAACTGTTCTTAAAACTGCATTCACCAAGAACGGTTAGGCTACCTTTATCCGTTAGGTACGAGTACTTTTGGTTTGAGTACTTGTATCTGACCATGGCTTGGAACAATAACTTGTCGCGAATTAGTTCGTCACATCTTGTCCTTGTTTGGTTGTAGGTGTGACTTACTACTCCGATGAGAAGGCATTAAACCTTTTTGGGGTCCGGATACCATATTGGATTCATAGCATGGAAAGATACGTCGCCGTGAATTAGTTTACCATCTCCTGTCCTTGTTTGGTTGGGGGGATGGTAAGCTAGTTCAATAGGTGTGTATTGGACCATGTTATAATTCAATTGACTTATTTATTTGAGCAATATTTATTCAGTTTATATGGCATGATATTATGTATCTTGTTACGTCCCTCTAAGGACCTGGTTATCTCCCCAGGTGTGTGCTCTTATCTTTCGTAGGTGTTCTAGCTCTAGTCGTGATCCTCTCTATTTCTTCGAGGATGATTGTACTTGGATCGTCTTCGCTTTGCTTCGCTCGCCAAATTCTTTCTTTTATTATTATGTATTTCTTTTTATAGTTGGAAGTGGATTTGTCTCCGCCCAACATATTGTACCAAGACAATTCATAGTTGATTATATGATATCTTTTATTATTTTATTTTGTGTGGATGGGATTAGTCATGGTTCTACTGCATTTTACAGCTTATGTATCCATACGAGGCCTATGTACTTCGTATAAATACAGCTGGCATGTCTACGTTTCTAGTCCTACGTATTTTGGGACTGGAACGTTACATATTTTTGTGGTGGCCCATGCAGGTCAAGATAAATTATTTGGTTACTTTACCGTACCAAGCAAGCCTGCGTATAGGATTAGAGTCTAGGATCTCATCCACATACTTGACCTCTTTTCTCGATTCCATATTCGACCGACTCATCGATTGCATCTTGTATGATTCCTTCTATCATTATTCTTATCTTCACTTCGTGCTTGCTAGAGATTGACCCTACTAGTTAGATATCCCAAACACCCTTAGCTTAATTCTTTAAGTTGGGTAGAATACCCCACGACCTGACACACCCTTGACTATTAAGGGAATACCAATAGTATTATCTAGACCATAGAGACTAGAGGAATTTAACCCAGTTGGTCAACCAAAGCCTTGGTCAATAAAACCGTAGAATGATGGTATAGGAATAAACAAGACTTAGATTTTTATGTCACTTAGACTATTCATATTGGTTCTTATTTCATCTACCCTCGTGCCTATATTTTACTATCTAGACTAATGATGCTAATATAGCCTAGTATTTGCAAGCTAATTCTTTATCAAGCTTGATCAAGGCATATGCTATTGAGCGGCCGCTCATTAACATATTGTCTAATCAGAACCGGTATATGATGGTCTGATCAACCGAGTGCACTTTGGTTCGCCTTTTTCATATATCAATTTACGTTGATGTGATGTAGTTAAACTTACCCCTTAGAATTTCATCCACGACTGCCTTAACAATTCCTTTTGAAAAAATTTCGGTCGTCTTTGAACCACGTATTCGTACTCGATAATATCGTCTTTGAACTCCTTATTGCGTTCACCTTCACCTATTTTAGAAGGACGAAGGCGTTATGCTAGAACTTCCTCCAGCCTTCCTATCAATTATGACCATTGTCACTCAATGTTGCTATATCTTCATCCTAAACTCCTCGTCCTCTTTTTCGGCCCTATATTTCCTATCATGACCCTCTAATCGCTCAACTTAGAGGTGAACCTAATTCGCTCTCTTAAATCGTGCCATCAACATACTCTCAAAACATATCTTTTAGGCCCCCCATTTATTTTCTTGATACCATATTACTCCTTTGCATGTTATCATGACTAACTTTAAATGTTATCTTTTAAGCCACGACATGCGAATCGCATGTCGAACATCATCCCTTGTCTCGCCAATTAACTTGATTGCTCCCCACCGATACCCCCTTGTGTCTTCTCACCCCTACTAATTCTTAATTTCGTGGACAAAATTCTTTTAAGTTGGGTAGGATGTAAAACCCCTAAATTTCTACTATATATTTTTTTAAAATTTGTACTGATTATTTTTTTATTTGTACGTCGCGTAGTTGCATTATACGTCGTGCGAAAAATTTTGTTTTCGTAATTGCTCGACGAGTGCGAATATGTGCGAGCTTACATATTTCTAGAAAAACATTTTTCTATAGTTTCAAAATAATATATCTAATAATTATTTTTAGTTATCGTACCAAAATTTCCAAGTTATGATTTTAATTATGAAAAGTCTTTCATTTATACAGTTATGATAATACATAATTTTTATGTAAATATTATTTAGACATACATATATATTTCGTAATTATTTAATAATATAATTTTTGAAATTATTATTATTAGTATTTTTGGGAAAATATATTTTGAAATTATTGTGGCGATTTAAATCTTGATTTGATTCTATGGATTTATTTAAATAGTTAAATTTATATCTATATTTGAAATTTGATTGATTTTAAACTAAAGGATGGAATTTAATTAGATTCAAATTGATTTAGAATTGGATTTAAAATTTATTAATTTGATTTAAAATAAATAGATGAATTATCTAAGGGGTTTTTAAATATTCCTAATGCTTATCCCACTGGGAATTCCCACATCCTATAAATAGGCAAGTACTCCTCCATAAATTCCTCACATCCACAAATTTCTCTATACCATAGTGTACGTGCATCGTGTCGGTGTCCATCTCTTTCGTGTCAGCCGTGACAGCCTCGAATCCGACCCCGGTGTCTTTTCAATAGGTTATTCTTTTTTTACATATACAAATTCTTTCCTCTCCTTCGTGTCCAACACCCTGGACACGAATCCCTACAACACCCGATACGGACTGTACAAACCATCCTACAGCCATCACCACTACAACCCAAACTTCCATCGTCACCACCAGCACCCTCGCCAAGTCAACCCACCACCACCACCACGGAATCGGCTACCCGTCAACCCAACACCGACAATACCCAAACCAAAGCAAAACCACCACGATCCCGGCCATCGCCGGCCGGCACCCATACCAAAACCCAAGGGAAAACCCTAAAACCCGTACCTGTCGCGCGCTGAGCTGGCCCAGCTCCGGCGAACGGTGCACCCACCGCCGCCCTAGACTGCCAATCGCCGCGTGACGTGCTCCCGGATCCCCTGCTTCCGCGAACTTCCCCGCGCGCCGCCTGCTCCCTCGTGCCGCCCTGCGTCAGCCTCCCTCCGCCCTCATCTCCCTTTCCCGAGCAACCCTCCACCGCCACCATCGCGCCCCTCCGCGAGTCGGCGTCGCCCCTTCTCCTTCTTCCTGGCCGCATCCCTCTCGAGCCCCGCGTCGGAGCTCCGGCACCACGCACAGCCACGTGCGTCGCACCCTCCGGCCGTAGCCGCCGCATCCCAGCGCCTCCGCCGCGCTCACCACCCAACAAAACCCCCATCCTCTACCTCACTCCGGTGCCGTCCACGACCAGCGGCCGCGCGCCCATCTCCCGTTCCCTTCTCACCTTCACCTTCTTTCCTCTCCGCGCTCCGCGCCCGTTGCCTCTGCGCCGCTGCACGCGCCCTCTCCGACTCCCTCCCTCTCGTTCTTCCCCTCTCTAATTTTTCTCAGTACAGTGAAATTTGGGTTTCTCCTTGGGCTTCTAAGGAAGAGAAGCCAGTGTGGGTTTTCCCCACTGGTTGATTGTGTTATTGTTATTATTAATATTATTATTATTATTATTACTATTATTATCGTTATTATTATTATTGTTATTATTATTTGAATATTATTAATACTGATATAATATGTTATTGTTATTTGATATTATTAACAATTGCCTTCTTATTTTATTATAGTTATCATTCCATAAAAATATTTATATAATTATTTTGACAAAAGATAGTATTAAATTTTGACCAATATATATGCTGTTGCATGTATATTATTTTATCAGTAACAATCAAAATATATATTATAAATATTATTAATATTTTATTATTATCATTGGCTTCACTAGTGTTAATATTATTATTTATTAGTAAATTATATTATTATATTTTATGGTATGATTTTGACCTAAAAAGTATAATCATAATATTTCCTAAAAAAGTAATAATTATTTGACCAAAATTAAGGGTTTAACCCTAAAATAATTTTTATGTTTCAAAATATTTATTGAAAAATATTTTTATTGGTAAAATCATAGTTTCTAATTACCTAGTTATTTTCTAAAAAGGTTATTAAATATTTTGACTAAGTAGAGTTCTTCATATATATATATATATATTTAGAATAATTATGGATAATTATCTATACCAAATCTATTTGTATATCAAATCTTGTCCATGGCCAATCGCCTATTTCCTTTTCTTCTGCGAATTTCGAACTTCCTTATATCGTCCTTAGCCAATTGGACCATTCCGGACCCACTGACACGGGCCGTGCTATCACTTAAGATCATTTTGCATAGTTTGACTTCTGTGACTATTTCTGTGCCGACATGATCACATTGTGCGTCAACTGCAACCAACTCAAGAGGTTACCTTGCATAGTTGTTGCACCGAAGTCGCAGTTCGTGCCACCTTGATTATTTTAGTATACCAGGTGTCCTACCGGGCAAGACACCTTGCCATTTGCTGCTTATTTATTTTAGTTATATTTCATGCATTATTCAACAAATAAACTGTGATACATGGCATAACCTGTTAGAACTTACTATTCATTTATATTTCCTGCTATGTATTATTTTTCTTAAACATTAAACCTAGATTTAAGGGACCACCTTGTGTGTTGCATACATAGGCCTTGACACATTTATACCACGTTGTTGTGAGTCACATGTAGGACTCGGACATACGTGATTGGCTGGCCACCAGTACGTATAAGCCGTGCGTTAGGAAATAACTGCTATTAGAATTGCATGCTAGAAGACTTAGCAGTTATGAGCTAGCATTGGGCGGGGAGAACATGATTGGAATTTGACTACCACCGTATCTATCGTAGACTCGCTCGCTACTGAGGAACGATAGGTAGACTATATGCTATAGACTCGTTCGATACTGAAGAATAGTATATGGTGTTGTGACTCGCTACTGAGGTACTGCATTGGTATTTTCTTAACTTGACCCGGTAGTCATACGACCATGAACTGTTCTTAAAACTGTATTCACCTAAAACGGTTAGGCTGCCTTTATCCGTTAGGTACGAGTACTTTTGGTTTGAGTACTTGTATCTGACCATGGCTTGGAACAATAACTTGTCGCGGATTAGTTCGTCACATCTTGTCCTTGTTTGGTTGTAGGTGTGACTTACTACTCCGATGAGAAGGCATTGAACCTTGTTGGGGTCCGGATACCATATTGGATTCATAGCATAGAAAGACACGTCGCCGTGAATTAGTTTACCATCTCCTGTCCTTGTTTGGTTGGGGGGACGGTAAGCTAGTTCAATAGGTGTGTATTGTACCATGTTATAATTCAATTGACTTATTTATTTGAGCAATATTTATTCAGTTTATATGGCATGATATTATGTGTCTTGTTACGTCCCTCTGAGGACCTGGTTATCTCCTCAGGTGTGTGCTCTTGTCTTTCGCAGGTGTTCTAGCTCTAGCCGTGATCCTCTCTATTTCTTCGAGGATGATTGCACTTGGGTCGTCTTCGCTTCGCTTCGCTCGCCAAACTCTTTCTTTTATTATTATGTATTTCTTTTTATAGTTGGTAGTGGATTTGTCTCCGCCCAACATATTGTACCAAGACAATTCATAGTAGATTATATGATATCTTTTATTCATTTATTTTGTGTGGATGAGATTAGTCATGGTTTTACTGCATTTTACAGCTTATGTATCCATACGAGGCCTATGTACTTTGTATGAATACAACTGGCATGTCTATGTTTCTAGTCCTACGTATTTTGGGACTGGGGCATTACAAGCTTGGTCTCCGATACAAAACTATGCTCACGGTCATACCCAGATAGAAAGGTATTGACCTGGATATAGAACTTAGCAGCAGCAAAGAACATATGGGTGTCGGGTTTATCTTCGGGCAAGGTAAAAATTGCCCCTGTACATCCAGCATTATTGTAGCCCCATGTACGTGCCCCGTCAATTAGACTCCCTATCGACTGGAGATGAGGGCTGGGATTGCCCAAAAGGAGCTGGCTGTAACCAAACTGTCGCATGAAACGGCTTGGCAAATAAGGTTCCAGAAAAATGTGGTTCCCATTCCTGAATACCAGATGAGAAGGCCTAATGGATTGGAGCCAACGAAATGCTCCAATAGGAAGGCTAGTAGTGAGTGCTCCCTCATCTACTAGGGTGTCTCCCGCGTGACCACTACCAGATGGAGGCGATACTCTAAAGAATTCGTAATTCTGCAGAAAACTCAGAGCTCTCTTGCAAACAGGCACCCCTGTAGCGGTCCAATCCCTGTCTCTGAACCTCCGAATGAAGGCATCTTCTGGCAAAGAATCAGCCATCAGCCCGACGTTCATCAATTTAGGACAATACAGTACCAGCTACCCCATCAAATAGTGGAAGGGTTACTCACTCCTAGCAAAGTCCTTCCTGCCCTCGGGTGTTATCGCGTGCACAACCAAATGCCGCAAACCCCGTTGGATGGCACAAACCATCGCTGGAAGCAGAGCCAGTGTGCGTCCAAAGGCCAGTCTTACAGTTGGAAGTATCATCCCTCTGCTGATTCTTTCAACAGATCCTGAACCGCCAGGGACTACGTGTAGGCCTTTAAAAATGACAATCACGCTGAGTTGATCAGGACAGAGTCAAAAGTCACGCTCAGTTGATCAGGACAATATTTACAAATCACACTGAGGAGACAGCTCATCATTTGTCAGAGAGTAATTATGACTGACAGCACAACAGTCGAAGAATGTCTCTTCGTATGCCACGTATGCACAGAATTCGAGAGATCACAGCCGTCTATTGCGTGATTTTCGAAATCTTCTTCAGCAAGACTCAACCTTCACCAAGTTGGCATACCAAAAGAGTTTATTGTCATTTAATACGACTAACAAAAGCAATCACTGTCAGAGATTTTGTGTCAGTCGAGGCACGCCAAATCAAGATAGTTGGCAGTTCTATCTCAAGTATGCGTGTATTTTGAGCTTTCCCTCAAGTCTGCGTGGATTCTGAAGTTTTTTTCCTCAAGTCTGCGTGGATTCTGAAGTTTTCTTTACCAAATCTGCGTGGATTCTGAAGCTTCCTGCCCCAAGTTTGCATGGATTTTGAAGCTTTTTACCCCGAGTCTGCGTGGATTTCGTCTTCAACAAGTTTGCATGGATTTCATCAAATTGGAGTACGTGGCAGCCATGCCACTGACCTCTCGCCTGCGTGTCCTGTAACTTGCACACGACTCATGCATGATCGCCATGTGTCCAACAGTTACAGGCCACGTCCAGTAACTGCTCACAACCTTACGTATGTTAAATCCTGCGTGATTTTCAACTAAGCACAGGCTGTGAAGACAGTTATCTTTTCAGTTATTATTTTTGACTCTATAAATAGAGTTCTTTTTCTCATTCATTGTACAGATACATAGTTATCTACTGTCAAAATTTTGAGAGCTTTTCTTCTTCGCATAGTCCAAGGGATAAAGCGATCGTCTTCTAGATCGGATTCCTACAGTTGTAATTTTCCCAGATACACAATAAATAAAGGAATTTATTTATGGAAAACAAATTGGCGACTCTGCCGGGGAAAACCATCTCCTCTTCTGAGATGGCAACAACTCAATGCGACACTTTGTCAATCAGCTCGACGAAGAAGGTGATGACGATCCAATCCGATCAACTCGCCTATGAAGAAATGCAGCGGGCTAAGAGTGGTAAGCCCACTACAGCCTCCATCATCACTGCCAAGTCGAAGGGACACTCTATGTCCCTAAGATTCAGTTGGCAGCCAATGGTGAAGTCTCTGCCACAGTGTCTACTCCTAACACTGGCAAGAACTCTACTGCAAGCAAGCACACTCTTGTGCGCTCGAAGATGACAGCAATCAAAGATCACGCTAACAGTACTGGCTCCTTAGCCAAATCTGTTCCAGTGTGTGTCTCCAAAATTAAAAGTCACGCTGACAGTACTGGCTCCTTAGCCAAATCTGTTCCAGCGTGCAATTTCAACCCCAAAAGTCACGCTGACAGTACTGGTTCCTTAGCCAAGTCGGTTCCAGTGTGTAATTCTAAAATCAACAATCATGCTAACAATACTGGCTCCTTAGCCAAATCTGTTCCAACATGTATTTCCAAAGTCAAAAGTCACGCCAACAGCACTGGTTCTTTAACCAAGCATGTTTCAGCGTGTATTTCATCTAAGAAGAATAGCTCTTTAGCTATCTCTTCTTCTTTGCCAAGTTCTACTAGAACTGGGGGTGGTCTTCCACACAAAGTCCCTTCAAAAAGAGATAACTCTTTAGTTGTTTCTTCTGTTCCTGTAGTTTTTACTTCAGGAACAGCTTTGACTGACAATTTTGTTAGTCAAAGAAAAGGAGATGGTCTTTTGACTATTCTTCCTTCTGGACATTCTATGTCTCAAAACTTGAATGAGTCTAAGAAGAAACATTCCTTAATGTCTTCTTCTATGACTTCTTCGAATTGGGCACAGAATTTGTCTAGAAAAGGTCTGTTACCAACTCCTAATCAAGGAGGTGGTTCAACTTTTCCTTCTCTGCAAATATCCAGATCAATGGAAGGAAAACTCCATGTTTCCAAAACTAATGTGTTACCTCCAACTGATCTAAAAACAAAAATTAACACTTCTGATGTTAAGAAACCATACCAGTTAGAAACAAGGATAAGAGATCCAGATGCAGAGTATGCAAGAAACTATGTGGCTCATATTAATCATTCTCTATATAATCAAGAGCCATCAAGACCCAAGAACAGGAAATATACTCCTCAATCTTCACAAACAGATTTACGAGAATATCTTCAACAGAAGAGAAAGAGTAATTTTGTGACAAAGGACCATGCTGAATGTGACTTCTATCCAAGAGTCATAATTCAATACAGATGTCAATCAATGGCTCAGGACTATGTTGATCATGAATGTGATTTCCAGCCGAGAGTCACAATGCAATGCAGATGTCAAACAAAACGACAATCTGTCTTCAATCGGATTCAGTGTGAACCTATGCCTGATGAAGATGAGCCTTTGTTTGCTTCTGTCAACATGACCTCTCGGGATACTGGGGGTAGAGCTGATAGTCCAGATGGAGTATATAGAAACACCAGAGCAAGAGCCTTAGCTTCTAGTCAAAGAACTCTAATTTCTGAAGATGATTCTGAATTCCTTGGAGAATCTAACTTCCCACCTCTTCCTACTGGGGGTAGTTCTCCTATAATTGACTTTGATGCACAAAGCAATGATTCAGAATAAACAACATCTACCAGTTCATCAATAATCCCTCGTACAGTCACAACTTATATGGTTGATGGGAATACTGATGAACCTTCTTCTTCCTTGACTCCTCAAGATCAAAGAATTGCTTCTTTAGAACAACAAATGAAGTCTATGGCTGATACTATGAAATCAATGTATGAACTTATGACAGCTCAGTTGCAAAATCGACAGACTGTACCAGATGCCATACCAACTGACACTGATATGAGTCAAGTACAAGTTCCTCCAGCAGTACAATCCAATACTCCTGGACCAGCTCAACCAAACCCTAGTCTCTTTGGAGCTGGAGGTAGTGCTTACAATGCTGTTCCTCCTCCCAACTATTCTCTACAAGCTACGACTCCACAATCCTCCGGAGTTGTTAATGAAGAATTGAGGAATCTCAAAACTCAATTCGAGGCATTCAAACAGAAGGATGGTTTACAAAGGTTAGGCATCAAGTAACCTTATCCGATAGAATGGAAGCAAGTATCGTATCCTCCTAAATACAAGCCTCCTACTATCTCATTCTATGATGGAACCACTTCTACAAGTCAGTTTATTAATCACTTTGAAGTGATGACTGATCAGCTGCAACCAAGCGACGCCCTCCTTACTCGGGTGTTTGTTGGATGTCTCAAGGGAACGGCTTATGAATGGTATAGAAGTCTCCCAGCTGGGAGCATTACCTCATTTGCCGGTTTCAAACAGATGTTTCTTGAACGGTTCTATGAAGGGCTTAATGACATGACTATGTCTGCTCTTATTAGAATCAAGCAGAAAAATAATGAAACTACAGAAGAGTACATTGAACGGTTTCGAAGAGAAGCTCTGAAGATGCCTCTTGGAACTCCTGATGCTGTCACCATCGGCACGTGCAAATCAAACTTGTTGCCAATCATCAGCATGTGGACAGGATCCACCCAATTCCAAGACTGGCCTTCTTTCATAGTTAGTGCCAAGGCTGCAGAAATTAGTGCGGAAACCTTCAAAGGTTTAGGAGTGCAGATGACTCCTAAAGAAACAGGTCAAGGTACTAACAATAAAAACAATACTCGCAAAGGAAAAGAAACTCTTGAAGTTAATCTTCAGAGCAAAGATGCATCAACTGTTCAAACTTCTCCTACCTTTACAACTCAACAACCAAGAACACCTTGCCCTAAAGAAGAATACTCTTTCGATGACGACGATGTCCTTGGTATCTTTGAATGTCTGCTGAAAGGTAATAAGATACAATTACCTGAGATCAAGAAACCTGATGAAGCTGGTAAGACAGATCATCCCAAATACTGCCCATATCACAGAATGCTAGGTCATACAATTCGTACATGTTATGTACTGAAAGGAAAGATCCAAGAAATGATTAAATCTGGAGCTATCTCTCTTACTCCAAAAGAAAAGACCGTTACCTCCAACGTCGTCTCTATGCAATTCGGAGATTTCTCTCCTCAACTCCTTGAAAGTGGGATCGTTCCTATTCCCAAGGCAACTCTTGACATAGTGAATCTTTCTCCTCCACAGTCTGAAGGATTAGTGCCAATCACTTTGGAAACAGGAGAAATCATGTGGATCCATCCTGATCTAGTGGCAGATTTTGAATCGCCTTCTCCTCAAAAGACTACTTCTCGAAAGTCCAAGAAGGCTGGAAAGATTAAGTCATGTCATATGACGTCTCTTGCGTCTACCTCTGACACAGAGCCAAAAGAGAAAGAAGAAGCACTTGTTAGTGCCACTAGAACGGAGAAACCTTATCTAAAGGATTATTCCAAGAATCCTGAGGATACTCCTAATATCCCTCCAGCTGATAAAGATGCTCCTAATGTTCCTCCTGAAGAAGAATCATCCATTGCACCTGTTCCTTCAACTACACCAGTCGAACCTGCTCCTTCCAAGCCTACAGCTCTTGAGAAAGGCAAACAACATGCTCGGTTTGATAAGCCAATCAAGAAGTCCTCTCCTCTTGGACTTCAGAAGCCTTATAACTTTGACATTCTAGCACAACTTGCTAATACTCCAGCTAGAATGTCCCTCTTTGAACTTTTACGTCTTTCTAAAGAGACTCGGGAGACGTTAAGTGAAGCACTTCTACAGGCTGACTCTTGTCTTGCACAATTGAAGAAGCCAGATGCGGAACCTGCCACTTGCTTACATTGCAACAGTGTACTAGAGATTATCCTAAATATCACTTTTACACAAGACGACATGCTACTGGAGGATAATCGACATGATCGGCCTCTCTACTATACAGGTTATATCGATACGATGAAGATAGATCGTATCCTTATTGATCCAGGGTCTGCTATAAGCATCATGCCAAAGAGTTTATTAGATGAACTAAAAATCCCTCTTCACAAACTCTCCAAGACGGTTACTACTATCCTGGGATTCAATCAAAGCCGAAGCGAGCCTTTGGGAAAGATTCATCTGAAGCTTCAAATAGGTGATTTCAGATCCAAAGTCACTTTCTATGTGATCGAGATCGTGGGATCCTATAATCTTCTTCTTGGGAGGCCCTTTCTTCATGAAAATAATGTGGTACCTTCTACTCTTCATCAGTGTTTTAAATACATTGATAGCAATGGAAGAGTACAAAAAGAAGTTGTTGACATAAATCCCTTCCATGGGGTTGAAGCTTATTTCAATGATTCCCGAATGTACAAAGAAGAGTATACAAGGGTCATACAAGCTATGGAGAAAGAGGATGCACAAAGTGAGACCTTAATAATTTCTGTTAAAGGTCGAACTACTCAGCAACAATCTCCCAAACCCTCTAGAGAAGGTTCTTTCATCATTCCGGTGAGTGGACGGATTTCTCCGTTACCTCAGTCGTTTGCTCAAGACACAATGATTATTCCTGTCAGTGGGCGTACTGCAATTTTTGCATCTCCACATGTGAAACAGGATACTCTGCTAATTCCAGTTGGAGGGCGGATTATTCTTCCATCTCAAGCTTCAAGGGAGCTCACCTCTTCTGAGCCATTTGTTATCGATCTTAATCGAAACAACGCTTCTTCTCGTTCTTCTTCTCCCCCTTTAGTCATTGACTTGGCTAAAATCTCTAAGGCTCAGCCTTCTCCCAATGTAAATATTGCTGCTTTTACATTTAATGAAAAGTCTCCATCTTTGCAGTACATTGATGTGTGCAATTATGTTTATAGTTATTTACATTTGTTAGATGACTTGGACGCAATAACTATGGGAGTTGTACAGACTGTTCATACAGATGTATCCCTAGAACCTGTACAATCTTTATACTTTCTAGTTCCCAGCAGAAAGCCAGGAGACATTCCAATATTCTTCTATAAAGGGCCCCAAAGTCCTTCTGATTTAGAAGATAATGACAAAAATGATGATATTGGAAGATTACAACTACGTCGTTATAGTCAGCAATCTAAAGACATCATCAAAAATATGGGCTATAACTTCAGGACTGGCCTCAATAGTGGAAAAGGAAGAAAAATGCCTGTTCATATTCCTCCTCTGAAATATGGAAGGACGAAATACGGATTGGGCTATATAGCTCCTACTCCTTTTATCAATATTATCCATGAAGATCCCGAGTCTGACAAAGATAAGAGATCTGATTCTTCTAATACCACTTCTTGGGATTCCGATACGAGTATCGGCGATTTCTACTGCAACATTCTGTCTTCCAACATGGTTTCCATTGACCATTCTGAAGAAAGTGATGAAGACGAAGAAGAGTTTGAAATCTCACCTAAATCAGAACAATGGGTCCAAAGATTAGATAATCAATGGGAGTTCCGTTTCGAGCAAAAAGAACCTCTGACTGAAGACAAACTTGTTCAAATAGATGTTGGTGAAGAGGGATCTCCCAAACCAATATTCATCAGTGAAAGTCTTTCTGAAACTGATAAGCAAGACATGATCAAACTCATTTGTGACTACATCGATGTCTTCGCTTGGAGTTATGAAGATATGCCAGGACTTGATCCACAAATTACAACTCACAAGCTCAATATCTTGCCGAATGCTAAACCGGTCAAACAACAACAGCGACGATTTCGTCCAGACATTATGGATGTAATTGAAGCTGAAGTCAATAAACTCATGACCTCTGGGTTTATTAGAGAGGAACAACATCCCGATTGGGTGGCTAACATAGTTCCTGTCCTTAAAAAGACTGGCAAGATCAGAGTATGCATAGACTTCCGCGATCTCAATGCGCCATGTCCTAAAGACGAATTCCCTCTACCAATCACTGATGTCATGATCGATAATACCTGTGGATTTGAATGGATGTCATTCATGGACGGGTATTCTGGATACAATCAGATTAAAATGTTTCCAGATAACGAGAAGCACACTTCTTTCAGAACGCCGATCGGTACATACTGTTATACAATTATGCCGTTTGGTCTCAAGAATGCAGGAGCAACTTATCAACGAGCTATGAGCACTATATTCCGTGAACATTTGCGGAAAACAGTCGAATGCTATGTTGATGATATTGCAGTCAAAAGTCGACAAAAGGAGGATCTTATCCAAGATTTGAAGACTATATTTGATCTAATGCGTAAGCATCAATTAAAGATGAACCCTACTAAGTCCTTCTTAGGCGTCTCTAGTGGTAAATTTCTCGGCTTCGTCATTACCTCTAAAGGTATACACGTGGATCCCGAGAAGATCAAAGCCATCCAAGAGATGCGTCCTCCACGCACCTTAAAAGAGCTACGAGGATTTCAAGGAAGGATCGCTTATATCAGGAGATTCATCTCTAATTTATCAGGATGCTGTAGACCATTCAACAAACTTATGAAGAAAGGTGTTTCTTTTGTCTGGAATGATGAATGTCAGAAAGCATTCGATGATATAAAATAATATCTGATGAGCCCTCCAGTATTGGTACCTCCCGTTTCAGGAATTCCATTTCTCCTATATACTCGAGCAATGAGTCATTCATTGGGTGCATTACTCGCTCAAAAGAATCAAAATGGTCATGAACAAGCCATCTACTATCTCAGTCGTACTATGACCGGAGCTGAACCTCGATATTCACCGGTCGAAAAAGAATGTCTAGCCTTGATGTTCGCTGTTCAAAAGACACGACATTATATCATTGGCCAGACTATTCATGTCATCTCCAAGATCAATCCTATACGGATCATGATGAAGAAACCCAGTGTTTTGAATTCTCGATTAGCTAACTGGGGAATCCTACTAGCTCAGTATGACATGCATTATATTCCTCAGTAGTCAGTCAAAGGACAAGCTTTAGCTGATTTTTTGGCTGCTTATCAATTCCAGAAGATTCAAAACTTTATGACGAAATTCCAGATAAAGTCCTAGATTCAAACCAAATTGCTGAAGAAGATCCTACTTGGCGTCTATTCTTTGATGGAGCTTCAAGGATAGGTCCTAATGGTGATATTGTCGCTGGAGTTAGAATCGTTCTTGTATCACCAGAAGGTCTTACTATCCAAAGAGCTTATTCTCTCGATCAGTCGTGTTCAAACAATGTAGCTGAGTACAATACATTACTCATTGGTCTTCAACTCGCTAAACATCTAAATATTCAACGTTTGGAGGTGTACGGAGATTCTAAACTCATTGTCAATCAGATAAGGGGTACTTATGAAGTCCGCCATCAAGATCTGGTTCCTTATCATAGATCAGCTATATCTATGGCTTCTTCGTTTGAAGAATTCTTCATTGAACATGTTAGGCGAGCATGTAACACAGAAGCTGACGCTCTTGCTAATCTTGCGGCGGTGTTAGCTATCCCGATTAGACGACAACAAATGATTGTTGTTTGCAATCGAGAGCTATTTCATCTCGAAAACAATCTGACTATAGGACTTCCAGTTGACATTGAAGAATCAATATCACATGATGTCAATGCAACAAGAGGATTTGGATTTAGTCGTAAATCTTTATCATCTTCATCTGATTCCAGCATGGAATTCATCTTCAGTAACTCGGCCGAGAATCAAAATACGGATACGGATTGGAGACTTCCTTTCTTAGATTTTGTATTGTATGATATTCTTCCAGATGATTCGAGTGAGGCAGCATCTATCAGACGACGATCACTCAGATTCTATTACAATCATACTACAAAAATCTTATATCGTCGAGCTTATGATGGTTTACTTCTTCGATGTGTTGCCGGTGACGAGGCTCAACAAATTATTCGCGAAGCACATGATGGAATTTGTGGAGCACATCAGCCTGGACCAAAACGTCAAGACCGTATTTGACGTATGGGTTATTATTGGCCCACTATAGTATCAGACGCCATCGAATATGCAAAGAAGTGTAAAGCTTGTCAAATCCATACGGATTTTATTCATCAACCTTCGGAATTTCTACATCCGACGGCAGCATCATGGCCCTTCGAAGCTTGGGGCATGGACATTATTGGTCCGATCAATCCGCCGTCATCAAAAGGTCATCGGTTTATTCTCGCAATAACCGATTACTTCTCCAAATGGGCCGAAGCCATTCCTTTGTCTGAAGTTAAGACATCCAATGTCATTAGCTTTATTAAGCACCACGTCATCTACAGATTTGGTGTTCCTCGACGCATTATTCATGATAATGGACCACAATTCGTCAGCCAGAAATTTACTCGGTTCTATGACGATTACCGGATCAACAATGTGGCTTCTACCACATATAGTCCGGCAGCTAACGAATTAGCAGAAGCTTTCAACAAGACCACCATCAAACTCCTAAAGAAGTTTGTCTCTACTAACAAACGTAATTGGAGTGAGAAGCTCGGTGAATGTTTGTGGGCTTATCGTACTACAGTTCGTAATGCTACTAAATGTACACCCTTCTCTCTGGTGTATGGTTGCGAAGCTGTTCTTCCATTAGAGATTCAAATTCCTTCTTTAAGGATAGCAATCGCTAATGAACTCACTGCAGAAAATAATGATCGTCTTCGACTTCAAGAATTAGAAGCTCTGGATGAAAAGCGATTATCTGCTCAACAGAATATTGAATTCTATCAAGCTAGAATCTCAAGAGCTTTTAATAAGAAAGTTAGAGTTCGGACGTATCAAAAAGGAGAACTTGTTCTAACAGTCAGACGTCCTATGACTATGACTCATATGAACAAGGACAAATTTGACGCAAAGTGGGAAGGACCCTATATTGTGAGCAAAGTTTTCTCAAATGGAGCTTATCAACTCTCAGAATTGGATGGTCAAAAAGTTTTGATGCCTATTAATGGTAAATTCCTTAAGAAGTACTATGTATAAATGTAAATGCTTGTAATCATCAGACAATTTCATGTTTAGAAATAAAATTTTTATTTTATTTTTATCATGAATGATGATACATGATATTAAAGAAGATCACTATCATCCTTTTCTACATTTGGACGTGGGCCACTGCCGTCCTTCTCGAAGACGCGATCAGCAAAAGAACTGAGAACCTCTTTGCTGGAACCCACGAGGAACTTACAAGCAAGCATTCTCATGGCTTCTTCTTCTTCAGTCTTTCCTGGTTCGAGCAGGAAGTCCAGAATATCCCTTGGTGGCTTGGGTACAGACGAACCTTCGCCTGCTACCGCCTTCTTCAATTGAATTGGATCAGCAGGGCGTTCTCCAGTGCCTTTCTGAATCCTCATGGCAATTTCAGCTTTCTTGGATGCTTCTTCAGACGACATTTTTTATGTTTGAAAGTAGAAGTGTTCGTTCTTGTCAGATTTCTGCTATATTTATAGGCAGAAGTTCCTCAAATAGTGAAGCGTCACATTCATCCGACGATTCACATATTCATTAACGCTTGACGGTTCATCCGTTCATTTCTCACATTCATCCGACGATTCACACATTCATTAATACTTGACGGTTCATCCGTTCATTTATTACGTTCGTCCGTTCATGATCTTCTATCAATTTATTTGGGGATTCGTTATTTATCATGTTTTCATAACCTCTGAATCAATTCCGAATCTATCTACTCATTTGTCATTTTTGACCTCTGCATAGAAATCAATCTATTTTCTTTTTGAGTTCATACATATTATCACGTCCATAATACCTCTGATAATATCATATACTCTAAAACAGAAAAGAAGATTTTATTATCTATCATGTCCACAATTCATCCACAAATACAAATTATTGAGCATAGAAGAATTATCATTTCCATTCTCATTTCACCATAAAAAGTCTATTACATTTTCTTAGACTTTCTTACAAATCATAATGGAAATCTATTACAAATCTTGGATTTTCATTCCACACCACAACAATAACCTAAAAGAGATCTATCTTCTTCTTTGGATCTTCTCCGTCGGACCTTCTCCGTCAGATTCGTTGTTGGTGGCAGTTCCTAACTGTCTGAGTCCCAGTCACGACCAAATCAGCAGGAATCAAACTCTGGTCTTCTCTCTCAGACGAGAGGAGAACTACAGAGTATGGCAGCCCGAAGTCGTGGTGCTGCCAATACAATTGGTGGATTGGGGGTAACCTCTCAAGGAAGATAGGAATGTATTCCATATTGGGATACAATTCCTAGTTCTGCCATGAAAGGAACTCTACTACCCGATTTTTCGGGGTAGAGTTGACTCCACCATCCAACTCTCGTGTATAAAGGCTCTTCCTACCATCTGAGGAAGACCCTTCTATCCCACGAAGAGTTCTGAGTTGTCTGATGTACGCGTCAAAAGCGTATGAGCTCCCTGATGTAGGTGTCAGCAGAATATTCTCCACAGCATCCACATCACCAATGCCAGTTCTAAAGAAAGTTTTCAGCCGAATTCCTGCAGAAAGCATCAAGGAAGAGGAGATTAATCAACAGAAATTTCATTTGGCACACGCTGGCTAGTCAAGCGTGCATTATACAGTCAGAAACAAAAAGCCCATTTTCAACAGCAACAAAATAGTACACGTACTATACTGGACTTACCTTCAAGATTGGTGCTAAGAATTGGCAAACTCATGTTTGATACAGTGTGTAGAAATCGAACATTAGAAAGCATTGCTTTCCTGTGTGAGAATAAAATCTCCCAAAAATTTCATTCTCAGAGAAAAAGAAGAAGAATGTGAGATAAGTATCTTTTAAACTCAGCTATCTATTTAAAGGACAAAGTACAAGCTTATTCTTGGAAAAGATCCGCGTAAATAGCGCTCGTAAACCATGGAATGAATGACACGTGTGCTTTGGAAGACAGCGCAACATTAGAAACAGTCAAAGAGTGCTAATTAACATTCTTCATTAATGCACGCTGTTCAAACACAAAAGTTGTACTACATTCTTCAAGACAGGCACTGATGGCCTTACAAAAGACAAAAGAAGAAGTGCAACATTTTCAAAAGAAGAAAAAAGCATAAAAGACACGCTCTATTTAGCAGAGCGACTGAGCTTAGTGCCCAGTTCTTCTACGCTCTTAACCCCCATGCGGTGTAACAGAGCCTTCAACATTTTACGCTGCTCTGCAAGGCTGCGTCCGTCAGAAGAAGACGAGCCATCCAGACCAAAATAGCTCAGGAAATTCTTGGCTAAATGCATGGGATCGTCTTTGAACTCGAAGACTAGGGGCTCCGGTTCCTTACCCTCAAAAGTGGGATCACCGTGGGAACAAAAACCCAATTTGCGTGCTTCTTCTTCAGCTTCTTGCTTTGGTGTCATGTTGACGTAAGATGAAGATTAAAAATGAATCTTCTTCCTGTTTATATAACAGAGCTCGCCGACGGTTCATATTCCACCATAAATTGGATGCAATCAGTCTCGGAGAACGAAGAGTCATTATGACATTTAATAAGTTCATTTGGATGTTTTCAAAGAACTTCGAAGTCTTTTCGACTTCCGAAAAATTTGAAGACATCTCAGCGAGACTGATTTCATTTTATCATCTTATTTTCAAAGTATTTCAAAAAATTTGAAGTCTTTTCAATTTTTCGAAAACTTTGAAGGGGGTCTTGTAGGCCTTTAAAAATGACAGTCACGCTGAGTTGATCAGGACAGAGTCAAAAGTCACGCTCAGTTGATCAGGACAATATTTACAAATCACGCTGAGGAGACAGCTCATCATTTGTCAGAGAGTAATTATGACTGACAGCACAACACTCGAAGAATGTCTCTTCGTATGCCACGTATGCACAGAATTCGAAAGATCACAGCCGTCTATTGCGTGATTTTCGAAATCTTCTTCAGCAAGACTCAACCTTCACCAAGTTGGCGTACCAAAAGAGTTTCTTATCATTTAATGCGACCGATAAAAGCAATTACTGTCAGAGATTTTGTGTCAGTCGAGGCACGCCAAATCAAGATAGCTGGCAGTTCTATCTCATGTCTGCGTGTATTTTGAGCTTTCCCTCAAGTCTGCATGGATTCTGAAGTTTTCTTCCTCAAGTCTACGTGGATTCTGAAGTTTTCTTCACCAAATCTGCGTGGATTCTGAAGCTTCCTGCCCCAAGTTTGCGTAGATTTTGAAGCTTTTTATCCCGAGTCTGCGTGGATTTTGTCTTCAACAAGTCTGCGTGGATTTCATCAAATTGGAGTACGTGGCAGCCATGCTACTGACCTCTCGCCTGCGTGTCCTGTAACTTGCACACGACTCATGCATGATCGCCATGTGTCCAACAGTTACAGGCCACGTCCAGTAACTGCTCACAACCTTGCGTATGTTAAATCCTGCGTGATTTTCAACTAAGCACAGGCTGTGAAGACAGTTATCTTTTCAGTTATTATTTTTGACTCTATAAATAGAGTTTTTTTTCTCATTCATTGTACAGATATATAGTTATCTACTGTCAAAATTTTGAGAGCTTTTTTTCTTCGCATAGTCCAAGGGATAAAGTGATCGTCTTCTAGATCGGATTCCTACAGTTATAATTTTCCCAGATACACAATAAATAAAGGAATTTATTTATGGAAAACACTACGCAGTCACAAAGCCATATCATCAGGAAAGCGGCTAGCACCGCCTTTTCTGACATCTTGAACTCGGCTTGTCTGAAGAAATGATAAATCAGAGAATTTCCCTCAGGATCATCTTTATCTTCGGTATCTGCAGCTCCTTGATCTGTCATCAGCCGATCTATCTCAGAGAACGTCAAGGGTTTAGGAGATGAGAAGGAGACTGGGCCATTTCCCCTTCTCTAGTGAAAACATATTTGGTCCAAGCCCTCGTTTGCGGGATGCACTACTAAAATAACCCATTTTAGCGACGTCAGAAGACGTCGCTAAATAAGAAAAATACGTCGCTATAATCTATTTGCGACGTATTTAGCAACGAAAATTGGATGTCGCATATAGGCAAGTCGTAGATGACAATTTTGTCGCAGAACGTCGTAAACAGCGACGTGACTAGTAGTGTCGCTAGACGTCGCAAAAGTAGCGACAGATAGCGACGTAATATTACGTCGTCAAAATAGCGACATAGAGCGACCACTTTGCGACGCCGTCAACTTTATATATGATGACATGGCACGGCAGCCACATCAGCATTTTAGCGACGCCTAGCGACAACTTTAGCGACGTATGCTGACAGGTGGGCATATGCAACGTCAGCAGTATAGCGACGTATAGCGACGTTACGTCACTATTTAGCGACGTGTAGCGACGTCGCAGAACGTCGCTATACGTCGCAGATATTATAAAAAAAATTTAAAAATATAATTGGTATTTTTGTTATGCTGTGTGTCTGTATTTACAGTGTGTGTGAAGTGCAGTGTTCGAACCATCGATAGTTTCGCTTACTGTTCTATGTTTTATCTTGGATAGAAAGAGCAACAGTTCAGGGTGCACTTCTCAGAGCTTCCTCTTCACGTCCTTAACCTTCTCGGGAACCTTTACGACGTCCGGAGAAAGTGAAGGACGTGAAAATGAAGCTCTCAGAAGTACACCCTGAACTGTTGCTCTTTCTATCCAAGATAAAACATACAACAGTAATCGAAACTGTCGATGGTTTCGAACACTGTATTTCACATTCACTGTAAACACAGACACACATCATCACAAAAATACACATTATATTTTTTTAAAATTTTGGCAGCACCTCCTTTGTATATCAGATCATCGCTTATAACCCAGCGTAGGTATATTTGTCATCCCCGTCGCAGATATCATAAAGTAAATATCACAATAAAAATAAGAGGCAGTGCAAAGTAAATATCACAGACACACATCCTCACAAACACCCAATAGAGTCAAATAAAAATGAAAGATGATAAAAAGTCTTCCACCAAGTGTATAAACGAAAGTGTACCAATAAACAATTTGCCCATAGGGCCAATACATAAAAGTTATAAAAAAATCAATAAAATTACTGCGGACCCCTGCCGCGCAACTGGGATAGAATGTAGTCATACTGCTCCTGGGTAAGCTGCACCGTAGGGGCAGTAAGAGGCAGTACAATGTCTGGAGTCGGCACCGGAGGCAGTACAGTGTCTGGAGTCGGCACCGTCGATAGACCGGGAGGACGTATCTGCTCCAGCTCTCGCAGTCGCTCACCATACACAGCAAGGGTACTCACCACCCTCTGAGTACTCGCCTCAAGCGGAGCCGAAACCTGAGTGAGTGAGGCAGACATGCTCCTCTGCGATCCCTCCAGCTCGACCTGTCTAAGCTCTGTGCACTGCGTAGATTCGGTGAGCATGTGCAAGCTGGCAGCTGTAGCCTGATGCAGACTCATCAGCTCCTGTATACTACGTTCGATCGTATCAAATCGTCCGGTGACGATCGGAGGGTCGAATTGTTGCTCGACCATATCAGAAATCTGCTGCTGTAACTCGCGATACAGCTCCTCGATCTGACGACGAATATCTTCAACTCGTGACGACGCCTGCGAAGCTGGAGACTGTGCACTGACAGTGGGGGCCCGGGATGACTCCGAAGCCAAATACGTGCCGTAGGATCCCGTACCGTAGTACGTACCCTTAGAAAGACCGCCAACGGCGGTCATCCAGAGCTCGTCCTGCGATGAAGCTGTAGGCAGCTGGGAGGAACTACCAGCCCCTCCCTCTGCTGGCGCACTAGCAGCAGCAGCCGCCTCCTGCTAACGTGTAAGTGTTTGCTAAAGTCTATATTGATATCTATTTTCATGTTTTCTAAGTTATAGTAAATTAATATAAAGAATAGAACGTACATATGCCTGCGATGCCCTCTCGTCAATCAACTCCCCAGCCCTCCGATGGGACGCCCTACGACGTCCTCTCGTGAATGATCCTCACAACCAGGATACAATGGTGTCCTTGCATTCTCCAGCAACTCCATGAACTGTGCAGCATCGGCGTTCGGTGCCTCCTCAGGTGCATCATGAACGAAACTAGGCCCCGCAGCGTCGAAAACCATATTGACGCACCCGTCGTCGTATGCATTATTATCTGAAACAAAATTAGGTCCCGCATGCATATACGGCTCAATGTAAGGCTCTGGCTCTGATACTAAAGACACAAGTTCTCCGTGTACGGTCCACTGATAGTAATTAGGTGTGAAACCCCTCGAGTACAAATGATATGTCATTTCCACTTCTGGATAATATTTCACGTTATGATATTTCACACACGGACACTTAATTTTGGTGCCGTCCATGTACTGAGGGAACGCCTTAGCAAACTGCAGGAACTGCTGTACTCCCGCTATGTATTCATCCTGCACACCACACATATCATCAGGACGACGATTGTACATCCATGAACGATTCCACAAGTAGTAATTCATATCTATTTGGAAATAATTCTGCAAAAATGGACACACATTATCCAACAGGCACAAATTCGTATATTATGTCTTATTATGGGACACACATTAGTAGCGGACAGTTACTAATAACAATGATATGCAATCTAGGTCAAACTAGGTTGTACTAAGTCAAACAAGGTCAAGCTAAGTCAAGCAAAGTCAAACAAGGTCAAAGTAGGTCAAGGGTTGACCTACTGTTGACTTTGTCAACTTTTAGTCCAATCTAGGTCAGATGTTGACTCTACTTTGACTTTCAGTCAAAATAGTCAACCTTGGTCAAACAAGGTCAAATCTAAGACAAATATCCTATTTTTAGTCATTACCTACCAAGGTACCCTTTACCTTATCGCTATTGGTATCCCAATACCAATACCTTAAGTTGGTACCCTTTACCTTATCGCTATTGGTACCCTTTACCTTATCGCTATTGGTATCCAAATACAAATACCGCGGTAACATGGTTGGTACATTAAGGGTCTTTGACAAGATGACATGTTGCGAAAAAATATATCCTTATATATAGTTCTCCTACGGATTTTCTTTAACATTACGTAGGAGAACTATAAGGATATATCTTTTCACAATATGTCACCTCCTCAAAGACCCATAATGTGACAACCATGGTTTAAAGTATCGGCCGATACCGATCCGATACGGCCAATACCGATACGGTTTGGCATGTTCCGATCCGATACCGACCGATACCAAATATTGACCGATACCGACATTGGGGGTCTTTGTTCCGGTCAATTCGGCAAAACTAATCGGTAAGGGTGACTACTATTTCATATAATTTCAAAACTACTAAGAAATAACGCTAAAATACTTAAAATTATGCCTAAATGTATAAAATATATGTTTTTAAATATAAATAATTTATTAATAATTATTAGTTTTCCGATACCAAAGTCCGATACTCCGATACGATACTGTCGATACTACCGATATCGCCGATACCAATACTCATAGGAATAGTGCGATACCGATAATTATTTGTTTTTCGATACCAAAGTTCGATACCGATTTCGATTCCGATACCGATACCAATACTCATAGGAATAGTCCGATACCGATTCCGATTCCGATACCGATTCCGATACTACCGATATCGCCGATACCAATACTCATAGGAATAGTCCGATACCGATTCCGATTCCGATACCGATATTGTCATATCATGTCTTGTATTATGTATTCTCTATTTTGTAATTTTCGGAAATGAAACATTATGTATTCTTTAAATTTATCAATATTGTTGTTGTGGCATGTGATTAGTCATTTGATGGAAATATTATGTATTATGTCATTTTAACAGTTCATATATTATGTATTATTGTCATAAATTTCCATTAGATATTATGTAAAAATAATTTGTAAACTAGAACAAATATATAAATGCAGTTATTTTATTTCAATTGCTATCATTTGTTATTTTTTGGGCAACCAAACAATATTTATAGAAGTGTCCAAACCAAAGTCAAGTGTCCAAACCAAAGTCAAGTGTCCAAACCAAAGTCAAGGATTCATATACAAGTGTCATGTGTGTACGTGTCTCCCAAACCAAACTCGTGTCCAAATACTCGACACAATGTGTCCAAAAACAAACCAAACTCTTTGGGGACACGATGTGTGTCCGTGTGTCCGTGTGTGTGTGTGTCCGTAGGAGAGGAGGAGGAAGGAGAGGAGTTAGGTTAGGGTTTACTTGAGGAAGAGGAGGAGGAGCTCGGATTGGGGGAGGAGGAGCTCGCGGAGGAGGATCTCGAGGAGAAGGAGCTCGCCGGAGGGGGAGGGAGTCGCCGGGGGGGAGGGGGTTGCCGGGGGGGAGGGCACTGACAGAAGGGGAGGGAGTCGCCGGGGGGGTGGGGGGGAAATTAAAATTTTCGTAAGTTTTCGAGTGAGAGTGAGGGGGAAAGAAGGCAGCGGCGTGCCCTAAGTAAAATAACTTAGCGACGTCACGTGTTGACGTCGCTAAACGTCGCAAAAATGGTGACATATACTTATAATATGTCGCTGAACGTCGCTATTCAGCGACGTAGGAAACTTCTGTCGCAGAACGTCGCCAGGCAACGAAGTTTTACGACGTATTTATAAAGATGTCGTTAATAGCGACGTCATTTCTTGCCGTCGCTAAATTACGTCGCTATTAGATAATATTTTAGTAGTGATGGACCCCTCGGTCTTACCCTTCTTAGTAATCTGGTAGAAAATAAAAAAGTAACAAAGTAACTCTTTGTACACATCCATCATATCAGAGCTCTCCTTCTCCTAATCCAAGATCTCTGTATCACTGGGGACGTATTCTGTATACGGCTCCATCCCGCAGGGAAGTTTGGACACCGCCTGCATCTCGTACAGAGCCAAACCCATCTCTCCGCCTGGAGTGAAGAAGGTGCACGTATGATGGTTGTACGGCTCTGCCAAGGAGACGAACAACGGCCAGTTAACCTTAATGCCATACTGGGTAGCCCTGACAGCATAAAGGAGACCGACAGCTTTTAGGGTGGCCCCATAAGTCAAGAGCACCTATCCAGTAAGGTCACTCCAGAACGGAACAGAATGTCTCTAGCCTTCCATCTGTATCTTCCCTCCCAGATATGACTCCTTCTTCGTCAACATCAAGTTGGAGAGAGTCTCAGTAGCATAGGGATGTAGGTTAGTCGGGACATCATTTAACATAACACCCGGTTGTAGCCCCCTAATGGAATAGGAAGTGGAACCCTTGACACACTTAAACGTGTCCTTTTTCCGGTCACCAGAGTTAAATTGGATCCTGCCAGAAACAACTCCAGGCATTTTAGGAATCAGGTCCCATTTTATTTGCCTCTGTACAGCCAGATCAGTAAATACCGATAGAGGGTACTGGCGCTTCATCGATGGCAGCCCTATTCTTTGGTCATTCAACGAAACTACCAAAGGTTCTTCCAGACATATCGTCGCGTCATCCTCAAAACCTACGCTGTCACCGAATAGGAAGTACGGCTTCTTCCAATAGCATGACCCTTCGAGATTCTCATCATTTATCATCTGCTTCAGAAAAGTTTTGTCATGTTCAATTATGGCAATCACCCGTTCCGTAGGTTGGTCTTCACTGATCTTTGTCTGAACATCGCTGATCATGCTGGTTATAAGGCTTGTACCAAGAACATGGCAAGCAGAACCGAATGGAATACCGTGAAGCTCCGGGACAAACATGTTTACTACATGCATCAAAAAACAAAAGAGAAAGTCAGACTTAGAAATCTGTAGGAAAAGCTAAGTGCTGGAAGACTCTTATGCGCCCAAAAGGCTATGCGCCCAAAGGGCCATGCGCCCAAAGGGATATGCGCCCAAAGCAAGTGGGCGCATAACACACGAACAGTACGTGGGCACATAACATGTCATAGCACGTAGGCGTATAGCATGGCAACATGTGGGCGCATAGCTCACCATAGTGTTGGCGCATGACTTCTGTGGATGAATAATGATGCTCACAGAAGTATGTAGCCTTAGGTGCATGTGCCCAGGCAGAAGAAAAGTCTGAGCGTCTCAAATTAACATTCAAAACTTTGTTTTTGAGGCATGCCCTCACCCAAAATTGGGTCCTGGACTGCCGAAGACACTACTGCAGGAGAAGGGCCACTCCGCGCAGCCCCCTTACCCTTCGTGGATCTCTTGGCGACCTTGGGAGACATGGTTCTCGAAGAATAAAGATGAAGAGTTTTCTGAAAAATTCTAAGAAAGGAAAGTAATGAGCTTTCTCTCTCTTTCATGTCCTATTTATAGGCACAGGCTAAACCTATGCGCCCACTATTCTCATGCACCTATGCACCCATTGTACAGTATGCACCTACAATGGCCTATGCGTCCACGTAAAGATCCGGCCTCATGCACACTATGCGACTGCCATTGCTGACATGGACGACGTATGAAGGATGGACCTCTTAAAATTCTACCCCGATGAATCTGTCAGTTCAGATTTCGAGAAAGATCTCAACAGTCGTATCTCTCTGACAGGCTGGCCAAAATACTATACGCCTAAAAAAGAGAGATGTGCTATGCGCCCATTGCATCATAAGAAGACAGTCCATGCTTCTTTCAAAGTATTTCGAACTTGTTCAAGTATCAAAAACTTTGAAGGGGGTCTTTTAGAAGCATAAAAATTTTAGCAAATTAAGCCTTATGCGCCCAAAGCCAAAGGAGGTTATATGCGCCCAAGTGTTCAAGTCACCCTGTGAAGCTCATATGCGCCCATCATCGTGTGAAGCTCTATGCGCCCATCATCCTGTGAAGCTCTATGCGCCCATCATCCTATAAAGCTCTATGCGCCCAAGCCTAACTCGGTCAAAGCCATGATCAAAACGTGTACGGAAGTGCACGGCCACGTCAGTCTCCACGAGCAGTCGTGCACCGAAGCATGCGGCCACGTCAACACCACGACCAACCCACGATCTTATGCGTCCACATGAAAACCAGTGTGCTTCCCTCATATGGGCGTATAACATCATTCCAGCTCAAGAACGACTATAAAAAGGGGTCACATCCCTCTTCAAAACACAGAACGGAGAGCATTTTCACGAGCCAAATTGCTGTACTTCTTGCCAGTGAGCCGAGAGTTAGCAATTTTCTTAGGTTTTCTCCCACTTTTGTAATCGGAGTGTCAACAGAGTAAAGGAGCAACTGCTGCTCGATCTCCATCGTCCCATTCCCCAGAATTCTTTTTTGTACTCGGGAATCCTCAGCGCAGGATCTCTCAGACGTACTCGATTTGTGGTGTCTTGCGCCAATAAAAAAAGACATCATTTCTTCTTCTTCTTGTGTGTGTCCACACCCTCTAGGCTTCTGTCGAATCTGTACTAGATCCTTTGTAGAAGAACATAATTAGTCCCCTATGTATGGCCTTAGTGTATTTGTAATAGAATTTGGTAGACATGACAATAAAGGGACTTCTTTCTATATCTTCTGTTTTATCTTTTTAGCACTGAGCCTGAGTCTTTTACATTTTTTGCACTTTAGCGAAGGGATGTCTTCAGCTGAGTTTTTTTAATGCTTCTACAAGACCCCCTTCAAAGTGTCCTAAACTTGAGTCAAGCTCGGGATACTTTAAATAGAAGCATTAACATGCGTCAGGACTGTACGAGTTGGATGATGGCTGGTGTCACGCCTAGCTCTTAGCATTAATTGTCCTGAGTCATCATTTTAGAGCATGGGCTCCTGATGGCTTCTGGATATTGGAGCCTCTTACATCTTTACAGGGATCGCAAATCTCTTTAGCCGAGGAGGCTCAGAGTCACGTTACTTTGGTCAATCACAGTACTGCCATCTGTCATGGAGTGGAGCTTTAGCTTAACTTGTAAGCTTTCTTCTGACCGATGTCTGGCTCATGCTTGGACCACGTGAACAGCCTACATAAAGGACTGTCCTCCTTCAAAAGAAGACTCAGCTGCTTCAATAATGGCCTTGCTTGCTCGATGTTCAGCTCCTGATGACCCTGGAGTTTGCTTGAGACGGCCGTCGGTGGCAAATCTACTTATCCAAAGAAGCTGTAGTAGAACTACCACTTGATCTCGAGATGTCCCACATCCTGGATGTCGTAGGAGTCAATGGCGTCTTGGACCTCTACTTCCAGGGTTAGGATGCTTGCCATTATGACCGAGGAATAGCAGGCCTGCTGTTGTGGTTTCTCTCGCCAGTAAGCTGGAAAGGTAGGGGAGTCCTGTGCTGGTCTTTATCCTGGCTCGGGCTAGTAGCAGATTCGAGTAGTGACTTTTTTTGACCAGGAAGTGATCGGCTCTGTCACCGCCTTGCCCGTGCTATTAAGAGCTTGTACCACAATTTTAGCTTTTTTTTATTCTGTGTATATAACTACGAAGAGTCTGTAATAGGTCTTTACAGCCACATGTTTTTATTTGTAGAAGCTTTCTTATTTCCTTTGCTTTTGTCTCCAGAATAAAGAAGAAATCTTCATAATGGATTTGCCTGACCAGAGGTAATATGGACGTGGTAGGCTTGATCTTTGCCGGGGTATAGAACAACAATCCAGAGGTAATATAGACGTGAACAATTTTCTAGACTGTCGGGATAATCATAAAATTGATGCGAGAAGAACGACTACTCAGAGGTAATATGAACATGGTAGTCGCGTCTTCCAGGCGTAGAGGAGCAATCCAGAGGTAATGTGGACGTGAAGTGCTTCATCTACTTGAGAGAATATATAGGAGAGAGAGCGAGAGATCCCCTTACGAGAACTCATGGGTACCCTTTTTAGGGGATGTAGGTGCCTATGCTGGTTCTGTCTTCAGATGTAATACTTATTTAGGAACTTGTCGTTGAAGGGCATCATTAGCAAGTCTCCATTAGGCTTAGCTAGCCGATAAGCACCGTTGGAGTACACCGTTTACATGATGAATGGTCCTTTCCACTTGGACTCGAACTTCCAGTCGTCTTATGGGTCCTCACCATCGTCTCCGTACTGCCAAGATGAGGTCGCCCACCCGGTTGGATATTTTACGAACCTTTTTGTTAAAGGCCCCAGAGATGCGAGCTTGGTAAAGCTCAATCCTTTGCTGCACTAGCAAGCGCTTTTCATCCAACGCTTCTAGCTATTGTAACCGCCTGCACTGATTGTCTTCGTCGATGAACTGATTAGAGATCATGTTAGTAGACAACATCTTCTTAAGGACTTGACCCATTCTGGTATCGGAGTTCCAAGTTGCGAAGTCAGAAGTATGTGAGTGCCTCATGACTTCTTCTTCTAAATCTTCTGAGGTGGTCGTAGGTATAACATACCGCAGCCCTCGACGAGTACGTTGGTAGTAGTTTTCAGCTTTTCCTTTTGGAGTGTGAATCCGTATGGAAAGACGTCGACCTTTGCTATAATTGAGCCCCTTGTTGCTATTCAGGTCATAGCCCATCTTCTGCATAAGGTTTTTGACCTGCACCATGTAGCGGTAGAACTGTAATTTGCTGCTGTTAAGGTCTGGGTCTTCAGGAGTTATTCGCTACGATGCTCCAATCGATCGAATATGAAGGGTTCCTTTTCTTTTTTTCCTGGCTGGAACTACGAAGTAGGTACCTCGGGCAGGGACAACTCGGCTCACATGGTTGGCAGTTGTCACTTGCGTCTGTAGTTTATACAGAGAATTATCCAGGAAATATTTGGTGTTCCAACATGCGCCAAAGTAGTTCGATGACAACCTTTTATTGATGAAGTAGAATATCTTGTCCCGAGGGATTATGTTGCTGAAAGAGTGGGCCTCTGTATTGGCACATACGTAATCTTCTAGATCTTTGTCAGTGAGGGCTGGAGCTGCCGCCGGAGGAGAAGGAGGACACCTCCCTTTCAGCTTGACCATCAAGAGAATAGTGATCGGATGCTCATGCACCTTCATGGTCGGCCTTGGGGTCCTCCGGGGTAACGTCATTCGTATAGGCGCCTAACCATCTCCCATCATCACTGGAGGCGAAGGTGGAACTTTGTCCCAAAGCTTAACAATAAGAGGCGCTGACACCTTAGGAGGCCTCCCTTTCAGTCGAATGTTTAAAGGTTCTTCGGCCACCACTGTGCTTTCTGAAGCTGTCTCTGTCTCGTCGTCAGCATCATTGCTGTCGTCATCCCAGGGGACTGACTTGTACAGATCAGCATCTGTACAGTAGGCTTCAAGTCCTTGGAATGGGTCGATATCAGCGAACTCTGTTTTGATAGTCCCGTCGTTGGCCACATATTTTATGCACTGATGTAGAATGGAAGGGACGATCATGTGCTCATGGACCAATGGTTGCCCCAGCAGCATATTGTAATTTATGTCTACATCAATGACATAACAAGTCGCTTCAGTATGAAGGTCGTCAGTATGATATTTCAGACAAATTTTGCCCAAGGGCCCGCTCATTCCCATATTAAAGCCACTAATTATTGTGTTAGAGACTGTCAACCGATGCATCGGAACCCCTAAAGTTTGAAGTAGGCTTCTTGGGATAATACTCAAAGAAGAACCTGGGTCGATGTGGATACGATCGACCTTAATGGCACCGATATACCCCATATAGTACAGGGGATGGTTGTGCCGATTATTCTTTAGCAACATGTCTTGCTGGATAAAAGTGATACTAGGAATCACTTCGACCATGCTGCGACAATGTGGGCAAGCTGCAGGATCCACTTTCGATGGCTGAACCTGGGTGAGGAGGGACTCGACATTCTGTAAAGCTTCACTGAGCGCATCTCGGGTCTCTTTAGAGAGGCGGAGGAGCTCGAAAAGTGACAATCTAGCCGGAGTATTAGCCAGCTACACTAGAATATCAAAGTTGTAGGGCTTGATAGGCCCGATTGCTGGATCCTTTCTGACAGGTTTGTCGAAGCGAACCTCCTTCTGTTTCTGTTTGTCTATGGTAGGGGCCCGGGATGGACCCGCCTCTGGTGCCTCAGGGATCTAAGGTGGACCTGCTCCTGGTATATCTGGACAGGGGGAGTATTTGGTGGAGACTCCGCCTGGTCTGGAGCCCAACTCTCCTCTTGCCTCTGCGTCGAACGGGTGGTCACCAAAGCATCGTCGGTTGACATCGAGACCATGCGGCATGCCTTGCTTTTCTTCCTTTCGTCAGAAATGGTCATAGATATCATCATGTCGGGGACCAAGTCAGGATGTATCCACATGACTTTGCCTCGAGATGTGGAGAACGGGACGAGCCCTTGAGCGTCGTCCCGTGCTGGCGGAAGGTTGACTACTTCCATCGTTATCTTTGGAAAAGGGATGACGCCATCTTGTACTTCTGTGGCTGGAAAACTCCCGAACTAGAGAGTAACCATGTTGGTTGTGATGGTTTTCTCCTCGTAATCCAACGATATGATGTTAGAATTAATGAGGTACTGAATTTGCCCCTTCAACACATAGCAGTCATATGTTGAGTGATGGACGTACCGGTGATAATTGTAGTACTTGGGATGGTCCACCTTTTCCACTTCATCAGGACGTAGACAGTTTGCCACTCTTCATAAGCATCTCGAAGAGTTCCAGCATATCCTCGTCATTGAAGGAGTAAGTCTAACTCGGCCTCTGCGCTTCTATTGACTTGGGGTTCGCAGCTGCTGAACCTTTGGAGATATTGACGGTCATGGCTTGCTTGCCTTTTTCGTCTTTACTGTTGTTGCTGTACGAGCGTCTACCCTTGTCTTCGGGTGCAGGAAAGTGTAGTCCCAGGAGCTGCACATCCTGGGCTTTCCTTTGTGCGGCATCTGCCTCTGTAATGAAAGGTGTCCACTCCTTACAGGGAGTATTGTGCCATAATTTTATAGCGGGCAACATGTTCTTGCGGTAGGAGTCCATAAGCATGGGCTCGGGCATGCCGGGTGGTAATCTGCGGGCTGCCTGGATGAAGCGCTCGATGTATATACGGACAGGCTCTTTCTCTCTCTGGACAATTTTTATAAGGGTCAACATGATCATATCCATGCCTCCTTCATAGAATCGGTTCACGAACCGAGTCTTCAGGTCTTCAAATGACAAGATACAGTCATCCGGAAGACTGTAGAACCACTCATAGGCTACCCCCTGCAGGGCTCCTATGAATATGTTGGACATGAGGGCGTTATCCTTTGGCAGGTGCCCATTACTGAGGCAAAGTACATCAAGTATTGTCGGGGTGACCCCTACCCTTCATAAGTTGTAAAGGTCTGCGGATTGTATTTGGGAGGATAGACGATAGTGTCCCACTTGGTAGGATGTGGCTGCCGGATCCCCATCTTTCGGAGTGTTCCTTGGTTCTCCTTGGCATCATGACGAGCATACAGATCCTTGATGGCCTGTTGTATCTCGACCGGCATTACGGAGCCTGTAGCCTATGGAGTAGACGAGGATAGTCTTGCCTGATTGGCAGCAGGCAACTTGCTGGATTCGTCATTGGTTGGCGGATCACGCACATGTGTAGAGGCAACGGGGGCCATGCTATTCTTGAGGCCAATTATGACCGAAGATAGCGTCTTCATGGTGTCCGTCAGCGTATCCAACTTCGTCACGTGGACTTCGATACGCCTGAGGGCTTCATTGTTGTCTTCCTCATTGCCATCGGCCATGAACACATACCGAGTGTGTGGGTGACTCGAGGGAGCTGTGGATCCTTTACTTTTTGGCTTAGACGCCTGATTCTCGCTGCCGTGAGGATATATCGTAATATTGTGATATTTTTCGGACTCAGTATGGTTGCTACCCCCGGTCTGGGGACTGGCTGTGCCAATGGAGACATCCTTGTCGTATTACGCCTCGTCAGATTAGAACACATGGTTGTTGTGCATGGTAGGAGGCTGGCTACCCCCAATTTTTGACAAGGCACCCAATACAGATTTGGAATGAGTGCCTTGGAACACACCTGCATTGGGTACCTTAACTTTGTTGTTCTCTGAGTACGAGGCGGATATGGAGTCAGGGGTTGGTAGAGATGGCAACGATGGTGGTCGGGACGGCTCCAATAGAGTTTGACAGTATTGTGTCACCGACGGACGGAGTCGAGTGACGGCCAATTGCGGAGAAGACTGCCAAGAACGTACAGAGAAGGCAACAGCCACACGAAAGCATGTCGGTCGGACACAACAGATTTTAGGGTTAGGTTTTGGTGTTTTAGTGTATTTATGTTAGGGGACACGGGCACACCAGAAGACTGACTGTAATATGTCTGTGTCGGAGGACGTGGACACGGGTGGGTTTAGGATTAGAAAATGTGTCATGTCGGACATGGGGAAGGAATTGGGCTTATAAATGTAATAGATAGCAAATGAATGAAATGAAATGGACACCCGGGGTCAGACCTGAGGTCAACATGGCTTGACACATATTCTTGGGAGATGGGACACAAAAATTCTATTGGTAGGGCACAAGTTGGACACAATGGAAAAATGGATTTGGGCATAGACTTATGAATGATTCGTAAAGGAGAATTAGGCGTATTTATAGGATGATTGGGACTAATCTAGAAAAGAAATATGCCAAGAATATTTCAGAGAATATTCTCTTGGAATATGCTAGATTTCATGGAATATTTCTTGGGTTAATTAATACTAATCCTTGATTAATCTAGGAGCTCGTAGAGAGTTCCTATTAACAGCTAGCAACCTATTCATTGTATACTACTATAAACCGAAATGTCACTCCACTTATAGGTATTTACTGATTTGCCATTCTACCTTAAATAATCATAAACTTCCAAATAGTTATCAATGTTGCCACCCCATGTTCTCAAATTACATCTGTCGTGATCACCTAAATAATTCACAAATAATTCCTAAAAAATAAAATCAGAAAATTAGAAATTCGGGAAAAATGCAAATTTCGAAAGCAGGGGGTTAAAAGAATGTTGACTGGTTCTTGAAGTATGCCCACCTCTGGAAGAAGAGGATGAGGTAGTAGCACACCTTTGACTTGAGGTAGTGCATACGAAAGCGAAGAGTAGCTCTTCGTCTTCACTACAAGTTTGCCTTTCAAAACACGGTCGAGTTGGCAGAGCAGCAAGCAACCATTCGAACATAGACTACCTTGGTAGAATTTTAACTATTTTTGTATAGCAACAGTTGATGACTATACAGGCACAGTGATATCGTTGTGTGGACACCATGCTTGTAGTAGTAGTCTCCCTAGATTGCGTTTGTAACATATTAATATACACAAATTTGAAGAGGAAAGTTTTGCCTTTGAACCCACTTCATGCACATAGATCGAGTCTGCGCATGGGTTCATTTGTAAGGAATTTTATTTCTGACCTACTTCACACGGATGGGAATTCCCTACGATAGTTCATTTTTGATTGATTTTGATGACAAACCAACTCCACACATATTAGGAAGCAGTGCATGGGTATGTTTGTTCATTAGGGATGGCACATACTGGTTGTCTGCGTATAACACTACTTTGTAAAGCTTTCCATCATATCTGCGCATCAACTTGAATGACACACATTCTTGAGCACTCCTAGATCGAGTATCCTTAGACCTTTTTAATTTAGCATACACTGGCGTATAATAAAGAATGTATATTTTTTGCTAACTTCAGAATCCTGGCACAAAGATGGATTGGAGAAAGTAATTTTGTTGAAGACATAATATCTCTCCACTTGTATGCATACAGGTTGAGAAGCAGTAGTTTTTTTCCCAGAGTTATGTTACTTCTTATGTGCACTTTGCTGGATGCGTATAGGTTGAGAAGAATTCCTCGTACTTGAGTCCATGGCATCATAGTCCTCTCCACTGTAAAGACTCAAGTGTTGGGCACTCTGCTTCCCACGTGTGGAATAGAGTTTTTTTTGTCTTGCACACTGGCAAAGCCAATATTTTTGTCATTTGCAGCATGGACCAAAGCAGAAACCACATCAGTAGGCACAGACAGTGTAGTGATTCGCTCCTCGTGGTCCATTATGTAATATCCATGGATTGCTAAATCAGTCTTGACCGGGTTTGGGGAAACCTTTGCCGGTATCATTGGATCACGGACGAAATGCAATAAACCTTTCCAACTGGATCAGCTTCTATTGAAATGAGTCCAATAGTTTTTGTTGGATGTGTTTTTTTTGCTGCTTGATTTTGATGAATGTGTTTTTGTGTTGGTTTTCGATGATTGGTTTTCATTGATCACTTTTATCGTATTTCACATTCATTATGAATCTTAAGAGAAAGAGGTCGAAGTATGCTAATCAAATATTGGTGCCAATATAGGACGCATAGACAAAGCATGATCGGTACGTGAAGTCCCTCATTCTTTCGAATAAGATTCAATCTTTGTGAGTTGCTTTGATCGAGCATACATTTATTTCCATGCCTTCACTAAAAGAATCTCTAGTCCACTCTCTTGTTGTGTCTATGATCAATGATACCATAATAACAATGATAAGATAAGATAAATGAATTGAATCAAATATTAGACCGTTTACTGATACTCAAAATATTTCAATATAAATGGTCACCGACTTTGTTACTAGTATGCTTTAAATGTAGACATGGACAGACGAACTTGTACATATTGAGATGAATAAGTTGACAGGCACGAATGAATGTGTTGATTATCTATGCATAAATCTGTTTTATCTGATAGAAATGTTAGAGTATGCATTAGTCTCGAACAACTTGTGCACTAGGTAATTGTTTCTTGGGTGAATTTCTGGGGCACTGGAAATTACTCATCCTAGGAGAGAGTAAGGCACTGTGAGGTAAATGAGACCTCATGATCAGGGAGGTATTTTGTCTGTTAGTGAGGAGCTGAACAAAAATAGTCACATCTGCTAATTATGATAAATGGCCCATAGACCATCATGTAGATAGGTCACGTGCATAGAAGAATTGTTAGCCTCAATATTTATAGAAATGGAACATAAGTTATTCATGTATGCAAATTGTGCTAATTCTTATCTTGTGCAAGGATGGATCATCGACCATGGATAAGCTTTATACATATAAGTGTTAAGTCATTTACTGTTTATGTTTTTTATGAATTGTTAAAAAAAATCTAGACAAGTAAAAGGACCACATAATAATAAATGCTATCTTTACTGTCTACTTAGTGCAGATTTATGTGAGTTTGGCCACAGCCGCTCGCCAGTACGTATTATGTACTGACCCATGTTGTGGGCACCATTTCAGGTTAGCATGAGACAAGAGGATCTTAGGTGAGGTACTAGCCCAGTGGAGCTTGTTCGATCGCCTCGAATCTTTCATTTCAAGTCTAGTAGTTTTTATTCTGAAGGTGTCTTTATATTTTGTTTAATAAAGGGATATGATATATAGGTATTGTGGCTATTTTCAAAAGTGTTTCAAAGAGAAAGATGTAAGCCAATTAGGACATTTTAAGTTGCAAGCATTGTATTATGTATCCTATCAAGTTATAAATAAAAGAAGTACTTCTTGTTTCAAATCTCTGTGTCAAATTTGGTTTTTTGTATTTAAATATTCTACTTGTGTCGTGTTTTGTTTAGTCAAGTTATATTGTGCAAGTACTGGTCTTGTGCAAGCGCAACTTAGGCATGTACAACATCATGCCCAAGCGAGGACGATCGGTCCCGCCAAGATCAAAACGAGGATGAACGATCCTGTGGAATTGGGGTGTGACAGACGGACAGTCATGCGCCATAGAAGCCTTTACTGTGGTATGAGCAGCCATAGTCTTCACTAGACTATTCTCTGACGGAACCTTCATTGGGCCATATGCGGCCAAAGCTGGTACTAGGCTATGCATGGCTAGGGCCTCCTCTTTGTCATCGACGACTTTTGGGTAGGCATTGTGAGCTTTTCAGAGCCAAGCCTTTCGAGGTTTCTTGGACTTCATCATCTTGGAGGAAGATCTCAGCTATCCCCCGACAGCATGTTCTCGTAAGCTTCTTGGTCAAATTGTACGACCAACATATGTTACATCGAACCAATCTTTGTAATGTCAGATTGCGCTATCACCTTCTCATCAATGGAGACGGTTGCCCCCACAGGTTTCAAATGTAAAACTTTTATATAAAACTTTTCAAAAAAGTACAGAAGAATCCTAATTACAAAGGAATTCTAAGTACAAAAGAAGACCTGGGGAGTGGGATTGACAAAAATTTAGTCCGTTGTCGACTTCTTTACTCCGTTAACGATACAATGCGAAGATTTGAAGAAAACTTGCTAACTTTGGCTCATTGGTAGATTTGGCAACAAGTAGACTTTGATACCAAAATACTTCTTTTAGGAAACACATGTTCTAGCTATTTATAGCTATGATGCATACATAAAAACAAAAAATTTACTATTTTCTGCTCTTATGCGCCAACAAAACTGCTAGCGCATAGGTTCTGTAGAACATGGGAATGAATGTGCACATATGTCACGGTCAGAACGCTACGTGGCTCAAGGTGTTAGATGGGCCGGGCCGGGCCAGGCCGCGACCCTGGTCAACCGAATTTGACCGAGTTTTGGACAAACAGGGTCCAACCCGGATAGAGAAGCGGGTCGGGCCGGCTCGGCTCGGAAAGAAAATTAACGAACCCAACCCGAACCTATGACCCGATCTGGCCTGGGCTGGCCCGGTTCGGAGTTAGGTCCGGGCCAGCCCGAACTCTCCAAAAAAATAAAAAATTTGAGAAAGTTGAGAATAAAAAATTGAGAAAGTTGATAATAAAAAATATTGTTGTAATTTAAATACGGTACAACATTAACTAACAAAAAAAGAATGTTGAGAATCATGTTATTATAATTTGAATATGCTATAACATTAACTAACAAAAAAAATCGAGAATGAAAAAGTTGAAAAAAATTATTAATGTCAATAGAATTTAATGAACAAGTATTTTGTTTTTATAAATTTTGAATATGCTATAAATTATAATTTGAATATGCTATAACATTAACTAACATATTTTTCATAAAATTTGTAATAAAATGTACAAGTTGCAAATTGATATTTTGTTTTTATAAATTTTTTTAAAAATGTACAAGTATTTTTTTACTTTTATGTCGTCCAACTTCCGTCTTTCGTCCAAGTTTATTGCTCAGCTCCTCCTTCAGTAGTGAACTCCAAAGTAAGAGCCTGAAAGTCTAGCTCACTGATTTTGGTACTTTTATCTCTTAAGTTTTGAGTTTATTTTTTCGTATGAACCTAATCTTGAACGCAGACGCAAACTTTCAAATATTTGGCATCATTATGCTTCTATTCTTGCTTATTTTCCTTGAACCTGCACTAAAACAAGATTCTGATACTACATGGACACCGGGACCTTTATTATATCACGTGCTATAGAAGAAAGTATAGGATACATTTTTTTCATATCTTTTCCACCATTCTAAAATGGAAAAATAAGATGCAGAATTATCATTATCTTCTTCATAATAGTTTAAATATAACGGAAATTCCTGAGTTGGTAGGGAAGATTATTTTTGTTTCTTCCTTTGTAGTACACTATTAGCATGTAATAATTTAGACATACAACAAGAGCAACTACTACCAACTTGAACGGTTGTACCGGGTCGGATCGATACAACTCTTTCTTCATACAAAGTAATTAAAGAATCTAGAACATCTCTAATTTCTACTTTTAAGTTATTTACATCAATAATCGTCTAACAATATGAATACACCATCTAATTTAATCTTCGGATCAAAAATCGAAGCCAAATAATATAAAAAAGGTATTTCACCCCAATATTTTTAATTTTTTTTCCCTTTTGGAAACAACATAATAGAAAGCAGGAACAGTTCTATATTTAAAAAATAAATGAGACATGCTAATAATTTCTATTAGTGCTAGAGGAGAAGTTGGATAATAAACTTAGAATAAAATGTATATATATATATATATATATATATATATATATATATATATATATATATATATATATATATATATATATATAGCATTGTAAAATAATTTGAAAAATTCATAAATAAAATTAATAATTAACCAATCATTTTCGGTTACTTGATAATCAAAACCTGGATTAAAATTAAACTAATGAGTAATAATGTCTTTTAATCTAATAGAAGATTTCAAAATTAAATAAGTACATCTATATGGTGCATCCTTAACAAATCTCCAAAATGTTATACCATATTTTTCACATAAAATTTTAAAAGCTTATTGCCTACTTACAGAAGTGTTCAAACTTTGTAAACATAATCTAAGATTTTCTAAATTTATTGAAAGAATTGAAGACATTCTTGTACAACTAAATTAATAATATAACAAGCACATCTAACATGAAAAAGTCGTCTACTATAGACAAAAATTGTGTACTTAAAACATTAATACAAGAAGTGTTATTATTAGTATTATCAAAAGAAACTGGTAAAAAAATTATTTTGAATATCATATTTAGTAAAAATTGCATGATAGTGCCACCAATTATAGAGTCAGTATGTGGAAACTTTAAATGTCGTAGACAAATAATACGTTTTTTAAACATCCACTTTGGATCTATATATGTGACGTGATACAAATATAAGCACAATTTTATTTAGTAGTCCATCTATCAGAAGTTGGAACAAATTTACTAACATTTACAAATCTTTGTTTTAAAGTTGTCTTGTCTCTTTGAAAGATTTTCATAGCCTCTGCTATAGTCTGTCTAGCATGCAGTGTGTCCCTGCGAAAATATTTTTATTGTGTCTTTTTAAAGTACTCGTGCCCTTAGTTTTTTTACATTTAAATTTTTTTTCTATATTTCTTACACCGTGCATCTTTAGTGATTGGTTTCTGAATTTTTTTTATCTAAAATCGGTGCACCCTCATTATCTGTGATATTCTTTTTTTGAATCATTGCCATAAAACTAATTTTTTTCCCTATTTACAACATTAGTAGCCATACTTCTAACTTCAGGAGGTGACATTTGTGTCGGTGACATAGAATAAGAAATAAGATTATTTTCAAATAAATCAGCATAATAAGCAAAATTTTGTTCTAAATCACCACCATAAGGGTGGCTAGAACCAGTATCATCCATATTCTAAAAATATTTTTTTAAGAATAACTGAGGAGGAATCTATTTATCTACCAACAAAAGAGAAAGAGAGAGGAAAGAAAAATCCAAAATCATAAAAAACTATTCTATAATATTAAATTTACTTAAACGTCAACTTGAAGCCTCCAAGAAATTTCGTACAAGTTGAAGCTCAATAACACTACAGTTTGGCCTCCAAAAAGTTGCATTCCAAACCCAGAAAGTGGTTACCTCAATCTTCAAAAATTGCTTAGCTTGTATATTTTGTAAGAGAGGAAGAAATGTGTGTGCATAATTTTCATGAATTTTGAGCTACTTCTAGATTTTTTGGTACAAAATGACTTATTATAACCTTAAAATATAGTGGTTATAAGGGTATTTTGGTTATTTTTAGCAAAATAACTAAAATAACTTTAAATCAGTAAAAAAACAATATAAATAAGGGATTTCAGTCATCCCCCAAACATTCTTATTGCCATAAAAAAACTAGGCTATACCGGGTCGATCTGGGTCGGCCCGACCGATTTAACTTGGTTCAACCAGACCGGACCCGAAGATAAACCGGGCTTGATTACCGGGGTAGTGCCCCCTCCCGATAGGCGACGGACTATGTAATATGCTTGCGGCAAGTCAGACTCGATCAAAAATTAGATGGCTAGTCTGACTCGATCGCTGAGCTTGGCTTACGATAACACTTTATGGCATCAAATAAATCAATTTGGATGAATGTTACGAGAATCGATCCAACTAATAGAACGACTTCAGTTAGAATAAGTCCCAGATGTAGCATGCTGTGTCCCGGCGAGTAACCTCTATATAAGAGTCCCTATATTGGGACCGGGCTGCTGTATGATTTCTTGAGTTTTTGCTGCTTGGTTTTAATGAATGTGTTTTTTCGTCGATTTCTACATTCATTCTGAGAATTTTGAAACGAAGGATTTAAGAAAGGATTCTGATAAAATGTTGGTGCCATTGCAGGACCTCGCATAACTGAAGCTTGAACGTTGCGAAGTGCTCCGACTCTTGGCACGATCAAATACTTGGTGGGTGGTTCGGCCCCTTCTTTTCTACTCCTTCCCGCAAACTAAATTCTTTTGCCTCGAACTTATTCAAATCGACGATGCCAAGTTAGATACATGCCAAATCACTAAGATCAAGAACTCAGGATAACTGTATCGATTTAGAGTAAATTACTTTGAAAATATAAGTTTCACATCAAAAAGCAAAATATTAAGGTTCTAGAAAAGAGATAGACTATTTCATGAACTGCAAAATAAAATGAAATATTGGTTGCAACATATGGTGCCTCGGAGAATTTGGTGCCTATGGGATGCCAAATCAGAAATATGACTTTGGGGAAAATGATTCGTTGTATGAGCTGGAAAAAATGATAATGCTGCTCAATACTGTCCATGCTATGCAATCTATTTCATATATTAAACTGTTCATGTATTAGCATGGTCATGGACAACTTGTGCACATGTTTGGTTTTTCTCGAAACGGTATCCGGGGCCCTGGAATAGGTACTGCACTAATGTATTGTGAAACTTTCAGCAAGGCACACAACCTAGACTGAAAGTATCGTAATACCGTTGAGAATAGTCCAAAGTGGTGTATAACACCAATGACCGCATATAAGATAGTAGCATGCTCACCTATTGTCTTATGCAGATAGTAAGTATTATCTTTGTTTTATGCAAGGACGAGCATGACCATGGTAAGATTTGAGGTAAACTGCTATATTTTACTGTATGTTTTTACTATTTTAAAGAAGGCTATCAATATGAACTGAATTCATTGAGTTCTAAATAGAAAGAAAACTCCAATGCATGCCTACCTTAATAATCAGAGTCGGTTTAGTCGAGTGGGTTCATCCTGCTCACTAATGCATTCCCAAGTGTACTAATCCCCCAACCCCATAGGTGACGAGAACTTTTGGGGTGCACGGTGCTAGGCCAAAGCTGAACTTCGGAGAGGCATTTTAAAGCTCTTCCTATTTTGAAGTACCTTGGAGCCAATTCATCGAAGGCTTTTAATGTATAAAAGTGTGAATCTATGGAATGACAAGTATTAGTTCTGGCAGCTTGTCGAGTATTTTTTTTGTTTCAATTGTTATACCACAACGGCATATCTAATGTAATTATGACTTGCACTACGTTGCAAGCTATCAATGAAAAGCATATTTCTATCTTCATAAACTGCGTGTTCAATTACTCTACGTTTTGTGAAGTTTCAACTTGATGTTTCAAATAAATGGTCAAGTGTAAGGTTTTAGCCTTATACGAGTGGAACTCCAGAATCGTACGACATGATGCCCTAGTGAGGACGATCGATTCGGCATAATCGATGCGAGGACGAACGATTTGTCGAATTGGGGCGTGACAAATTGGTATCAGAGCAGTTAAATTTCCTAAAATTTTTAAAAAAATATTTCATTTGGAATATTTGTTGCGATTATTCGATTGAATGCTTGTCGATATGCTACGTGAAAGAAAAGTTCCATATAGGTAAGCCCGTAGATATTTTAAAAATACTAACGGGTTTACTCTATTTTATATAGGATGACTAAGAAAAATAATTCTGCCACAACAAGCAATGCTGCGAATGGTTCGGAGGGCACTAGCCCTAGCAAGACTATGATGGAAAGAATGTTACGTCTGATGGAGGCGCAACAACAACAGCTTCTGGTGCAAATCCAAGCCCAATTTGGTGCGCAACAAAAGCAGATGGACGCCCTAACGCAGATCTTAAGCAATATGGCGACCAACACCAACACTATGATCGAAGCACCTAAAGAGAGGGAAGAAGACCAGGAAGAAGTTCAACCATGAACGATGAACTTTTCTTCCAAGTTTAAAGCAACAGAGTTCCGTAAGATGAACCATCCTAAGTTCAACGGTCAAGCAGAGCCTGATATAATCGTAGGATGGCTCACGAATATTGAGGACTTATTTAATCTTCTTCGCATCAAGGGGTCCCAGAGGGTAGCATGTGTGGTATTACAACTGCAACTGAGGGACTACGACTGGTGGGCGACGAAGAAACATGAAATCAACGAAACCGACCCCGACACCAAAATTTCTTGAAAAAAGTTCAAGAAAGCTTTTCTTGAGCAGTACGTACCTCGCGCCGCCCGTCGTCAAAAAGAAGAAGAGTTCATGATGTTGAGACAGGAAAATATGTTAGTTGAGGACTATGACTCAAACTTCTCGAAACTCGCAAAGTTCGTCGGCGCCTTCCTGCCAACAAAGAAGCCTGGTGCGAACGCTTTCAACTGGGCCTGAGTAATAAACTGTGTAGAGACGTCATGAACCAAAAGTGCCGAACCTATCACGAATCCTACGATGCTGCTCTTGATAACAAGCGGATCTCTGGCCATATATCGCTACGAGCCGTGCTTGTCGTCCGTAATAACATCAACAAGCGTCCTAATAATGCCGGAGGATCTGGAGTATCAAAACATCCGAACACATTCGATAACTGGGGCAATGGTGGACAACAATGTAATAGATGCAGTAGACGTGGACACCGGACGACCAATTGTGTTACAAAAACTTACTACAGGTGTGGCTAGATGGGCTCTCTGAGTAACAACTGTCAGATGGAAATGCTAAATCAATACCCACCGAGGAATCTTCCAATTCTAAATCCCTCAAAGAACTTCCCAAACCAGAATAGAGCACCTCCACTACAAGGCGCAAATGTGGTACCAGAGAACCCGCCGAATCAACGCCATTGAGCGCAAGGCTAAGTCTATGCACTAACTCAGGATGAGGCATTCGCTTTCGAAACTGTTGTAACAGGTATATTACTTTATAAAAATGTACATGCTCGAGTACTATTCGATTCGGGTGCGACGCATGGTTTTGTATTTACCGATTATGCTAAAGAAAATAAATTTGCCATGCAATCGTTAGATATGAGTTTTAGCATTAGCACTCCATCGAGAGTCGATATGCCTGCAAACTTTATTTGTAGGAATGGCCACATTTGCATCGGGAGTAGAAACATATCCCTGGAAGTCATCGTACTAAAGATCAAAGAGTATAACATAATCCTAGGTATAGATCTGTTGGGCGCCTACCATGTAACGATTGAGTGAGCAGAGAAAAGAGTTGTGTTTTATCTTCCTGGTGAGACAGAGTTCTCGTCTTAGTACAGTACAATATCAAAGACGGGGATACTGGTATCGACAATATCGGCAAGACGTATATTGCGTTCCGGCTATGAGGGATACTTGGCATTAGTTCGAGATACGATGAAGGATATTGCAAACACCGTGCAGACTGGTATTGTGGCAGATTTTTCTAACATTTTCCCAGACAAGATGTATGGGATGTCACCGGATCGAGAAATAGAATTCAGCATCGACACCTTTTCGAAAACACGACCAATATCAAAAGTGCCTTACCGAATGGCTCCAACAGAACTGAAGGAGATGAAGGTACAATTACAAGAGTTGTTAGACCACGAATTTATTTGCCCTAAAATCTCTCCGTAGGGAGCTCCTATTTTGTTTGTAGAAAAGAAAGACAGATCAATCCGACTATACATCAACTATCGAGAACTCAGTAAGGCTATCGTGCGGAACAAGTATCTACTGCCACAAATTGATGACTTGTTTGACCAACTGCAAAGTGCGTCAATATTTTCAAAAATTGAACTTCATTCAGGCTACCACCAGTTAAAGATCAAGCCCAATGATGTACCGAAGTCTGCCTTCCGCACTCAATACGGTCATTATAAATTCCTAGCCATGCCATTAAGTTTGACAAATGCCCAGTCACTTTTATGGATTTCATGAACCGGGTCTTCAGACCCCAAATCGATAAATTTATAGTCGTATTTATCGACGATATCCTTATCTTCTCGAAGAATTAGGAAGAACACACAGAGCACTTGAAGACGGTGCTGAAGACTCTGCATGAAACGAAACAGAGTAAATACAAGTTCTGGATAAGTAGCGTGACGTTCCTAGAACACGTGATCTCTGTTAAAGGTGTCGTGGTGGACCCAAAGAAAATTGAAGCGGTGGTAAATTGGAAACGACCTACCTCGGCTTGTGATATTCAGAGTTTCTTGGTCTTGGCAAGTTACTACCGAAGATTCGTACGAAGTTTTTCCAAATTAGCATCGCCTTTGACTTGCCTTACCTAGAAGGTAGTCGTATTCAAATAGAGTGACGACTGTGAAACCATCTTTCAAGAGTTAGCAACGGCTCATCTCAGCTCCAATCCTTGCACTTCCAGATGGTCCAGAAGGCTTTCAGATATTCAGTGACGCATCAAAAACTGGCCTAGGGTGCGTGCTCATGCAGAAAGACAAAGTCATCTCCTATGCTTTAAGGCAGTTGAAGTAGTTAAAGAAAAACTATCCGACGCATGATTTGGAATTGACAACAATCATATTCGTATTAAAACTCTAGCGACACTACCTCTATGGTATGGCTTATAGGATCTACACGATCACAAGAGCCTTAAATACTTATTCACTAACGAGAACTCAACTTGAGGCAGCGACGTTGGCTCAAACTAATAAAAGACTACGAGCTAACGATCAAATATACACCGGGCAAGGGAAACATCATACCAGACACACTAAGCAAAATATTCATGGGATTACTAGCCTTAAATAATAATATACGGCGAGATCTGGATGCGATAGGTAACAAACTCAAAACTGAGTATCAATATCTGCACCTAGCTCAGATGAAACTTGGGTCGAGCCTGCTTGGCAAAATAAAGACAGCACAGAAGTACGATCTATTCCTGAAAAAGATACACAATCTGATTTCAACATGTATGGCGATTGACTTTGTGAAAGACGGAGACGGAACGATACGACTAAAAGGAAGGCTCTGCATTCCTGAAACTGTCGAAGTCAGAAAAAAATTCTGACGGAGGCACATTATGCGAAGAACTCGTTACATCATGGGAGCACCAAATGTACAAGGACTTGCGCACAAACGTTTGGTGGCACGGCATAAAAAAGACTTGGCTACTTTCGTGTCGCAGTGCATGGCATGTCAACAAGTAAAGGCAAAACACCAAAGGTCAGATGGGGAACTCCAGAATCTTGCCATTCCCGAGTGAAAGTGAGACAATATATTAATGGATTTTACTGTTGGATTTTCGAAGACATCGTGAGGAAATGATACGATTTGGGTCATTATTAGATTGACCAAGTTGGCTCACTTCATCGCAATCAAAGTAGCGTGGACCATCGATCGGTTTGCAAAAATCTACATCGACGAGATTGTTCGACTGCACAGGGTACCGGCCACAATAATTTTGGACAGAGATGGACAATTACTATCGCATTTTTGGACAAGCTTGCAAGCAACAATGCGGACCAAACTGAATTTTAGTACTACAAACCACCCCCTGACGGATGGTTAGACAAAAAAGGTGAATGAAATCTTAGAAAATATGTTGTGCCTGTGTGCGATTAATCTAAAGACTAGTTGGGATACACATTTGCCGCTTACGGAGTTTGTATATAACAACAGTTGTACGTCAAGCATTCAGATGGATCCGTATGAGGCGCTCTACGAAAGGTAGTGTCGGTCTCCGATATGTTGGAAAGAAGTTGGAGAGCGACAAGTGCTCGGACCGGAACTGGTAGAGCAGGTCGTCGAAAAGGTCCGCTTGATTCGAGATAGACTTCGTATTGCACAAAGTCGACAAAAGAGCTACGTAGATCTTCGTCGACGACCGCTAAATTTTTTGTTCGGGGACCATGTGTTTTTGAAAGAAACGTCCATGCATGGAGTGATGCAGTTCGGTGTGAAAGAAAAATTGAGCCTGAGATTTGTAGGCCCTTTCGAGATCCTCGAGCGAGTTACGACTGTTGCTTATCGGATCGCACTGCCTCCTGTCTTGGCTGAAGTGTACGATCTTTTCCACATTTCATAACTTTGAAAATACATGCATGATCTAAGTCATATGGTTAGCTTCGATCAGTTGGAGCTACGTGCGTACTTGTCTTACTCGGAGGAGCCTATTCTTTGGACCGAAAGGAAAAGGCCTTACGAAATGAGTCGATATCTTTGGTTTGCATGCCTTGGCGAAACTATTCAATTGAAGAATCAAGATAGAGGATGGAGGCAGAGATGAAAGAGAAGTACCCTTTGATGTTTGCTTAATTTAAGGTCATACCCTTGTTCTTAAGTTTCGGGATGAAACTTTTTCTTAGTAGTATACTATGTAGTGTCTCGTCCTGATAGGCGACGAACTATGTAATACGCTTGCGTCGAGTCAGACTCGGTTAGGAACTAAGATAACTGGTCTGACTCGATCATTAAGCTTGGCTTATGATAACACTTTGTGGCATCGAATAAATCGATTTGGACGAATGTTACGATAATCGATCCAACTAATGTAACAGCTTCTGTTAGAATCCTAGATGTAGTAGGCTGCATCTCGACGAGTGAGCTTTATATAAGGGTCCTTTCGACGGGACTGGGCTGCTCTATATAAGGATTCTGTTGGAATCCTATATGCAGCTTCTTGAATTTTTGTAGCTTGGTTTTGATGAATGTGTTTTTGAGTCGATTTTATCACACCCCGATTTGGAGAATAGTTTATCCTAGCTTTGATTCATGCCGAATCATTCATCCTCGCTTAGGTGTGATGTCGTACAAGTCTGGTATTGCACTTGTAGAAGACAAAGATGGTACATAATTGATTATCTTTAAATAAGAACACATCACAGTGGCACAAGCAAACAAATTGAAGCTAATAAGGACATATCTTTCCTATCAGATAGAAACACATTATTGATTTATAGCAGCGGAGATATGCAGATAACTTGAAGTCACAAGAGATATAAAGAAATGTAATCTCTTTATTGATAATTGAAGTAGAGTACATGACTTGTAATGGAATACAAAGCTTACAATATATCTCATTTTACATTGATAGCCAACTTGAATACAGTAAATTACAAATGGATGTGCCGACTTAGCTTATAACTCACTAGTACAACTGGTTACAATGGTCTATACATTTGTCCTTTATAAACAGAAGACATCATCTTGTACAATGAGAGCCTCTGCATGCCCAATAAATCATCAATTTTGCGGGATCGATCATGCCAATCTTCGTGTACTGAACTTCTGAACCACGAGCAACTAAAAAGAGTGCTCACAACGTGGGTCAGTACATCATTGATGTATTGTTGAGAAAAACTAGCCCACTTGCCTAAACCGACACAAAGTAGTCATCTGAGCAAGCATTTATTAGAGTGGTCTTTTAATTTGGGGCCTAGCATCCGTTTATAGTTCATGAGCAGAATCATGTGAAACATGTTATAGCATGATATAGCAATTCTTTTTCTAAGGCATCAATGAAGCATACTTGGTGTTATCAAATTCTAATAGTGTTTATGTAGAGACATCTTGCATGCAGCAATTAAGTTAACATATAATGAACATGTTATAGTGATTCTCTTAGCAAGGCAACACTTTAGTATACTGTATTTAACATGTTAAGCATGCTATGGAATTTCTCATTAGAAAGGCAACATCACAGCATCATTTCGTTTAGCATGTTAAGCAGGCAAGTTAAATCGACATATATATTGAATATATCATATTTAATGATTTCTTACCGATAGCCTACTCCTCATACCTGCATCATATATAGGTTGGGTGATATGCTTACTCTGCCTGCACAAAATATTCATTAGTGTGCATCCTGACTACATGGCCACTGGTGTTGTTAAACTATATAGACTCTTTTGCTATATAGGACTTCAAGGTAATGCAATGACATCATAGTAAGTAGATACCTCGCAAGACCCGTGCTCCCATTAACATGCCAATGTTTCCTCCTATGCCAGATCGGTTCCCCTAACGTCCCGAGGTACCGTCCGAGAAAACATATCACCAAACCTTGTGCACAAGTTCTCCATGGCCATGCGAATGCATGTCCGACTCGATCGTGAACATAAATGCTTGGTAAAATAATAAAGAGTAAAGGCAATAGTGCATCATCTCATTTCATCCAAGTCATGTTCAATAACTTATTCATTTTCAACATTACCATCATTTCACTTAGTGATCTCAAGGATCCCAAGCATCATTTCTCAAGGGACCTGTAGCATTTCATTGGTTATAAAAAGACAGGCAGCATTTCATATATATTAGCAATAGTTACACAGAGGGTACATGATTCTAGTGTCTCATTCAGTTTGTTGAGTCAACATCATAGCTAGTTCATTTATCATGTATCATTCACAAGGCATCTCATTATTCAAGTGTTTCACTTGTTTCAGCAACGTTAAGCATAAGGGGCATTATCAATTCATTCTCAAGCATCAAATCACATTAGTAGTTCAAATGTTATTCATCCAGCAGTTTAATGTTCATGCGTTATTCATGTAAATGATTCTCAGCATAAGTATCTCTATAATTTATCAACTAAATATGGAACATTCAGGGACAATTCATAGCGAACAAATACTCCATTTATTAAGCATGAAGAAGTAGGAGAGAAGGGACAGTTCCACTCACTTGTATAAAGAATATTTTTATTTCTATTACGTGCACACATTCCAACTAGATATAGCCCCACCAGTCAGCCATGTTCCCAATACTCATTCTACCGGCCAGCTAAGGGAGACTGCATCAGTCTGAACACTCTTCATTTCCAACCCAAGTCACAATCCAACGTTCTAATTGCATCCAACAAGCCAACCCAAATGCCTTGCGCGGAGCGGAGCATTACATAATATACCACAAAGAAAAAGCTTTGTACTTGAAAATTAAGAGAAAAACTCATTCTACTAATTCACATAGTCACAACAAGTTACTCGTTCAGCTTCTATTAATATCCATTCAACTCTCTCGACTATCTCAAGATTGTTATCCAACTGTACCACTTAATCCATTAATGATTCATTCTATTTTTTCTTTTGCAAATTAATTACATTTCTTATTGATTCACTAACATTTTTCTATGCAGCTCTATCTTCGTCGTAGCCTACCACTTTATCTGGATTCGACACATATTTTAGGTGTCCTCAACATACATGCATTTCAGCTAAAGTCCATGCTAGTGTGATTCAATAAGCTGTCTCTATAGTGTTATCTCTGTCGCAGCTATCACTTCTGTTGCTTCCATACACATACTTTAGGCATCCCCAAAATATATGTACTTCAGCAAACATTCGTGTTTCTGAAATTCGATAAGCCACAGGCGCAACTCTCTTCCCCAAATTCGACTTAGCAACCTTTCAATTGACTTATTGCTTTATTTGCTTTTCCACAATTGCTATCTTTCAGGCCATAACACTTAATATTAGAGACAACTCGGAGGGTCTAACTTAGAGCCAACCATACTAAGAGCTCACCATAATCAATATGCAATTCCTCTTTTTTCGAATCCAACAACGTTTCCTACCAAGGCAATTCATTTCTTAAGAATACAATCCGAGGTCACACACTAACGATTACCCGAGCCAAGGGTACAAGTCCATACAACATTCTATATTAATCCTACTAACCGCCTTTAGGTATCGATCCCATATTCTCATCATGAGCAGTCGATTCCATCTCATGGAATAACTCACTGCTTGATACATACGACTCAAGTCTCATCCTACGATTACAGTTCCCGCTAAGGCCGTCACATTAATTCTCAATGGTCAAACATCTCTGAGGCTCTCATTGTAACATATACTTCCTTAGGTCATACTCATTACCACCATCTCTCATTCCATCCCAAGAGGTCATCCTATGGGTTGCCAGCAGTCATCCTATTATTCGATCAAGTCTCTAAGACTAGCTATACCAACAGATAAACCTATTCATTCGGGTCCCCTAGAGTGGATGGCTAGTAGGGTCATACTAGTTTCTTATTCTTAGATCGACATACAACCGACAGTCCCAAGCAACTCTACCCAAATCTATGGGTATCAACTCAGTCTGAATAACTAATCGTCATTGTCGACTATGTCGATAATTGGTTAAGTAGCCCACGGTGTCTAGGGTCAAGTCTATCTATGGTCACCCCCAAAAAACTAATTCCATAGAGGCTCATTCTTGACTTATCCAACGATCGACTAAGATCGATCTAGCAATATTACAGTCAAATCTCGACCCGACGTACGATTCCCAATAATCTATAATCTATCAAGTAAATTTCCCAACGATTTGATTTCTATTCCAATACCTTCGCACCCATACGAATCTATATACCGAGGCTAACTATTCAAGGATCATCGATTCTGATAGTCTCAACAGAACTATTGTATCATACTATTCGGTATATATGACAAATTATACCATTAAGTTATAAGCCTGCAATCTAAATCCCAACCAACAGTCGTCCATACCGTCACACCACCTACCGATATTATCAAACACATTTTGTGGTTCTCAATTCCATTCGCTTTTCCAGCCATCAAATCTCATACAGACATTCTTAAACCACAGGGGTCGAGTAGTTCATTCCATTCAATCCGACAATTCATATATCAATTAACCATTCCCTGTGCAACACCAATATTTAGGGTCACTACTTGTTACATTTGTGATACACTCCAATTCCTCAGCATACATGCATATATGCAACGACTATCCATCTCGAAAAGTATGAACATATCTCACTAAATCTATCCTTTGATGGTCAAGATGGGTTAACATCTATCACACCTTAGGGTCAAAGCACAGGTTTCCCACATTCATTCGAGTTATCGATAATATTTCCAAAACTTTCAATTTAGCAACCAGACTGTAATTAGTTATACATGATTTCATCCAACTAATCGTAACTATCATTCAATGTTCTAAGCCACAACATTTGCTAGCCAAATCTATTACCTACAGTACAACTATCATCCTGCTAGTCTGAGCCATTGTCAGACTGAGCAATTTCCAACCAAGGTACTCACTACACTTTTCGACAATTCTTGTTACCTAGCATAATATCACCATCAAGGGACACTCGAGTCACCTAGCAATATTGCATGACTTCCAGCTAAGTCTCGGCACTACCCAAGGCTCACAGATAGACTCATTACTACCCGATGGAAAGGGTCACGATACATCTCATTCTGAAGTGGTAGAGGCATATACCACTCAAAAACAAAGCCATCTCGAAACAATACTAAGCTCAAGTCTATTCCGGACAATCATGATCTAACTGATCACAACATAAAGCCAATATTCTTAGGGTCTCAATAATACTATGCTACCACATATGAGTTAACTCATCAATTCTGTTGAACACAAACATCAATTGTCTCAAACATGTTACAGCACACATGGCAACTTCTCTCTATTCTCACATTCTGATCATTATTTACATTAAAGCATACTATGGCATCGAGTCATTGTTGGGTCATTAGTGTCCAAACCAACAACAAGCAGAGATTCTGGAGTATCATAATGTATTTAGACTTATTATATGGAACATCCAGTGAGCAGCCAAAAGGGTTAACAAACTTTCAAACATGAGATAACTTGAAATGAATACTGAAACAACATCAAAATGGTCAAGGAAGCAATCTTTGATTTAATTACGGAAGCAACTTTGAGTAATTCGTAGAAGCAACTTTGGTTAATAGCAGATGCACCTTTGATCTGAAGCGAATCAAAGAAGAGTCCAAGGACGTAATGTCGTCCTCAGATACCAATTTGTTACACCCCAATTTGGAGAATCGTTCATTATCGCTTTGATTCATGCCGCGTTAGTCCTCGCTTGGGTGTGATTTCGTACAAGTCTGGTAATACACTTGTCCAAGGCAAAGACAGTACATAATTGATTATTTTGAAATAGGAACACATTGCAGTGGCACAAGCAGACAAATTAAAGCTAATGAGGACATATCTTTCCTATCGGATAGAAACACAATATTGATTTATAGTAGCAGAGATATGCAAGTAACTTGAAGTCACAAGAGATATAAAGAAATGTATTCTCTTTTTTGATAATTGAAGTAGATTACAAGACTTATAATGGAATACAAAGCTTATAATACATCTCACTTTACATTAATAGCCAACTTGAATACATTGAATTACAACTGGATGTGCCGACTTAGCTTACAACTCACTATTACAACTGGTTACAATATTATATACATTATGCCCTTTATAAACAGAAGACATCATCTTGTATAAGGAGAGCTTCTGCATGCCCAATAAATCCTCGATGCCACTGGACCGATCATGCCAATCTTCGTATACTGAACTTCTCAAGCACGAGCACCTAAAAAAGTCCCCACAACGTGGGTCAGTACATCATCTATGTACTGGCGAGCAAAACTAATGCACTCGCCTAAACCGACACTATGTAGTCATCTGAGTAAGCATTTAGTAGAGTGGTCTTTCTATTTGGGGCCTAGTATCCGTTTACATTCATGAGCAGAATCATGTGAAACATGTAGCAATTCTTTATGTAAGGCATCAATGAAGCATACTTGGTGTTATCAAATTCTAAAAGTGTTTATGTAGAGGCTTCACTCAAGAAGCAATTGAGTTAACATATAACGAACATATTATAGTGATTCTCTTAGCAACGCAATACTTTAGCATACTGTATTTAACATGTTAAGCATGCTATAGAATTTCTCATTGGAAAGGCAACATCAGTGCATCATTTTGTTTAGCATGTTAAGCACGCACGTTGAACCAATATATATATTGAATATATCACATTTAAGTTATTTCTTACCGATAGACGACTCCTCGTACCTGCATCAAATACAGGTTTGGTGATATACTTACTATGCTCGTATAAAATATTCATTAACGTGCATCAAATACAGGTTAAGTGATTTCTTACGGACTCTTTTGCCATGTAGGACTTCAAGGTAATGCAATGACATCATAGTAGGTAGCGAGCCTCTATGATACCTCGTAAGACCCGTTCTTCCACTAGTACGCCAATGCTTCCTTCTAGGCCGGATCGATCCCCTCGATATCCCAGGGATCGTCTGTTATGCCCCAGAACCAGAATACTGGAGAGCGGAGAACAGACACAGCCAGCTACGTACATTGAAGTGTAACCCACCTCGCATTACGGTCACGGCTGTCTAGATGCATGAGGGTTAAAATACAATCCATAAGTCTCTATGGTCAAGAACATGCTAAGTGTCTCAATCTCAAGTAAGCAAATAAATGTACAAGATGTTAGATCCTCAGACATACAAGGTAAGGCATCCCAAACATTACATATTCAGATGATCATGAAGATAGTCATACAAAATATGATACAAGCAAGAGTTAAGTCATACATAATTAACCGTAGGATTTGTCAGTCATGTTATAGCCCTTAGGCAAACAGAAATTTAGTTTCAACACGAGCTAACACTTGTTCGACGGCTAAACGCCTTAAAAGAATAATTTACAATAGAGTGGGAAAGCAAAATAAGAAACCCACTCGTTGCCAGGATTACGTCTGGTGTTCACCATCTGGCTGGAAGGCAGGTAGATCCTCGGGTGCTACTCCAAAATCTAGCCATACAAAATGAGTTGGGTCAAAAATCAGAAAAGCAAATGCCACAAGGGAGGCTTCATTAAGGAACTAAAACCAACAGATAATTAAATAGAAGAATACATAAATGAACATGATTAAGTAACATGAAGACAGGATTAGAATAAAATGATAGCTTGCATTAGAAAAACAAGAGGCATAATATAATTCTCATGCTAATCACGGGACAAGCATTCATGCACAGCCAATCAAGTCCTACGACTTGCTATCATTAACTAACTAGTGGTTATCACAGGCCTAGTTACTAGCAAGATGCAGTTGAGATGTTCCCACAGTCACAAGTCCTGCAGTTATCCAGGTTATCCAAGCGAGATGATTTAACAGAGTTACAAGAGTTATCAAGAGTTATGCAACACTCCAGTCCTAAAATACGTATAGGACCAGGATACGGTACATGCCAGCAACACTTCACCAATGGGTCAAATATCAAAGTAAGCCCATTAGCGAAATGCTTAAGCTATAAATCATGATAACAACCCAGCAATACATTACAAGTCACAGGTCATGGCTAATCTCATCCACACATAAATAAGACACGAGATATCAAGTCCAATAAAATAATAATAATGATAAAAATCTGTCCAACATGAAATAGAAATAATAACTATGCGGGTAAGACATCCTGAAACCACAGTAATAAGAAACGAATAATCAACTACATGTCTACTGATAAAAAGGAAGAAAATAATGTATCAAGTCTAAAATAAAGAGACATGTCTCAAGAGAAGTCCTCGGCCACTATCTCGTCCTTCTGCGAAGGTACGTTACCAGTCTCGACGCTTGATCCATAAACCTTCAGGTACTTCTCGTCTCTAACTAAGCCTGGAGAGACTACCAGGTCCTCAGGGGACTAGCAAGACAACTAATATACATGCCTACTGTACAATAAATAACATGCAAAAAATAGGAAAATGGTACAAGAACACAATATGAGACTAATGAATAAGTGTAAATGGCATGCCATCAAGGATAGTGCTATCAAGCATGACAATAAGTAAGTCAGGGTAACCGTAGCCCGATGGAAGCTCACAGTCCTATAGTCAGTAGCCGATAGGGAATCTCTAACTATAGTAAGGCTCATTCGCACTCGATGGGAGCTCACGAATGAGGTGGTCAGGTATAGTCACGTCTAATAACATGTCAGGGTCAAGTAAAAATAATCACGATCAGGTCAAGTCAATCTAGTACAGTAATCGGATCAAGATAAGGTCAAGTCCAAGTCAAACAGGTCAGGGGATCATAGCATAGACAAAGAAATACTATCACTAGACATGAACAGAATGAGAAAACTATAGCACGTAATATGAAAAAGAGCAATACTCTACGTGCATGTAAAACTAGAAGATAATCATGACATGAAGCAGGATAAATATGGAATCAAGTAAGACAAAAAAGAATAGCAATACTGAAATGCATGTAAAAATTGTAATGTTGGGCAACGTGTACTTGTCTGGTGTAGCGCATAGAACGACTATACTAACCAATCAACGAGTCACCAAAAATCCAACTCCTGCAAACGACTTTCGATGCTGAAATAGACATTATCAACATTTTCGGAATAAGCAAAATAGCTAGAATAGCCTACCATAAGTCCAATTATGGATACAGGAGCAAAACGGTAATTTTGGATAAAAACGGTGTCCGCCGTTGGATCCGCTTTGCACCGAAAAACATGGCAGAGTCTATGGTCTCTAAAGTCATCAAACTACATATCTACGGGTCCCATTTGATGAGATAAACCCAACCGTATGTCCAAAGTTAGATTCTGGTGGGTCGTGCACAATTTCGTCCGTTGAGTCGTATCGTGGGGCCCACAAAACGGTAATCCAGTCAAGTATCTCAAAATTGGACCAAACTTTGCTTACAGGACCAGAAAAATGATACGATTTTGATGTAACAAGTTTTGTCTTGATTTGACGAACGTGTACAAAGTAATTAGAGAATTTCGAAAAAGGTCGATACGGTAAATTTTGACGG